>JAMPIV010000693.1:590000-785830 GCA_024509875.1 Oreohelix idahoensis
TATTAGATTGATGCTGCTACCTTTTGTGGTGTTCTTTTTGTGGACTGTCGTGATGAGTCTGAGATTTGTGAATTGGGCTTTCGGACACTGGAACGTTGTCTGTTAGGGATGCTGATAACTGCTCATTTTCTGTTGAATAATCCTCAAGAACTTGAAATCTGTTGGTAATTTTGACTCCAATAGGATATGTTGTGTTTGTGAGTGTCTCTTCGTGTTTATTGTGTACAGTTTGGTGGTGACCTTTTTGTTAATTTGGCTTATGTTTATTTATGGATTCTTCGCAATCTTCTACCATTGTTTGAGGATGATCTGGTTGTCTTATCTTATAGAGTGAGAAGTCTCTCTGCAGTTGTTCGATGATGTCTTTCATGCTAGAATTTTCTTCCCTCAGACATACTATCTCACTTTTAAGAAGTTCGTTTTCGGCCATGAGCGATGTCTGTATACTAGACATGAGATCACCAATTAAACTTCGTAAAGTGTCCTCCATATTTTGCATTAGCTCCTGGCAGCACGGTACAGGTAACTTCGTGGTGTCTTCTTTTTGTTGCTCAAGAGATAAAGTTTCAGCTTTTCGTATATTTTCATGGTCCATGGGGTATTCGATGGCCAACATAGGTTTAGAAATTGTACGGGTGTCTGTTATTTTATCGAATACTGCAGAAGGTAAATTTTCTGATTCTGTGTGAGAAATTGGGTTGCAGCTGATGTTGAGGATGTCGTTGTCGGTAGTAAAGTCATTTATGCCTGGAATCATTGTGTCTACTGCCAAGTGGGGCATAGATACAACAGAGTCCATTTTAGTGTTTTGTAACTCAACATCAGTTACAATTTTTGCAGATTCTTTTAATTCTACAAATTCTGTTTCTAACCATGATTCGATTGCTGCGGCAGTTTCCTGGGCCATTAATTTGTTCTTAGTGTGGTAAAGGTGAACTTTGAGATGTGGTGTTGTTATAACATCTTCTACTAGTGCACCATTTATGTCTGTTCTTGACTTACAAGTCCTGTTTCATAGTATTTAATGACAATTATACGAAATGCCTCGTACTGAAAGGTGCTCTGGAATGTTATAGTTACACATTTTCCATGACTTGACAGCTTCAAGGTTATACCGGACCCAGTTCTACAACCTTTAAGTTTTACGTGAACAGCCCTCTCTTTGTTCAGAGCGTAGTTTTTTTATGGTTGTTGGTCTTAAACGAGCGTCCCTAAAGCCCACTGCTAAAAGTGCGAACTAACGCCTTCCTCCAAGCATGACATGGTTACATTCCACGGGAAAATTTTATGATGCTCGACAGCAACGCTTGACCAACAACTGACCTCTTGCTTTGGCGAAGGTCACAATCGGATGAGTCATGTAGTCATTGTTGCAAATATCCTCCAATAACATTAGAGAAAAAACTGATACACATTTCAACGGTATTCTATAAAATGTTACACATTGAATTAACATAATATCATGTTAAAAATTTCACCGTCTAAAAACCAATACACTGATATACAAATCCACGAAATGTGACTTAAACTTCCTGCGTTAATACTGCGAAATGTGAGAGCCGATCGAAACACGTCCGTCCATGTTGACTAGAATGGAATAGAAGATGAAAGTTGGAGTACATCGTGACAACGGGAAAGATATAAGGTAAACGAGACAGACGACTACAAAGAAAGAAGATACTGGGAAGTTTGAGATCATAGCACGGAAATAAGTCAACAACAGAGTTGATAAGTAATACTGTAGACAGGAAGTTGTGGACAGCTATGACCGCCTTCGCCACCAGGCATGGTACATGAAGTAGAAGAAAACTTATGCTCATTATTACTTCTCTTTGGGCTCCTTAAAGAGAATGGAGCCACCTCCACAGATGCCCCCTTTTTGCAGGAAACCTGCTCCGAAGTACGCATGCGCTCTTGTAGTGATCATTTCTGCAGCAACGTGTATAACATGATGAGGTTGGCAGTCCTCATGCACTACCTCATGTTAGTAGCCTCTTACGGCATGCTTGAGAGATCAGTGGCCCTATTTTTTTCTATGCCTCCTAAGAAACCCCCCGGACAACTACTATACGGGGCACAAGTAGTATGTTATAGTTGTGATGGTAACGATAGTAGTAGTAATGCATGTACTGTAGTTGTAATAGCAATAGTGAAAGTAATGGTAGCAATAATAGTGCTAGCAAATATCATCACCGTCGTAGTTGTCTTACACGTCATCCTCGTCATCATAAACATCATTGTCGTCGTTGTTGTCATCATCGTCGTCATCATCATCATCATCATCATCATCATCATCATCATCATCATCATCATCATCATCATCATCATCATCATCATCATCATCATCATCATCATCATCATCATCATCATCATCGCATCATCATCGTCGTCATCATTATCATATCATCATAATCTTCATCATCATCAACATTTTCGTCATCGTCATCATCATCATCATCATCATCATCATCATCATCATCATCATCATCATCATCATCATCATCATCATCATCATCATCATCATCATCATCATCATCATCATCATCATCATCATCATCATCATCATCGTCGTCATCGTCATCATCATCATCGTCGTCATCATCATCATCGTCGTCATCATCATCATCGTCATCACTATCACATCATCGTCGTCATCATCATCATCATCATCATTATCACATCATCGTCGTCATCATCGTCAGTATCATCATTATCACATCATCATCATTATCACATCATCATCATTATCACATCATCATCATTATCACATCATCATTATCATCGTCGTCGTCATCGTCATCATCATCATCATCATCATCTTTATTACATAATCATCATCATCGTCGTCATCATCGACATCATCATCATCATTATCACATAATCATCATCATCGTCGTCATCATCATTGTTACGGGCCTCGGGACCCCAGTATGTTCTGGGTGCTTCGATGACTTCTAGTATTTGAGGATGACCCAGTTATTATATGCGTATTCAGTTTATAGAGTCAAAGTCCCTCGGGTTCTTATCACTTTTGTAGGATTCCGTAATACTGTTCGTTGGTATCGATAATGTCTGCTTTAACCCTTGTGATACATTATGTGCTGAACATGTTTCATATTAAATATTCGACCCTTGACTGACCTGTATTAGTCTCTTGTCTTATTGATTATATTGGCAGTGTGAGATGCAGCGTGTTAAGACATTAATCATCACTGGTCATGATCAGTTGAATATTAACAGCATTGAACTCAACTCCGAATACGACAGTTGATAAGACCGTGATTTTGACGACTCAAAATATTTAATTAGTAATTTCATACCATGAGCAGACACCAACTACATGGGAACAAAAGTCACATCACATTCATGTACGATCTGTAAGAGTTCTCATTATTTCATAAACACATGTTCACAATCTCTATCTAGAGTTCTGGTTCGAGGTCAGTTCCTTTTAACGGCCAATGTCCTTTGGCATAAATTCAGAGGCTAACTAGACTTACTCCCGTCGCTAGTTTATACAATAGCCTTTTGCACTAGACTTAACTATCCTGCTAGTTCTGCAATACACTTATTATGCTAGGCTTACGTCTACTGCTAGTCGTCTAATATCCATTACACTAGGCTTACGCTTGCCGCTAGCTGTACAATATCCATCTATACTAGTCTTACACTATTGCTAGTACCGTAATGTTCCTTTGGCATACCACGCCAGGCTAATCTGCCATAATTATGCAAACTGCGTTATTCATACGACGACTTACGTTTGGTTCAAGAAATACACTGCTCAATTGGCTTCCCAGCCACACAATTAATAAGTGGATATACCACACAATATAAGTGGCAATGGCCACACTTCTGAAACACACTGCCGTTCGGGTCAAAACCCACAAGTCGAATGACCTTACAAAGACATACGCGTCATGCATAGTGATATGCATACTACGTCGTTAATATATATTCAATTGCGATGTTCCATGGTGCAGCAATCCGAGTTGGCCAAACTCAAATGCTTGCACACATGCAACAGTCATCGACATCGGTCGATGAGATATATCTATTCGTTTGAGGTGTTCCATGATACAGTCATTCGGATCGTGCACAAATCCAAATGCCTGTAGACATGAAACAATCATCGACATCAGTCGCGGAGATATAATCATTTGAGGAATGCGCCATGCTGCAGACATGAAGCAATCCTCAACAATCATCATATCATCATCATTACCACATCATCATTATCACATAATCATCATCGTCATCATCATTATCACATAATCATCATCATCGTCGTCATCATCATTATCACATCATCATCATTATCACATCATCATCATTATCACATCATCATCATTATCACATCATCATTATCATCGTCGTCATCATCGTCATCATCATCATTATCACATAATCACCATCATCATCGTCATTATCATATCATCATCATTATCACATAATCACCATCATCATCGTCATCAGCATTATCACATAATCATCATCATGGTCGTCATCATCATTATCACATCATCATCATTATCACATCATCATCATTATCACATCATCATCATTATCACATCATCATTATCATCGTTGTCATTATCATTATCATATCATCAACATTATCACATAATCATCAGCATCGTCGTTATCATCGTCATCATCATCATCATTATCACATAATCATCATCATCGTCATCATCATTATCACATTATCATTATCACATCATCATCATTATCACATCATCATCATTATCACATCATCATCATTATCACATCATCATTATCATCGTTGTCATTATCATTATCATATCATCAACATTATCACATAATCATCAGCATCGTCGTTATCATCGTCATCATCATCATCATTATCACATAATCATCATCATCGTCATCATCATTATCACATTATCATTATTACTTCATCATCATTATCACATCATTATCACATTATCATCATCATTATCACATAATCATCATCATCGTCATTATCATTATCATATCATCATCACATAATCATCATCATCGTCATTATCATCATTATCACATCATCATCATTATCACATCGTAATCATTATCACATCATCATCATTATCACATCCTCATTATCATCGTCATCATCATCATCATTATCACATAATCACCATCATCGTCGTCATTATCATTATCATATCATCAACAATATCACATAATCATCAGCATCGTCGTTATCATCGTCATCATCATTATCACATAATCATAATCATCGTCGTTATCATCATTATCACATCATTATCACATCATCATCATCATTATCACATCATTATCACATCATCATCATTATCACATCATTATCACATCATTATCACATAATCATCATCGTCGTTATCATCATTATCAAATCATCATCATTATCACATCATGAGCATAGTCGTCATCATCATCAATATCATCATTATCAAATCATCATCATTATCACATCATCATCATTGTCACATAGTCATCATCGTCATCATCATTATCACATCATCATCATTATCACATCATCATCATCGTCGTCGTCGCCATTATCATCTTCATCATCGTTATAATCATTGTTACCATATCATCATCATCGTCGTCATCATCATCAATACCTTTCAGTCAGACGTAGAGCAAAGGTCCTCAACAAAAACATGGTATGCCTTCTTATTCTGTGTCATCCGTTCAAGGTCATTTCATTTCTTCTTTATCCCTGTCATATATGTCTGCAGTTGTCTTCCATACGTGTTTCTGATCCTTCTCTGTTTTGGTTTTACCGTGAGGATCTCAGATCAGAGACTGCCATGTAATGTTATCAACTGGTATTCTTCGTGTATATCCTTTCCAACGCCGCGCCTTCTCCTCACCCCCTTTCCCACTGACGTTTGTCTGGTTCTTTTTTATCACTTTCACATTAGGTATCTTGATTTCTTTCTGCGTAAGTGTTCATTTATGAAAGTCTGCATCTTTCTAGTAGCCATGTTTGTTATTGTCCATGTTTCAGAATTATATAGTGGGACTGGATCAACATCTGAGCAGAAGCGTCATTTTTTGTTAAAAAGTCATAGCAGTAGTCGTAGTAGGTTGAAATGGAGATCAGTGGGGCGTCTGTTCGATACGATCTTACAAAAATAATTCAGAGACGCAGTAAAAAGGGGTAAGAGTTAGGCTTAGATATCATATGTTGACATCGAATTACACAGCCCACTGTTCTTTATTACAATCTTGTAGTATTTATAGCCGCAATATTAGTAGTACTAATAGTAGTTGTGGCGGTCGCAGCAATTCTAAAAGTAAGAGATAATGGCATTGAGTGAGTAATGTTGATGTTAATAGGACCAGCATTTTTAGCTGTAGTAGAAGCGTTAGACGTAGTAAGAGTACATAGTGGCTGACCTCTTGTGACTAAATGGGACACAGCAGGAAGAACAGTCTTGTTGGCCAGTAGCAAGTCTACTTAATTGACACCAACAAAGACAACTAACACAGATCACAAAACTCTGGAAGTAACAGTGGAAAATAAACTGGCCAGGATGGAGCCAGCAAAGAAATGCAATGTTTTTTTATACTTCACAGGAATAAAATGGAATTAAGGCAGGAAAGAAGGATCTTCTTTTAATGGGGTTAGTTTTTATAGAGATCTTTTTGAACCTAACGTTAAAAGCGTGGCTTAAGTGAATTTCGCAATGAAATGTCAAGAAAATTATTCACGGATTCATCTTCTGAAATGGTAATCGTGTTACTGGTCAGCTGACAAAGATTGAAACAAATAAATAGAATAATTATGATCAAAGATATATAAATATGCAGGCACGTAGATACAAAGACAGAAAAAAAAAGAAAACAGAGACAACAGACCGATAAAAGAGACAGACAATTAGAAAGACTTATAGAGAAAAAAACACACATTAGATAGAGAGACAGAAAGACAACCGGATTGCATGGATGAATGAATGATTAAATGAGTACCTTCGTACATTCATAAAATCGTCCAAATATTCATACACATACATATATGAATGCATTAATAAATTCAAACATACATAAAGTGAAGCAGGCATATCCACTTCCAGACATACACAACAAAACTCAAATATCCGAAGACAGTATTTAAAGAAATCTTAACAATCAAACTTTAGTTAATCCTGCAACTGATCCTTATGCTTCAATCCAATTTTCTGTGGCCTTACAACAGATCGTAGGATTTCAGGATGGGATTTGAAATGGGATGATTCAGTGTGAGGCGCTAAGCTTACCTCTTCAGCTCTCTCCATATAGTTCTTTGCATCCTAGACAAATAATGGCAAAAAAGGAAATGAAAATGAAAAAAAAATGTATCAAGAACAAATTGATATACAAAGCTCTAAAGCAGTGTCTATTAACGTTTAAGACGCCCCGCATCCCTTTCAAGCATCTTAGAAGCTTCTCACCCCTTGACCTTCTAGATCACAAATATGTCAGGGAGAAAATCTTATTTAGAAAATGTGACTAAGATCTCATCTCATCTCATAATCGGAACCTCTTCTACCCCGTGAAACAAGGTGTAGAGGGTACCCAAGTACACAAGGCCCATGGGCGGACATGTAATCGGAGTGACTTGGCAAACAGGTGATTAGCCCATTGTGTGACTAAGATTCGGTATTTAATTCAAGATGCCAGCGTTCTATTGTGCACACATTTATTTGAGTTCTGTGTATTATAAGTGTTTATAGTGATTCTAATTTTATCATATATAATATATATATTTATCCCTATAAGTCGAGTCTCGTACCCTCCAGAGGAAGCATGCAACCCCTAGTTCAAAAAGCACTGCTCTAATGAATCTAATATTTCTTCATATCAGATCAAGTGCCGTTCCGAATCTTAGAATGCTTGTGAAAGATTCACTCACAATCGCCGTATTTTGCCCTCGTGACAGGCTCCTTTAGACAATTTAATGTCTGTCTATTGACGTGTCCTTCTTACCTACAGAACTGTCCATCTCTTCCCTTTTCCTGTTGTTAAGGTTTTTAAGAAAGTATTGCCTTTTTTTAAAAGTATATCTAACATATCAAACGAGCGTCCGATTGGCAGAGTGGTTAGAGCGCTGATCTCTCGCGGCAAAGGTACCGGGTTCGATCCACGGTATCATCATGCTCCAGTCTACCCAGCTGTAAATGGGTACTTGACTGCTCTTGAGTTAGGGAAGGAAAAGGCAGCGAGGAAGGGAACTGGTCACCCCCACCTCTCGATGCTGGACTTAGTATAGTGAAGTCTCTAACACTTCCCTACGGCAGTATCTGCTATGGGACTACCTTATCTAACATAAGTTTATTTAACTAATTTTGACCTCGCAATTTTTCCATTTCAGGCTTTTCTTACAAAATCTGTTAGTCTGTGCGCTCCTTTTTTTCTTAAAACATTGTGCTCTGTTTGTCTGCATGCACATATGTCGCTCTATTTCATAGGTCTCAAGTTTCCTCCAACTGTTTGTTTAGTTTTCATGCTTTTGTTTCGCAGAATCACACACACGCGAGCGCGCGCGCACACTCACACGGACGAGCACACACACACACACACACACACACACACTTTACTATTTCGTTAAATTAGGGGACAACGTTGCTGTAATGAAATACTGTATATATGAGCGATATGAACAAGTTATCTGAAGAACTTAATGCAACTCGGTGTAATACGACAACAAAGGAGTTAAGACTTTCATAAATGGGTGATTGCACATGGATTGAAATGGACTGATAAGCTCACCAAAGTGCAATAGAAGGAAAGAAGCAGAAAAACTCTAGCGGAACATGAGGTGAGAAGACTTCGCTGGCGTTGGATAAGAGACATATTATGAAAACCAGTTGATTGCATTAGACAGCAGTTCATGGTCTGTGTTCCGCAGGGTACAACAAATAAAGCGAGGCGGAGAAGAGAACTGCAGAGAGAAACGAAAAAGACAAAGAACATATGGAAAGACCTTAAACGGATGGTACAAGACAAGAGGACCTGGCATGCGTTTATTGAAGACCTGTGTTGTGTGAGGAGATGAAAGTTACTGATGATAATGATTATCATTACGTAATATAGTTCTGTGGAATAATCCTTTATTATGTATTTAAAGTGTAAACGGCTAAAGTTACCACACAAGGCTCTGTGTGGAGCTCACAGCAACGGACCCTTCCAGCTTGAGGCAGTGATCGAAAATCCCTCTTGGGTAGAGGCCCCTCCAACTCGTTGCATTACACCACCCCGGCATTTAGCAGGCCAGGAATGTATTATACCAATGTCAAGTTTGCTGAGGTGGTATAGCGCCCTGGGTTAGCAAGAAGCACCACCCCAAATAAAGAAGTGGAAAACAAATGAAAATGAAAATCAGCGTGGATCGAAACAGACAAAACATGTACTTAAAATTTCACATAAAAATGTTGTTGCTGACGAAAGTAGAACACAGCATACACCACAAGCCACATATTTTACAATTCACAAGAAAGCGCAAGGGTAATGAGCGTCGTTAACAGCGTGTGTGCTCTCTACTGTTTGCAATGTAATCATGGCAGCGTTGATACATGGAGCTCAAGTGTTACAGAGCGTGACGATTGACTGTGCAAGTGGCTCAAAAAAGCCTTATAATTGCACAATTGTTTATAGTAGCTCAGAAAGGCAGTCTCAATATGTTGGCAGAAGCATTAATTTCTTGTGCTCCCTGTCTGTGGATGTAATAATCCTTTCGTGGAGGGCCAACATGACCACTGCCATACCTGTACTCTCCTGGAAAAGAAAATCACTGCCTCAACCTGATGCTGACAGGAGATAATACAAACCGCAAGACTACACCCAGCGTTCCCAAAATTATGAATCGTCTACCAGTCATGAGAGTTTAGCCTCACTAGCGGAACGCACTAAGGCAGGGGCGTCAAACTCGCTTCTTACTCGTATATGAGGCTGCAAAGGGACATTGGAAAGTTGAGAGGGCCGTATCCTAAACATTCAATACAGTCGTAGAGTTCTATAATTCTGCTCGGTTGAATGTTGCCAATACAAGGATCCACAGGTGCTTGCTAGTTTAGCAGGGTATGAAAAATGAACAAGCATAAATATTCATTCATAATTTACATCAAACCTTTCCCGAGTCATACTGCTTCGCAGTATATATATATATATATATATATATATATATATATATATATATATATATATATATATATATATATATATATATATATATATATATATATATATAGAGAGAGAGAGAGAGAGAGAGAGAGCGAGAGAGCGAGAGAGAGAGAACGAACGAACTTTATTTTCAAAGGGTTTAGAATTGGGCACGCAGGCCCGTCTAACATTCTGCCCTTCCTTTCTCTCGTCTTCCATACTGAATCCATTTATTCTCACATATATCTTAAATAATACTTAAATAATAAAATAACAATAAAATAAATAAAATAAAATCCCAACATTGTAACAGTACAATAACAGTTACACAGATTTACAGTACTTTATCATAATTAATACTAAACAGGACAAAATTATCTTTAAAACCTACATATGATGTTATGTAATTATTTAAGAACATAACTAAATTAGGTTGGCATATAATCTGCACTCAATGATGTATTTGAAAAGTCTGTGATTGAATGAATATGGACTAAGCGTGTTTTTTAAGTCGTGTGGAAGATTATTCCACAGATGAGCAGCAGAAAAAGCTAAACTGTTCTTGAATAAGTCGAGCCTAGGCTTGGGCATGTGTAATTTATAAGAGAGAGAGAGAGAGAGAGAGAGAGAGAGAGAGAGAGAGAGAGAGAGAGAGAGAGAGAGAGAGAGAGAGAGAGAGAGAGCGAGAGAGAGAGAGAGAGAGAGAGAGAGAGAGAGAGAGAGAGAGAGAGGTACTGAGTGAACTCTATATATAGAAATAAAAATTAACAAAAACCTGATCACAATTACGGATTCTTAAAAAAGTACGAAAAATAAAATAACCCCATGGCGTACCAATATATATATACCGTATATATTTCTTCTGTGAAGTGTTTAATAAATTGTGTTTAAATTGTTCGTTATCGTTTAGATTGCATTATCTGTCCTTAACGGTTAAGGTTAATGTCGATAATTTTGGCTCTCTTTTTTCGCTTCTGTTGCACATTTTTGTTATTGTGCCCAAGGGACACATTTTAGCCTTTATGTTTACAATCATTCATCGTCGTCGTCATCATCATCATCGTCATCACCATCATCGCCGTCATCATCATCATCATCATCATCATCATCATCATCATCATCATCATCATCATCATCATCATCATCATCATCATCATCATCATCATCATCATCATCATCATCATCATCATCATCATCATCATCATCGTCATCATCATCATCATCATCATCGTCGTCATCATCATCATTATCAACATCATCGTCATCATCATCATCATCAAAATCTTCAATCTCCCCCGGGAGAACAGGTCCTCAATAAAAATAAAAATATGCCGAGCCGACATTTTCTAATGCCAAATGTTCAAGACCTCCATGTCTTCGATATCTCCCCCTCATGTCTGTCTAAAGCTCTCATCTCCGCGTATTTGTCGTCTCCTTCTAGTTTTTTTTTACACTGGAGATTCCAGAATATGAACTGCCTTGTAATGCTATCAACTGTTCATTTTTTTTTTTTTTTAAATGAAATTAAGTTTTCTCTTGTTCATTCCAGGTGTCAAATCTGGAGATTCCAGTAGAATAAAAAATGTGAGTCGGAAACTCAGACTACTTTCACTGGGTGTTTACTGCAGGCTTCTATGGTGTGCTCTAAAAGTCATAGTGCACCTACAAATCTTGACTCGCTTTCTTTCACAGAAAACTTGATACTGCCTGAAAAAAAAGTACGTAAGAGAAAAGACACATGACGGAAGCAATTACAGGAGGCCTTTGCCAAGCGGTGGGACATAGATGGCGCTTAATAATAACTGTAAGTACGAAGTAGCTTTTGGATCAATAAGCATGTGTCAGTGATTTGGTGCTGGTAGGTTGCACAGCGACTTTTCGACCATCCTTGTATATTGTTTCGCTAATAATACCTGTAGTTCTCATCATGCAATAAGGCTGAGGGCACAGGCTTTCATTTATTCAAAAAATAGGGCGAGCGGAAGTTGGGCCGCCATGGCAAAGTAAAAACACGGCTCTAGAAAGGAGGGCTTTCTAGGATAAGACCGTCGTATTGTACAAGTCAAAGTTTGGTTTGGTTTGGTTTTAAGGAATATCTTTATTGCACACGGACAACTCCATCAGTGCTCCGATCTCCTCCCTTAGATCACACAAGAAGGATCCCAACACAGGGGTTTGTTGAGTTATTGAAATCTGTCTTAAGTTATCCTGGACCAAAAAGATGTATCAGATGATACCAGGATAGTGCCAGATAAGAGACTGGTCTTACAAGAAATACCCCCTTTTCTGAAAAGAATCAGGGCGTATTGACATCAAAGGTAGAATCCAGCGGTATAAACCTCCAGGTGTGATGAGAGTAGATGTCCTGAAAGTCTATTTGCTCCCTTTCACGATTCTCCCCTGATATTATGTGTTATTATTATTTTCTATTATGGCTAATTATGCTAGGGGTACTAATTATGGTCTATCTATATATAATATGTATCAACAAAACTTGGAACTCAATTTAAATAATTTTAGCAAGTCTGATGGTACATATTTACAATTTATTTAACCTATACCGTTTCTCTTTTCGGTTAGGTAACTTATAATGAATCAAATGTATTTACATAATGAAATAAATAAGCAAGGAATATCAATTATCAAAATGAATCAATATGATGAATTTTCACCTTTTGATTAACCCTCATCTAATACATATATGTTTTGTCACTCTTACTGGACTGTGAAGTAGTAATTATCAAATTTATGTCCATAAGGATTCATCATACACTGTATTTTTATCTTTTTATTGTATATATTAGAGGTAGAGTCTGAATAGGCTGACCAGTGGCTTGGTTTTGCCACTTATCTTCTATGTAGAAATCAATCACACTCCAGCCATGGACTAACACGTCTGTGAATTGCCAGGCAGTAGACGCTGGGTATCTGGCTCCAATGACTTTAAGAGCACTTGCACCTCAGAGTTCAACAGAGATGGATGATTCATGCACTTCTGGTAGTTTGCAGGATAAAACCCTCAGGCAATACATACAAGCTGTAACAGGCTGTTAATGGGCATCTAGGTCTGCAAGGCAGATGCGGTTGGCAAAGGTACAAAACGTTTACACTTTTACCGCTTTCTTCTGATCAGCTGTATTTTTAAAATGTTGTGGCCTCAATTTAGCCAAGGGCAAGGTCTTATATACTAGCACATCCGCCGTATCGGATGGCATGGGGCAAAAAGGGTGTTAAAATTCTCAAAATGAGGCATAATTTTGCCTTTTGTTCAATTAGCAAAATTTTTAATATTCATCATCTTTCTTATTTATGGGGCGATTTTGGTCATTTAAAGCTTGAATTATTCTATGAATTATTCTGTATTGATCTATCTACTAATTGGTTAGTTTGCAAAATGCATTTTAATATATGCATGCTTTAACTAGCTAAATTGGGACTAACCTGATGTAACGAAGCCCTTTCCCTCAATATTTCTATCTTAATAAAATACTATTCGAGAAATATTTTACACCTACCTCTAGCGTAACATTCCCGTTGTTGAATTATATAATCCTTTCCGGTGATACTTCTTTATTCTTTCCAAAATTAAATGGCATTGTACCATCGGTTACACAAAATGGGCCTCTATTTTCAAGCCTAGTACGTTTTACAATACACACCAAGAATGACGCGTTTTCATTGGTTAGTGTATCAGAGAGTTCTCAACATATGGCGTACGGTATGGTCAGATTTACTCCTAAGTATACAGAAAACCATGTTGTGAGACAGATTAAATCACGACAACAGTGCACGAATTCCGTAACTCCGGCGAGAATTCCAATGTGTATATATAGGAATCTAATTTTAAATTTAGCTAGGGCAGCGGCCTTATGGCCTACTCTTTACGACTTCCAACTCCCGTGGGATTTTTAACATTCGCAACTTGCACACGGGACTTCCTATTTTCGCCCTTATCCGAGATGGCAAAGCATCCGATCTCACTACCTATGAGACCAGGGGGGAGTATGACATCATTAGGACCATTGATTCTGAAAAAAATTTCCATAAATTGTATTGCCTCAACTGGGAATCGAACCTGGTACCTCTAGAATTCGAGGCAGACGCCATACCTCTTATCCGCTCTGATCCCTACAACACAACTCCAAAGTAAATAAATAGAAAGTCAAGAAACAGCTGAATTGTGAGACAGATTTATCTGTTTTTCAGTTTAATAAGTCCATAATAAAAAAACTTATTACAGTATTTTAGTATGTGTATGTATGGATGACACGTGGATGGGAATTTGTCTTTTGTTCACAACTAAACGTCGTGCAACAGCCTATATCAGACCAGAACAACAGCTGATCTCATTCTGTGTCACGCTGTTCTGTCCCAGTGGAGCACCACATCTACCATAAAAGTCATTAATGATCTCAACGTAAAGTCAGTTCGTAAAGTCAGTTGATTCGTTTTCTCGAAGTTCTTTCAGAAAAATCTGACCTTGTTGGCTGTTGTTCCTTTTTTTTCAATTTTTACATGTACAAATGGATGTATCCCTTATTACACTGTACAGCTGCTGTGTGACTTTCTTTGCAAAGATTGCTGCATTCAAAATGGGGTTTAAAAAAGAAAGACAAACATATATATATATAGAGCTCCTTCAGTCATAACTGACTATGGGAATGCGCCCCTGAGGTGACAGCCCTCAGCTGCTTATTTTCCTGGTGTTCCTTTCGACGTTTTCACCTCTCTTCTGCTTGTTGTGAGAGCTTCTTTTCATTCAATCTGAGGCGGCGCCATAGATAGCATCGCCACTTGGTGCGATCGGCAGCTTCATTCTCCCAGGTTGCTGAATTTATGTCCAGTCCCCTCATGTCTCTCTTGCACACATATGTGAATTTCAGCTGCGGTCGCCCAACTGTTGTTTTGCTATCTGCCAGTTGTCCGTAGAAGATATCTTTCGAGATGCAACCATCTTTCATTCGGCGGACATGGCCAAGCCAGCGTAGTCTGCGCAGTCTAAACAGTGTATACGTGCTTTGAAGGCCAGCACGTGACAACACTTCGACATTTGTCCCTATAAATGGGACCGAAGACGCAGCAATAGAGATGAATGCAGTCAGCGACCCATAGATTGACTGCTTGCGTCAGGGCCAGCGAATCGGAGCTGACCAAGACCCTACTCCACCTCCAAGTGGTGGTCATGGAAACAGGATGCATCACTGCAGTCTGGCCGAGAGAGTAGGGATCGAAGAGGGAAGGCAAACCCGGTCCCAGAAAATGCCATCCTGAAAACGGATGTGTCGGGCCAAAAGGCGCAAATATTGCAGCTGCGCTGTAAACGGCGACACAACGTTACCAACGTCCTATCAGGACGAACGCAGAAGAAGAAGTCCCTTCTTTTCCACTGACCGCTAGTCATTAAGTGCTGAAATAGTCTTTTAAATGTTAAAAAAAAGGGAGCCGCGCTGGTGTAATGGTTACCACACTGCTCTAGCGATCAGGTGTTCAAGGTTCAAGCCCGGGCGCGGGCATTTGTAAGAGTGTCATCGACCGGGATTTTGATTGAATAACCTGAACGGCTCCAGAGATAAACCCTCTGTGGATGGGAAGGAGCGAAGCTCCTGACCGGGTTGGAAGGAAAGTTCACAGGCTCCCTAGCCTCGCAATGACATGTCATTGGGCCGAAGGGCTGAAAGTCCAAGTGCTGCTGGTTTAAAAAAAAAAAAATTAAAAAAAAAACAAACAATGCAAATTTATATTGAAATATACTTTACTGTACAAGTATTTGTTTGTTTCTGTACAGTTATGTACGCAGGATATTTCCCCACTAGCTCTTGCACTTCTTTTGCGTTCAGTTTGTAGTCATGCTAAATCTGCAGGCCTGTCGCCAGGACGAAGTCCACAGTCTTTACCAGGTCGGCGCGGTAGCCCCATAGCTTCTGCTGGAGCTCAGCACCCGTTGGCCAGGTCGCACGTCGCGGTTCATCATGGGTTGGACAGTTCTGGAGAATGTGTTCTGGGGTCTGCATTCCTGTTCCGCATGGGCATTCATTTGTGTGGGATATCTTGAGGCGATAGAGATGTCCTAGTAATCTGCAGTGGCCGGTTCTCGGGAGGAACATTGTGGTCTGTTGGTATCTGTTTAGATGGTGTATTGGGTCATCTCTGCTGTATATATCCCCTTCCTCCTTCCACTGTTTTTTGTACTTGTTGTGGATGATGGTTTTTGCTTCCCGATACGGCAATGGATGGCTGTATTGGTCCATTTTACTGCCACTTCTTGATAGAGCATCTGCTTTCTCATTACCAGCAATTCCACAATGGGAGGGTAACCTAACTCCAGTCATTAAGTCAGCCGAGGCACTATTTCAGAGCGGTGAAGTAAGACTTCCAAAAGTGTAACCTTTCACTTCACTTTCCCTGCAGCACAACCTGTAGCTGATCTACAGCTGGGCACTCTCCAGAGTGCCAGCTATGTAATTACCCCTACGAATCTGTTGACCACCTCCTCTTTGAGTACCCAGCACTCGCTGATGTTAGGAAAATGCACCTTCCTCCGAGGCCAGATAAGTGAAACACCTTGTACGGAGAAACAAAACAACTTATTGAGGACTGAAACAGTTAGAAAAAAAAGCAAGCTCTTCTTTATCAAGATCTTAATCTTCAGTTATCATCATAAAAACTTCTCATCTCCCCTTGAAGTGAGGCCTTCAACAAAAACACGCTAAACCTCCCGTCCCGTGCCATCCTTTCAATGTCTTTTCACTAAACTTTCCACGTTCCTACCAAGTACTTTTCTTCGTGTGTATTTTCGTCTCTGCTTTTTCTCTTACCCAGAACAGAGTCAGCTTTCTAAAGCTATCAACTTGTTTTCTTAATGTGTGTCCCTATCCAACCCACGTTCGTTCGTTCGTTCCTTTGTCTACTATGTTGCTGTTATACCCTGTTCAACCTGAAAGTTGGTTATAATTAGGGTATATATCGCTATCCAACCCACTATCTTCTCCTCACTTCTTGTACCACTAGCATTTGATTGGTTGTTCCGTATTAGTGATCTTATCATACCATTTCACTTCTATTCTGCTGAACCAATTATTTACGAAATCCTGTATCTTTCTGGTTGTCATGTTCATTGCCCTCCGTGATTCAGAACCACACAGTAAGACTGACTTGACCTTTGAGTTGACTGTATAATACTGAACCAATTACAGGCTTCACTTAATCTCTTGTTATTTTGCAAGCGTTAAAAGCTTTTACTCCATTTAAATTGTCTCCCTTTCACTTCGGTTTTCTTCCCTCTGTGAGTTGTCTGCCTTACTTTTTATTCCCGGGTTGTCTCCACACAATTCCTTACATTACTTTCTTCTGTAATCACTGCAAGTTCATTCACATTCCCTTTTTATTTTTTCTCAGCGTCCCCCAGACAGCTCCTGTCTTTTTTTCCCCTACGTCTCCACACGCAATCTCTCGCTACAGCTTGTTTTTCTGAATCACTAATAACTTCCTTGTCACATTTTGTTCTTCTGAATCACCTTTCATTCCCTCGTCACATGTTGTTCTTCTGAATCACTACTCACGTCCTCGCTGCAGTTTGTTTTTCTGAATCACTACTCACTCCGTCTCTACATTTTATTCTTCTAGATCACCACACCCTCGCTATAATTTGTTCTTCTGAAACAATATCTCACTCCCTCGCTATATTTTGTTCTTCTGAAACAATATCTCACTCCCTCGCTATATTTTGTTCTTATAGATCACTACTCACTCCCTCGCTACATTTTGTGTTCTTCTGAAGCAATATTTCACTATCTTTCTACATTTTGTTCTTTCGTTCTGAATCACTACTCACTCCCTCGCTACGTGTTATTTTTTCTGAATCACTAATCACCCCCTCGCTACTTTTTGTTCTTCTGAATCACTACTCACTCCGTCTCTACATTTTATTTTTCTAGATCACTACTCACTCCCTCGCTATATTTTGTTCTTCTGAATCACTACTCACTCCCTCGTTACATTTTCATCGTGACCAGAGCGGGAGCTATTAAGCATTATTTGCTAGTGGTTTCACGTGATTTTCTAATAAAAGGTCACCAACACAAATATAATAATTGTCCCATGTATATCATTGTTGCTAGAGCTGAAGATATGAATAGAAAGACAAAAGACCTTGTTGGAACGCTGAGAGACTGACTTTGTTTCGAGAGTGAAAGACACCTTGTTGGACCTTGTCAAGCATGATAAATCGGAACTAGTATTAAATAATTGGCTCCGAAACATGGAGAACAACAAAAACTACAACCAAGATGCTATAGACTTTCATAAATTGGTGATTGCTTAGAATCTAATGATTGAAATTGCATGACTAGATCACTAATGTGCAACTGATGATAAGATCACTAATGAGGAACTGATGACTAGATCACTAATGTGGAACTGATGACACATACTAGCCAAGTACCAGTGGAACATGAGATGAGTTAGAAGACGATGGAGAAGGAGAGGCCACACCGAGGAAACTTGTTGATAGCATTCAAATGCCGTCCTTGTTTTGCAATCCCCAGGGCAAGAAAAATAGAGGAAGAACACGTGATGAAGAGAACTAGAGATAGACATGACGGGAATGAAGAAGACATGGAAAGACCTTGAGCGATGGCACGTGACAGGAAGACTTGGCAGACGTTTGTTGAAGGCCTATGCTCCTTGGCCCCTGTGCCCTTATACTTTGTCACTTCACATCAAAATGCGCCCCTGTACCCCTATACTTTGTCTCTCCACACCAAAATGTGCTCCTGTACCCCTATACTTTGTCTCTCCATACCGAAATGCGCCCCTGTTCTTCTTTCTTCTTTGATCCATAACCGCCAACCGTCAAAGCAGTCAGCGGCCATCACGCCTGGTGGCGTCTTGTAGGGCAGCAACAAATTGATTCCACTTTGCTCGGTCGGCGGCCATCCTTCGTACAGTGCCCCAACTGTGGTTCATTCTTTGCATCTCAGCTTCCACAGTTCTCCACCAAGTAGTTCTTGGTCGGCCTCTCTTTCGCTTTCCCTCGGGGGTCCATAGCATAGCTGTTCTTGTGATGGTATCAGGGTCCCTTCTGAGGACGTGGCCAACCCAGCTCCAGCGTCTGCCAGCTATGATGGTGTGCATGTCCTCCTGGTTACTCCGAATAAGTAGTTCTTGGTTGCTGATGGTGTTTGGCCAAAAGATTCGGAGAATTTTCCTTAGGCAGATTGTGTGGAAGGAGGACAGTTTCGACATTTCCTTCTCTGTTACTCTCCAACATTCCGCACCATAGAGAAGCACAGAAAGTACACAGCTCTCATACAGTCTTAATTTGGTGTTTGTGCTGTACTGGGAAGACTTCCAAATGTTGTTGAAAACAGCAAAGGCTGTTCTCGCTTTATTCATTCTGTTGTTAATGTCCTTGCTTGTTCCGCCGTCAGGTGTTACTATGCTTCCTAGGTAACTAAATGTGTCTATCTGTTCTAACTTCTGGTTCCTTTCTGTTATTGGTGCACCCCTGTACCCCTACACTTTGTCACTCCACACCAAAATGTGCTTCTGTACCCTTACACTTTATCACTCCACACCAAAATGTGCTCCTGTACCCCTACACTTTGTCACTTCACACCAAAATGTGCTCCTGTACCCCTACACTTTGTCACTCCACTCCAAAATGTGCCCCTATACCCCTACACTTTGTCACTCCACACCAAAATGTGCCCTTGTACCCCTATACCTTGTCACTCCGCACCAAAATGTGCCCCTGTACCCCTACACTTTGTCACTCCACACCAAAATGTGCCCCTGTACCCTACACTTTGTCACTCCACACCAAAATGTGCCCCTGTACCCCTACACTTTGTCACTCCACACCAAAATGTGCCCTTGTACCCCTACACTTTATCACTACACACCAAAATGTGCCCCTGTACCCCTACACTTTTTCACTCCACACCAAAATGTGCTCCTGTACCCTAAACTTTGTCACTCCACACCAAAATGTGCCCCTTGTAGTGGGTTTGATGGTATTGTATGATGGTGATATTACTACGTGTGATGCATGAGGTCAGCTGTGAAGGCTCCTGAGATAAAATGTAGCTGTGAATTGTCAGAAGGCCCTTCTTGCTACCACTACGACCTCACACTTATCTTGTTTGTACTAATGAATGTGGCTACGTTAAATGTCTAGGGTAATGATATGTAATGTGTTGTGGTAGTTTACATACACACACACAGATATTTACTAAGTCTAATGATATTAATAAATGTTATAATACACTGAACTAACTCAAGTGTGTAAAAATTGGATAGTAATTTTCTTACATTTATTTGTTCTGAACCAAGGTTTTATTTTGGCCAGAACATATGAAAGGTTTAGCAATTATGAAAGAAATGCATGAATATTACATAATAAATGCAAGGTGAGTACATATATATGTTACTAGACTAGTTAATATTATTACTGTTTATAGTGTAAACTATTTTGGGAGAACACTTAATGGATGTGCTGTTGGGGTGGCCTCATCACTCCCTGTCTATGGTGACTACACATTGTCCATTTATTTGATGGAAATTGTATGGGTGTGTTAGCAAATAAGTTGAGTTGGTGAATTCTCAGCAGACCAGGCGCTCACGTAGCTTGAAGGTGTAGCTCTGGTGCTGAGATCTGGTGGCCCCACCTCTCCGTGCTTGGGGGCAATATCAGAAGTCTGGTGGCCCCACCTCTCCGTGCTTGGGGGCAATATCAGAAATATGGTGGCCCCACCTCTCCGTGCTTGGGGGCTATAATAGGCTGCTCTGACAAAATGTCACTGCACGGGTCCACTCTGGTAATAATCAACAACTCATTTGACACCACAGTGGTGCCAACTGAAACTCACAGTTCTGCAATCAAAGTATTAGTCATGTGTCAGAATTCCACCCTTTAACCATTTCTGGACACAACACTACACAACAACAACACCACATAGACGGGTCAGATCTTTCTGACCAAACAACACATCTTACCAAGTTGGTTTCACATAGGCTAAGTTCTCCCAGACTACAGATTCTGAAATATGTTCATTAGCTTCCTGCCATAGAATAGGATAGGTGATATGTTCCACTGATCTCAACACTTGATCTGTCCTTCATAATCCTTGCGGGAGTTTATGTATTTTATTTGTCTCTAGACCCTGAACTGGGGCGGGGGGGTCTAGAGCGAATCCTTACTTGTTGTAAGGGACAGATTATGCTATTGCAGTATCAAATCACTCGAACCTTAAACAAATATTAAAATGTACAAAGAAATAATTTCAGTCTTACCAGAATTATGAATATAGAACACAGTTAAATGCTAGCAAAACTCAGCTGAGCTGCTGGCCTTATGATGGCGTCCTTCTAAATATTTCAATAGCTTCTGGGAATTACACCACTTAATAATTCACTGTGTCTACAAGGACAACTTCTAATGAATGGCACAAAATGCGCGTCTGAGCGCCGATAATATATTCATCTATGGCCAATCACTGCCTTTTCTTTTTTCAAATTCAAATATCCTACTGTAACAAAAGTGGTTTCAGTCTGAATGTTATATGCATAACGTTAGTGTTATTAATGTTATTAAGGCCTTTGAAACCACCGCTGATAACGGCGCTAAGTCTAAATGTTATATAATCTGTTTACACCCACTGTTGCGAGTGTAGTGGTTTGGTCTATATCATCGCCACACAGGCTAATTCAATATATGTGTGCTGCTGTCCTGTCACTGTGTCTGGAATGTTGACCTGGGTGTGTGTTGATATGTTCGCACACCACGGTACGTACATAAGAGTACATGCAGGAGTCAAAAAGGGTTGCAAACGTCTAGAACAGTTCGATACTGTTTATTCCGTACAACACAGACACGATGACATAAATGACACACATTCGACAGCAAAACACGAATCATATAATTTCCACATTGCATTAAATATATATAATACGGCCTGTCCACATCCTGGCCTAAACAGTACTTCAATACTCAATAAAGCCTGCACCACACGGCAGCTATAATAATGTTCATATGGCCTAAACAGTACTTCAATACTCAATAAAGCCTGCATCACACGGCAGCTCTAATAATCTTCATATGGCCTAAACAGTACTCCAATACTCACTAAAGCCTGCATCACACGGCAGCTATAATAATCTTCATATGGCCTAAACAAATCTTCAATACTCAATAAAGCCTGCACCACACGGCAGCTATAATAATCTTCATATGGCCTAAACAGTACTTCAATACTCAATAAAGCCTGCATCACACGGCAGCTATAATAATGTTCATATGGCCTAAACAGTACTTCAATACTCAATAAAGCCTGCATCACACGGCAGCTATAATAATATTCATATGGCCTAAACAGTACTCCATTACTCCATAAAGCCTGCAACACACGGCAGCTATAATAATCTTCATATGGCCTAAACAGTACTTCATTACTCCATAAAGCCTGCAACACACGGCAGCTATAATAATCTTCATATGGCCTAAACAGTACTTCATTACTCCATAAAGCCTGCAACACACGGCAGCTATAATAATCTTCATATGGCCTAAACAAATCTTCACTGCAGTGTATCACATAGGCTGTACACACAGCGAAATATGTAAGTCGACATTTTCTCAAATCCTACGTAGGCATACATTATCCAAAAAAACTGGGACTCGACCTACACGGTCCACGCCCAAAAAACAACTCCCAAATCACACACTAGTCCCGCCAAAAAACCCGTCACGAGATTCGGCTGTCTTGAACACCGTTCTCGATAACATATGCAGACTAGCTGCGAGCAATTCACATGGCTCAAAACAGTACAGAATAAATACATTAAACAGCGTTCACACGCTTATCTGTACTCTGTCACCCGAAAAATAGGAAAAGATAATTCTATCCTAAAGTCAGACGAGTATCCGCTTAATCAAGCGTTGCAACTCGAAATTTAATTTGTTCAAAACATTCTAAAGATTACTTCCCCTTCCATAAGTTCCACTTGCAACAGTTACCACCCGCTCCGGGAAAAAAAATGATTCTATCATTTTTTTGAAAAAATATACTCCCATAAACAAAAAATTTAGAAGAAAATGAAGCTCTAACATATGCTTACAAAAATCATCTTATTTTAAATCAAATTATATCTACAACAAATATCAGCATTAAAGTGTAAAGTAGCAATTAAAGCATACAGCATAATCAGCTAAGTATAAAAAGTAATTAGCTAAATATACAAATATGATGAGTTCCAAAATTAAGTTCCGTATATTTAGTACAAACCAAACTGACAACAACCGATCGAAAGAGAAAACACAAGATCAATCAAAAGAAGAATGATCTGTAAAAAAGGAAAGTAAGAACTCAACGATACCATATACTCATAATTAAGTTGGACACTTACATGTAAAATAAATACAAGTATCATAAGTAGATATATCATATCAAGTCATATAACCACTCCAACAATACAAAGAATAGAAGTATAAGTGTTGAAAGAATACAAAGTATACAAATAGAATCAAGTAAAACGAAGATGAGGTACGAAAGTATAAACAAGATATGAAATCCATACCGAAAAGACAACAGAAAAGAAGGAATGAAATGAAGAATAGTTACCAAAGACAGATAGAAAGCAAAGGCACGAACGCAGAGAAAGTCAATAACAGTACATACTAATAAATGTTTAGATTAGACAACGTATTCAAAAATAAATATATAAACATGATCGAAAGGCACAACACAAAATATCAAAGTATATCTATACTAACACCACCAAAAATAATTTACAACTAAACAAAACCTAATAAGTAATTTAACCAAGTTACAAGAGTTATACAAAACGAAAATAAATAAATTATAGGCATCGAAAAAACAAGTAATAGCATTGCTATAACTAATACGACTAACGCACAATCAAGCACTAAAATAAAAAATACATCATAATAAAAAACAACTTTTTACAAGAACTAATCAAACTACATATCAATGATATCACGAAGTCAAATGCTGGGCACACCCAACAAAAAAAATTACAATGCCAAAAAAAAAATCATTTTTTTCAACAGTACCGTACAAACATATTTTTTTACGATAAGTTACATAAAAACAGTATTTAATTTTTAAGTAATTCAAGACCACTAAAACCTAATAACGAAATCAATATTTTAACAAAATGAATGACACATAAAACAAAATCATATCTGGAACAAACCCTTAAATCAACACATGTAAATTTAATTTATCCTTTAAGTTCTTTCTGCTGACAATTACGTTCAGCTCAGTACAATGCTATTTAGCTATAACTTTATCTCTTACTCAAATCGATAAGATATACATTATAAATAAATCTACACTTTGTTGCTAATATGAAATATGCAAAAGGTTCTATAAAAATATCTACCAAAAAAATAAGTTTTTTTTTTTTTTTTTTTTTTAAAATAATCTGCTAAGAAAATAATCTACATGCCTGACTGGCAAGAAATCCAAGTTCTGGAAAAATCGAAGTTTCACAAAAAGTTAACAAATCCAAATACAAGATCATGTATGATACATGCAAGCTATTTTCAAAATTACATTTCACAACATACCAGATAATACACATCTTCTCTGTATGTTCTATATATTAATTAATCATGACATCAAAACAAAAAGTTGAACAGAGTAGTATAAAGGATAATAATTACATACTACACATTATCAACACAATAATATATAAATAGCATAAAAATGTATTAATACATCATCAAAATACAGACATATAAATAACAATTAAAAAAATTATGGCAATCAAATGATGCATAGAAATAATCATTACAACAAAATTATATGTTATTTAAAAACAACAACATGTCATGTACTAATATAGAATACAAAAATATTTACTATCTTCACATAAAAAAAAATAAATCAGACGCGAAGTCTCCCACTCTCTTGTAAACATGCTGAAACAAAGTCTCACATTCACAACAACAAGTAGAGCAAGCAATAGTATTCAAGCATCCACTGTTATTTTTACTCTGTTTACTTTGATTATAAATGACTCTGGGCTCATGTTGAACAAAATTAGCACAATTGCGCTTATTATTTGATCTATGATCAAAATACTTATTATTACCGTTGCCTTGTTTACAAATAATCACTTTAGTCTTTTGTTGAGGAACATTACTCTGGTGATGTAAAGCAACATTTGAAAAGCTATAATCTTTATCACACTTTCCAACATTCTTACAATCAAAACTTTGAGATTTGTTAAATTGTCTACAGTATCTACGAGAGGGAAAATTATTATTAACTGATCTCCCTTGGTACTGTTTACTCTTGGGGTTATCTCTCTTTCTAGAACTGTTTTTCTTTTCTCCTATGGGAATATATTTACCAATTGTTTCAAACTGACTGTGATGAGTTTGATAACTGCCAGAAACAATAGTATCTCTATTGTTCCGCATATGGGTTTCATCTTTGGAACAAGTAGTAATAGTCTCAACACCCGATATTAATTTCTGAGTATTTCCAGTAGTAGACAAATATTTGCTCTTATGAGTCTTGACCTGAAATATATCACCTTTCTTTTCCTGACCAACAGAACTGGTTGTTACACAAGAATCTTTGTTGTTCTGACGCCAAGAATTATTACTGGAACTATCAGTAATATTAGAACTAGGAAAGTTGTATTTCCCACGATAAGATCTATATTTACTATGTATACTTATTATGTTCGCAAATATTTTGTAATCAAAGTATTTCCTTTTTAAGTGCTTAAGGAGAAGTCATTTTTGAGTTACTTCCCTTGAAAGTAGTTCCGTCATCTTCGATCGGACTCCGCGGACGAGTCTAGGCCTACTGCGATTTATTCTTTGGCTGGGTAGGAATAGATTGTTCTTGCTTCAGTATATCTATGGCCTGAATTTATACGTAGTGTTTGTATGAGTAGGACGAGTCTGTCTTATATATGGATATCTTTACATTTCTAAGTCGAACTATGTTGGTTGTCGCTAGAAAAGGTCAAAGGCTATGCAGCGGAAGTATCGCTAGCAAGGGGTGTGATTCATGGCCGTCATCCTGTCTGGATGTCGAATTTTGTTGTAGCAGGCCTATCGCCGAAAAAAGTGATCGATAAGTCAATGGGGAAAAGTGATAGTCATTTAGACATGTTGTATGTACTTTACCCCAGTGTTTATTCTCTTTTGCCAAGGAATGGCAAAGTTATATTTCGCATAGAAAGGTAAAACCACAATTTATTATGAACTTGGGCTTCGCCATCGTTGTCGATAAACAGATGCACAGTGGTACTTTTGAAAAGAATATTTATTCAAAGGAAGACGACATTCCTATGTATCAACACTAGATTGTATGATATTATTCAATCACCTCTATGAGAGAAGCTATGAAGAAATGAGGACATTTAACGAATGACCAATTTTGGGTCTGGGTCCTATAGTGAGTGAAACTCACGAGAGAAGAACAGCCATGTTGAAATTCATATACTTTGTATTTATCGAGTGAGAAAAAGGGATGCCTGTACTATCGCTCGATGAACCAAGAGATCACTGCTACATGTGAGAACCCATGTCTGGGATTCCTATATCTTTATGGAAAAATATATATATTGAACTTTACGTGAAGGGATATTCACTAGACGAGGTTAGGTCTAGGAGCCTTCCTATATATTGGTTATGGTCTGACGTGCCCAGTCAGTAAAGCCAGATGATTTACATGATGGAACTCTGAATGCTTATTTACGAATGCTCCATTATGATATTTGCCAAGCATGAATGCTAACTTAAGATGATATTCCTGTGATCAACATTATGCTGTCTATGTCGACATTTGTTCCTGTAACCATACACGTACTGTCCAAGTGTGCGTCCCATTAAATGTTATAAAAAGACCACCGTAGTTCCAGTACTTCTTGAATTCGAACAGTGTGAGTATGAGTGATGTACTACCAACCTGTCAACTCTATCGAATCATTCTACCATTCGCGTTCTGACATTCACATACACACTCATTGTTTACACTCACATTCTTGTCGGAGCCTCATCACGTTCCAGGACAAGATAACCTGTATGACCAAAACTGTGCTGGGTTTAATGAGTTGACAATCGTTACACTTTACTACACCAGTCCCAACATCTACATTTATCAACTGGTGGACATTCACGTCATTTAACAAATAAAGCGTGATTCAACAACTAGTAGCCAGTATGAGTTAACAACTAAACAGAGTTTAACAACTGGTGTGCCAGCTTCCTGGGTCAACCTGCACAGTGACCATATTGAGAAGTAAACTACTGAGACCAGACGTTCCTTGGGGTCTGTTACGACACACAAATACATCAGCAGTACAACTCTACAGTGATGTCAGCGTGACCTGTCCTGTCGACAGTATGCGGTAACTAGGTCAGCGTTTGTTGACATTTGGTTCGTTGGACATTTGCCATACAACTGACAGTGTTACACAGCAAGCTTGGTTGAAACATAGAACATTACACATCAGGACTGGAGAATATTTGACAGTGTTTGCGAAAGGAAATGTTATTGAACTGAGAAGTCCTACATCGATTGTTATCATTCACATCAACGATGGAGCTTCTATTTCTGTGTTGAATTTAAAATAATTAGACCAGAAGTATTTGTTTAATAAAGTACCACAGTACTGTACTATTAGGCAGTGTAACTGAGCCTTCTTTACAACACATTCTTTCTGCAACACTCTATTTACATCATATTGCCATACTATTTATGCAATTATGTATTTATGTTTAAATATTTATATGTGATATTTGTTTGTATCCAGCGGGTTGTGTTTAAGGTTGGGCGGTGTCACACAGCAGAGTATCCCACGTAATAGAGGGTCTGATGTGTGCGTTTCTATAGGTGCAATTTTCTTGATTGAAAATTTGCTGCGACAGCTGTTGCTATTAGTGTTAGCTGTGAAGACTGTACTCATTGTTGTTTTTGTAATATTCCTCTGTTCTTTAGTTTGTTTTGATTTGTTTGTAATTTGTTGGTCTACCCTATTCTATCTTTCAGTTCTATTCTCAATTTATATTTATATACTGTGGCGTTATTTGTATTTGTTATCCTCTTGCGGTTTATCTTTTATTGTTTTCCCATTTCATTTATTTCATTTCCGCAAATGTTTTCATGTTCTCCTGTATAACTGTTTTGTTTTGTGCCTGATCGACATACACTATTTAAAATATAGTTGATCATATAAATTGATGTACAAGAATCAACTGATAGTTAATTGCTATTACTAAAGGTACACAGTTGATGATATAAAACACTATTTCTGGTGCACTGCACTTATATTATAGAGTGAACCAGCAACTTATAGCTGTTATTATATAAGGATTTATACAAGACCTTTGTAAGGCTTGTTTCCCACAGTGATTGGGATAGTTAAGTACTATTTTCCACAGGTTAAAAAGTTATCATACAAGGTCTTTGATTAAGACTAAGAAAGTGAATTTATTTACTTTTGCAAATTACTGATCTTATTAGACAAGATGTCTACATTAGATTATTTTATCACACAAGGCAAGGCTCTTGATAAGACTGGTCAGCAATTAGAAGAATGGGCAGTTGCTCAATATGACAAAGCATTAGCTGCTGAAGAAAGAAAAGCATTGATTGAGGAGAAAAGATTAGAAGCTGAGGAAAAAAAATTACAAAGAGAGTATGAACAAAAGAAATTGCAGATACAGACTGATGAAAAAAGATTCCAGATGGAAATGGAAAAAGAGAAAAGAAAAGATGAAGCTGCTGCAGAAGAGAAAAAATTACAAGCTGCTGCAGAAGAGAAAAAATTACAAGCTGCTGCAGAAGAGAAAAAATTACAAGCTGCTGCAGAAGAAAAAAGATTACAAAGAGAAGCTGAAGCAGAAGAGAAAAAATTACAAGCTGCTGCAGAAGAAAAAAGATTACAAAGAGAAGCTGAAGCAGAAGAGAAAAAAGCAATAAGAGAGCATGAACACAAAAAAGAACTTTTAGCATTTGAGTTAGAAAAGTTAAAGTTAACAAACATAAGTGATGGTAATCAAGCATCTGGTGGTAATGGTAAACCCTTTACTTACAAGGTCAAGGTACCAGCGTTCAACCCTTCCAGTGATGACATAACATTCTGGCTAAATAGATTTGAACGCTCGTGTCGAGCACATAATGTGGACAAATCACAATATGCTAACCAGTTATCAGAAAATCTGAAAGGTGATTCTCTGACTAGTTTAAGTTTGGTTGAAGAGGCTGACAAAGATAACTATGATGTTATTAGGGCAGCCTTATTAAAGAAGTATCAGTTGTCTGAAGAGGGTTATCGGAAGTTGTTTAAGACAATGGTGCCTGAGGCAGGTGTAGAATTCTCAGAATTCATTGCAAGGACACGTCTTACATTTGATCGTTGGATTGAGCTATCCAAAACAGAAAAGACTTATGAAGCCCTTATGGACTTGATACTCAGAGACAAGATTATGTCAAGTATAAATAAACCTTTCCTCGAATTCTTACATGAGCGTAAACCTAAGTCTCTAAAAGAAATGGAACAATATTGTACCCAATACGTCACTGCACATCCGGACGTAGCTATTAGCAACAGTAAGGTTAAAGAAGGTATGCCAGTTGCTTCTGCAACACCATACAACCCTAATCACTCTCACAAATTCCAAGGACCTCAAAATAGGTTTAATAAAAAAGGTAACTATTACAGTTATCAGAACCAAGGTAACCAATCATTTCAGGGTTCTTCTTCGAATACCTGGAGAAGAGCTGACAGCCCTCGATTCAGGGGTGGTCATAATTACAGGAACTTTCGCAAAGGAAGTCATTCTAGAAACTATCCAAGTTTTCCTTCATGGAGACAACAAGATCATAATTACAGAGATACTCATTATAATGAATATGATGATAGTAACCAAAGGAGCTATGATTCAAACCCGAGTAGAGGTTATAATAGTGGAAACAATGATAAGTACAGAGGCAATAATAACAGAGGTAGAGCACAATTCAAAAAACATAAAGCTCATTACCAGGCGAACTCTGCACAGCAAGAGTCCCACGAAGCCTATAAACAAAATAAAGATAATGATGACTCTAATAATATGGCATGTGCCGCTTTTGATTTTGGGAGAGCATCTCAGTGCCCCCAATGCAAAACATTATTTGAGCCAACCACAGTGTCTACTTTAAGCTGTGGGCATCCTCTTCCCGCTCTTCCTGCGTCAATCGCGCATGATGGGAGAGGTTCTCTTGTCTTACACAAAGGTTTAGTAAATGACAATCCAGTCTCAGTACTTTTTGATTCTGGATGCACAACTATTGGGGTTAGGCAGTCACTCATAGATCCTTCTCATTCTACAGGCAAAGTAGTCAAATGCGTAACATTTGGCGGCACCATAGAGAAATACTCTACCGCTATCATTAGGATTGCTACTCCTTTCTTCACAGGAGATGTACACGCATGTCTTTTGCCGAATCCGATCGCTGATCTTATCATCGGTCGCATTCACGGAGTCAAAGAATGCACTCCGGAGCAAATTTCCGTTTGGGAAAATCAAAATATGCAATCTGCTAATGCGGTAGTCACTAGAGCTCAAGCTCTCAATATGCCTGAAACTTCATCTGTTGAAGATAATGAAGTGCATAACCAAGATGATCCCTTGGTAATTTCTCGTGACTCGTTTATAAAAACAACAAGAAGAAGATCCGACTCTTAAGAAATTCTTCACTCTTGTAACGAAAGGTGATCCGAATAAAGATTCAAATTGTAAATCTTGGATTACAATGAAGAATGGCGTACTTGTACGTATGGTGCAAGACTCCACTAAGTCAAGTCATTCTCAGATTCTTGTACCCAAGAATTTGAGAGTTAAGATCTTACAACATGCACACGACTCTCAGTGTGCTGGTCACATGGGTTTTTCCCGTACAAAGTCAAGAGTTCTTGCGGCTTTCTTTTGGCCTTTTGTGAACAAGGACATACGGATCTATTGTCGATCCTGTAAAGTATGTCAAGAAGTCAAATCCAAAGGTCCTCGTCATGCTGCGCCTATTCAGGCTGCAGATATTCCTATTCGTCCATTCCAGAAAATGGCGATAGACATCATTGGTCCATTCAAGATCAAATCTGCTAGAGGACATCAGTTTATCTTAACGTGTGTAGACATGTGCACACGTTGGCCAGAGGCTATCCCTCTAAAGAGCATTACTACCGCTGACATTGCAGATGCTCTTTGGCTTATATTTTCTCGGCTGGGATTCCCCGGAGAAATATTATCAGATCATGGCACCCAACTGATATCGGATACCATGTCTCAAGTAATGTCTACTCTACAGATAGAGAGATCTTTGAGTAGCATCTATCATCCTATGTCCAATGGGATGGTCGAGCGACTAAATAGAACACTTAAGAACTTATTAGGGAAGATAACTGAGGATCATCCTCAAGATTGGGATAGGGTTTTACCCGCGGCCCTCTTCGCGTACAGAGAGGTCCCCAATGAACATACAGGGTTTTCTCCCTTTGAACTTGTCTTTGGCGCGCGACCGCGCGGCCCAATGTCTTTGCTGCATGATCTTATAACAGCTGACAATATTGACGATGACACAAAATCTTCTTACGAGTATGTCATCGCGCTGAGACAAAAGATTATCGAAGCATGCAAATTGGCAACGTCCTCTTCTGAATTTGCTAAGCAGAAGGCAAGACAATTTGCTAATAAGAAGAGAACTTTACGACAACTTTGTCCTGGTGACAAAGCATTTGTTTTGCTACCTTGTCGTGAAAATAGACTCCTTATTAGTTGGAAAGGTCCGTACGATATAATATCGAAAATTTCAGATGTTGACTACATCGTCGATATCAACGGGAAGCATAAAACCTTCCACATCAATATGCTTACGGAGTTCCATGAACGTCCTGACTATCTACAGCCTATTTTCCAGGCAACGGACGATTCTCATGTCAAACATGGTCATTACTCATCACTGTCTGTAATACAGGATGAGGAAACAAGTTTTTCGGATGTTAATCTTCCGCTTCCAATGATCCCACTTCATTCTAGTGAATCATGGAAAGACGTTACTGTTTCTCCTGATTTGTCTCTAGGAGAACGGCGACAAGTTTCGTCTATGTTACAAACATTTCAGGATGTCCTCACTGACATCCCTGGACAAACTCATGTCATTGAGCATGACATTGTTCTAACTGAACATACTCCAATTAGGGTTAGACCTTATCCTATCCCTATACATTTCCAAACACAGGTTGAAAAGGAGTTGGATGAAATGATAGATTTACAAATAATCGAACCATCCACTTCTGCATATTCTTCGCCGATGGTTATTGTTCGAAAAAAAGACAATAACATACGTCTTTGCGTTGACTATCGCAAATTGAATCAAGTTACGAAGTTCGATGCTGAACCTATGCCTTTACTAGAAGAGTTACTTACTCGTCTTTCTAAATCGCATTTTTTCACTAAACTTGATTTGTCTAAAGGATATTGGCAAGTTCCATTATCCGAACGCGCCAAACCTCTTACCGCTTTCTCTACTCCCAGAGGCCTTTTCCAATGGAATTTTATGCCTTTCGGCCTTATGAACGCACCAGCTACATTTGTACGCATGATGCGTCGAATCCTATCGTATCGGTCAGATGTCATTGCTTATCTAGACGACATCTGTCTTTTCAGCGATACTTGGGAAGATCACTATTCAGGGTTAGTTGAATTATTATCAACTCTGCGTGAGTATAACCTGACAGCAAAACCATCTAAAGCTTGTATTGGCTTTAGCGAAATTGCTTTCTTAGGCCATCGAGTAGGTCACGGTTTCTTGAAGACAGAAGACCATAATATCACTAAGATACTTAACATCTCTATCCCTAGGACTAAAAAGCAAGTGCGAAGTCTTTTAGGTCTCATACAATTTTATGGACGTTTCATTCCGAATCTGTCCTCTATCATGGCACCTCTCTCTACACTATTAAAGAAAGGGTCGCCTAACATGGTTCACTGGTCTCATGAATGCCAATCTTCACTAGAGAAGATCAAAACTATGTTTTCATCACCACCTATTTTAGTGTTACCTACAACAGATAAGACATTTGTTCTTCGTAGTGACGCTTCATCCACTGGGATTGGAGCGGCACTAATGCAAGAGTACTCTGGAACTCTGCATCCTGTAATGTATATATCCAGAAAACTTAATGCTGCAGAAAGGAATTACTCGGTTTTAGACCGTGAATTATTGGCAATGGTTTGGTCAATTCTCAAACTCCAAAGATTCCTTCTGGGCGCGCATTTCGTAGTGGAAACTGACCAAAAAGCTCTTACGGCTATCCAAAGTAAGAACTTGAAGAGCTCGAGATCAACTCGATACGCAATCGCTCTTCAACCTTTTCATTTCTCGGTACGAGCTATCCGTGGTTCAGAAAATGTGATGGCGGACATTCTGTCCAGATGCCCACATGATGCCACTTAACTGTTAAATATTGGATCTTTTTAATATGTATAACTTTACAACAGTTATTTTTTGTTTCTTTACTAAGATACACATTTGTAATTTAATAATAGAATGATGGTATCGCTACTTAGCGGTTTATTGATGTTTATTCACCGCTGTTCTTTGATGATTGTTTCTTCATAAATCATAAATTTAAGATTATAGTGTGAATTTTTGGTATGCATTGTATAATTACCAGAATTGTATTATACGTACATCACACCTTCCTGGAAACATTTATTCGTAGAGAAACAATTTCTCTCAGATTTTGAGATATATTCTCACCGGTCATATTAGGAATTATAGTTATTCCTGATATTTTCATCTGCGCAGTATTCTTGCGTTGTGAGCCTATTCTACGTGCTCCTAGATGTATTTAAAAAAAAAAAAATTTTTTTTTTTTTTTTCCCGGGAGGTGTGGTAAGACTGTAAAGGGCAATTTTTACTATCTTGCAATATAATACATTTATATACTTATTATGTTCGCAAATATTTTGTAATCAAAGTATTTCCTTTTTAAGTGCTTAAGGAGAAGTCATTTTTGAGTTACTTCCCTTGAAAGTAGTTCCGTCATCTTCGATCGGACTCCGCGGACGAGTCTAGGCCTACTGCGATTTATTCTTTGGCTGGGTAGGAATAGATTGTTCTTGCTTCAGTATATCTATGGCCTGAATTTATACGTAGTGTTTGTATGAGTAGGACGAGTCTGTCTTATATATGGATATCTTTACATTTCTAAGTCGAACTATGTTGGTTGTCGCTAGAAAAGGTCAAAGGCTATGCAGCGGAAGTATCGCTAGCAAGGGGTGTGATTCATGGCCGTCATCCTGTCTGGATGTCGAATTTTGTTGTAGCAGGCCTATCGCCGAAAAAATGATCGATAAGTCAATGGGGAAAAGTGATAGTCATTTAGACATGTTGTATGTACTTTACCCCAGTGTTTATTCTCTTTTGCCAAGGAATGGCAAAGTTATATTTCGCATAGAAAGGTAAAACCACAATTTATTATGAACTTGGGCTTCGCCATCGTTGTCGATAAACAGATGCACAGTGGTACTTTTGAAAAGAATATTTATTCAAAGGAAGACGACATTCCTATGTATCAACACTAGATTGTATGATATTATTCAATCACCTCTATGAGAGAAGCTATGAAGAAATGAGGACATTTAACGAATGACCAATTTTGGGTCTGGGTCCTATAGTGAGTGAAACTCACGAGAGAAGAACAGCCATGTTGAAATTCATATACTTTGTATTTATCGAGTGAGAAAAAGGGATGCCTGTACTATCGCTCGATGAACCAAGAGATCACTGCTACATGTGAGAACCCATGTCTGGGATTCCTATATCTTTATGGAAAATATATATATTGAACTTTACGTGAAGGGATATTCACTAGACGAGGTTAGGTCTAGGAGCCTTCCTATATATTGGTTATGGTCTGACGTGCCCAGTCAGTAAAGCCAGATGATTTACATGATGGAACTCTGAATGCTTATTTACGAATGCTCCATTATGATATTTGCCAAGCATGAATGCTAACTTAAGATGATATTCCTGTGATCAACATTATGCTGTCTATGTCGACATTTGTTCCTGTAACCATACACGTACTGTCCAAGTGTGCGTCCCATTAAATGTTATAAAAAGACCACCGTAGTTCCAGTACTTCTTGAATTCGAACAGTGTGAGTATGAGTGATGTACTACCAACCTGTCAACTCTATCGAATCATTCTACCATTCGCGTTCTGACATTCACATACACACTCATTGTTTACACTCACATTCTTGTCGGAGCCTCATCACGTTCCAGGACAAGATAACCTGTATGACCAAAACTGTGCTGGGTTTAATGAGTTGACAATCGTTACACTTTACTACACCAGTCCCAACATCTACATTTATCAACTGGTGGACATTCACGTCATTTAACAAATAAAGCGTGATTCAACAACTAGTAGCCAGTATGAGTTAACAACTAAACAGAGTTTAATCAACATTTTTTTGTGAAATTTCTTCACTTAATTTCCTATTTAATATGTCAAATGTCAAGACTTTACTTCTCTCCTCAGTTAACAATCTCTCAATCTTAATCATCTCTTCTCTCTCAATCGTTAACTCTTCTAATTTGTCTTTCTCATCCTTTTGTCGTGTTTCATTCTCACTATCCTCATCATTCATTAGTTCTTCAACTTCATTCGGAAACACAGTATAATTCTCTTCTTCAATACCATAATTTACTTTATTCAACAAATCAAGAAGTGTGTTTGTATACGACCTATCACGGTCAGTTGTCTCAGCTTCTAATTTACTACACCTCTCTTTGTTTTCCTGACGTTGTTGCTTGCGATCACTTACTTCACCATCTCTATAATGCACTTGATCTTCCAAATCTTTGATTTTGCCCAATGCAGCATCTAACGCCGCTTGCACTTTAGTAAGTTCCGTGTTTGACTTATCTAGATCATTTGTTAGTCTCGACACTGTTTCTCTTAATTCCTTCTTTTCGGCAATATCCTGTAGAAAATTGGCTCTTTCCTGTAGAGCATTTTGTTTGTTGACTTTTATCTGTTTCTCACTTCCTAATTCCTTTTTCTGCTCATCAGGAATACCGTTGTGGATTATTTTGAATATACTTTGGACTACATGTCCGTGCTCATGCTCAATATAATGTTTCAAAAACACACGAAGGTGCTGTAGCAAATCAACCAAATCCTTAGCCATTATTGAATTACAAACAAACTTAAAGTTATGTTCAGCAAATAACCTTAGGGATGCTGACACATTAACCAAAAAATCGCCCATGATCCATACTCCAAGTTGTGGACCTCTCAATCCCTTTTCATCTCTACCTATCAACAATGCACACTCCAACATAGGCCTTATGTCTGCAGGATTATTATCAAAATCCATGGTGATTCACTTACTTAATCAAATATATCTAGTAATCACTTATAGTTATGACAAATTACTGTCTTCAAAAATTGGGACAATCACCTTTCCAGATCACCAAGTTAACTATTTGTCAAGAAATGAGCTTATTCCTCAATTCTGTATCAACAATCCCTTTTTTTAGCACCTTTATCAAGTCACATCATTATTAGGAAAATCGACATATGTCAACAGCCATTAACACCTATGCATAAAATCTTAATCATATGTCAAATTAGACATAAACAACAATAACAACAGAATGAGCAATTAGGGAGGCCTAGTGACATATATGAAGTGACACCATTTACACAAGACAACATCACTTATCTGTCAATGATCCCGTTTTTTTTCCGCCACGACACTGGATAACACATAGACTGCTAAAACCTCCACTGCGGGAAAGCACTGGAACTTGATTCGTTTGTCTTCAGGTAATTTCGTCAATATGATATGTGCTTAACAATGCACACGTTGACAGGAACCATAATACAGCACACACTGCAACTCTTGACTCTTCTGTAGTCTGAAATGTACACGGCAACTGCGTGTATCATAACATCTTGAACTTGTGATGGTGATAACTGACACAGGTAACTCGAATATTGCAGAAATCTGTGACAACCCGTACAAATGCTGGTACAAATACTGTCCAAGTCTAATTGAACTTCCTTGACCACTGCAGACGTTGTTGTAGTCTATAGGCATGAAATAGGACGTCAATTGCTACTGGTGTAAAGTTGCCTTCTACCACGAATAAAGCGTGCGTTGTTTCTCAAATGCGCCACCCAGGCAGATAATATTTAGGTCACCGTTGTGAAGTACAGTAGATTCAAGCCACGCCCACATAGAGCCAACTATAACAAAGTCAAGTATTCTACACTCTTGTCCCGTGAAAGTCATATGTATTCTTTCCACCTTGTAGTGACTGATCCTCTAGATATGTTATGGTCTGGTGGACAAAATTTGATTCACTTTACCCTCTTGCTTCAAGTACATATCACTGTAGAGGTAACAATTTCTTAATCGTATACGCCACCCAGGCACATCTTAAATCATATCCAATGATACAAAACTACGCCACTTAGGCTATCGACGCGAATAGTCGTAGATGTCAGATCCTGTTAACTGAAAACCACCATAAATGTAACCGCATATTTTAGCAGTAACCTCTTCTGTATTGGTTCCAACTTGACTGTAAACCACCAACTGATACAAACTAGATTTGCTGATGGTTCTGTCTGAATGTTATATGCATAACGTTAGTGTTATTAATGTTATTAAGGCCTTTGAAACCACCGCTGATAACGGCGCTAAGTCTAAATGTTATATAATCTGTTTACACCCACTGTTGCGAGTGTAGTGGTTTGGTCTATATCATCGCCACACAGGCTAATTCAATATATGTGTGCTGCTGTCCTGTCACTGTGTCTGGAATGTTGACCTGGGTGTGTGTTGATATGTTCGCACACCACGGTACGTACATAAGAGTACATGCAGGAGTCAAAAAGGGTTGCAAACATCTAGAACAGTTCGATACTGTTTATTCCGTACAACACAGACACGATGACATAAATGACATACATTCGACAGCAAAACACGAATCATATAATTTCCACATTGCATTAAATATATATAATACGGCCTGTCCACATCCTGGCCTAAACAGTACTTCAATACTCAATAAAGCCTGCACCACACGGCAGCTATAATAATGTTCATATGGCCTAAACAGTACTTCAATACTCAATAAAGCCTGCATCACACGGCAGCTCTAATAATCTTCATATGGCCTAAACAGTACTCCAATACTCACTAAAGCCTGCATCACACGGCAGCTATAATAATCTTCATATGGCCTAAACAAATCTTCAATACTCAATAAAGCCTGCACCACACGGCAGCTATAATAATGTTCATATGGCCTAAACAGTACTTCAATACTCAATAAAGCCTGCATCACACGGCAGCTATAATAATCTTCATATGGCCTAAACAGTACTCCATTACTCCATAAAGCCTGCAACACACGGCAGCTATAATAATCTTCATATGGCCTAAACAGTACTTCATTACTCCATAAAGCCTGCAACACACGGCAGCTATAATAATCTTCATATGGCATAAACAGTACTTCGTTACTCCATAAAGCCTGCAACACACGGCAGCTATAATAATCTTCATATGGCCTAAACAAATCTTCACTGCAGTGTATCACATAGGCTGTACACACAGCGAAATATGTAAGTCGACATTTTCTCAAATCCTACGTAGGCATACATTATCCAAAAAAACTGGGACTCGACCTACACGGTCCACGCCCAAAAAACAACTCCCAAATCACACACTAGTCCCGCCAAAAAACCCGTCACGAGATTCGGCTGTCTTGAACACCGCTCTCGATAACATATGCAGACTAGCTGCGAGCAATTCACATGGCTCAAAACAGTACAGAATAAATACATTAAACAGTGTTCACACGCTTATCTGTACTCTGTCACCCGAAAAATAGGAAAAGATAATTCTATCCTAAAGTCAGACGAGTATCCGCTTAATCAAGCGTTGCAACTCGAAATTTAATTTGTTCAAAACATTCTAAAGATTACTTCCCCTTCCATAAGTTCCACTTGCAACACCTACCAAAAGTCATTTCAGTCAGACCTCAGTCAAGTATGCCTTATTGTCTGTTGGTCCGTCCGTCTCTACTTGCGTTTCACAAAAAAACACACTTGTTTTTTGAACCAATCCTGCCTTTCCCTACACAATTTTGCCATTAAAGTTATTTTTAGCCACAATTCACCATCCCACCCCGTCTCTTCATTCCAACTAGATTTTAGCACTTGCGTCTTCAAGGCCACAATTTTTTGAAAATTAGTGACATGTTTTATCCCAATGCAGACGTTCGCTGATATGAACAACACAGTCTTTTGTCAATATCTTTCTTATTATCTGTCCGTCTGTATAAATGAAAGCATATTATTTCACTGCTCAAGATGGGCCATCCGGCCAGCTAGGTTTTATATTCCTAACATTATTATTAAGAAAAGTTACTTTTCAAATATTTTCTAGAATCTTCTGGAATTCATCACTGCATTCAAATAAACGGACTAAGTTATCGCAAAAGCGTCCAATAAATGACTGTGGCGTATAATATCGAAGGTCCCTTTTGTCGATTTCTTTACTTTATGTCAACTTGGGGAACGTGACTTTTTCCTCCTTTCCCCACCAATTTGCGTCCTTTTAGCCTCGCTAGTTTCAAGCACGCGTTCAGTCAGATTTTTTCCTTTTGATCTCCGTTCTCATCCCGTTCCGTTTTGCCTTCAAGTCTAACAATTTAATTTCCATGGCGGGTGATGACCCGCGGCGTGGGCGATCATGTATTCTAGCAGCTTACGCATTAGTTTTTATCCCTACGTTGTATCATTGGAGATATTTAAACGTTGTATCACGGTTAATTTTGTGACACCCCTGTACCCCTACACTTTGTCACTCCACACCAAAATGTGCTCCTGTACCCCTACACTTTGTCACTCCACACCAAAATGTGCTCCTGTACCCCTACACTTTGTCACTCCACACCAAAATGTGCCCCTGTACCCCTACACTTTGTCACTCCACACCAAAATGTGCTCCAGTACCCTACACTTTGTCACTCCACACCAAAATGTGCCCCTGTACCCTACACTTTGTCACTCCACACCAAAATGTGCCCCTGTACCCCTACACTTTGTCACTCCACACCAAAATGTGCTCCTGTACCCTACACTTTGTCACTCCACACCAAAATGTGCCCCTGTACCCCTACACTTTGTCACTCCACACCAAAATGTGCTCCTTTATCCCTGTTGAGAGCACATCATAGGGCGAAGCAATCTTAATAAAGTTTTATTTAGAGGGATTGCTGCGCACCATGAGGGCCTCACCAAAACGCTTAAACTAAAGTCGTTAGCTATGACAAAGTAACGTATCGAGGGATGACGTAAAGAGAGTCTGTGCCTATGCTTTGTAGCGTATAGACATGTCCGAAAGCGTGGCTTGGTCCACTTAATATATCTGTAGAAGAATATACTTGTAAAAAGTGTTAATGAGTCTAGATTCGACTCAAAAATCAAGTGTGTATTTATAATTCAATGTGGTGAAACCACTTCGTCAGGATATGTTGAATCCATAAGTATTGAATAGCCAAGATGGCTAGAGATATAGTGAGAGATAGTATCTCAAGATATACAAGATGTTTTCAAGGTTAGTATAACCTACATATATAGATATAAACATTTGTGAAAAAGTACAATGTGTCGCAAAGGATCATAAGAGAATATATTTTAGCGGATACAGAAATAAGTGTGCAAGAAAGCACAGGACTATAATATTACGGATTTGATGTAAAAATCCAATGTGTCGAGAATGACCATAAAAGAATAACGTTAGCGGACAGAGAAATAAGCTTGCAAGAAAGCACAGGAATATATTATAACAAGTATCAGAACGAAATTATAAAAGCAGGAAAATGTACAGATATGGTACACTGAAAGAATCGATTTTTGCCGGTGACTAACTGTTAAATTATGTTGAAGCAGCAACATGTAATTCATGAGAGTGATCTGTATGAATAACATGAAGTCTTCGAAGAATCTAAGAAAAATTCAGATTCGTGATTTGTTCATTATGACAGTTGAGACTTATTTTTTCAATTAATGGACATGAATGCATATTCAAACGTGAACGTTTCTGCAGAAGTGCAGTAAACCAGTTATATACCACAAGTTAAACAAAGTATTAAGCACGTTTTTTCATTGAGTCAACTTATCATCAGAACAAAAACGAAAACAACCCTAGACATTAACCCAAGAAATGATAACAAAGTTGAAGAAACACCACTAAAGGATGTAGAATCGTACACATATCTTGGAAGTAATATAGACAAAGTTGGAGGGACAGACAATGATATCAAAATAAGAATACAAAAAGCAAGAGGCGCTTTCATTGCAATGGGAAACATATGGAGGTCAAGAGAAATCAAGTCCAACACGAAAATAAGAATCTTCAACTCAAATGTGAAGTCAGTCCTATTGTATGGCTCTGAGACATGGGGAGCAACAAAAACAATAACCAAAAAGCTACAGACTTTTATAAACGGGTGCTTGCGTAGAATAGAAGGACTGAAATGGTATGACAAAGTCACAAATGTGGAATTGATGACAAGAACTAGACAAGTGCCAGTGAACAAGAGCTGAGAAGAAGACGCTGGCGATGGATAGGACACACATTGAGGAAACCTGTTGATAGCACTACAAGGCAGTCCTTGTTTTGGAATCCACAAGGAAAGAGAGGCAGAGGTAGACCAAAAAACACACGGAGAAGATAACTGGATACAGAGGTGAAAATGATGAGGAAAACATGGAAAGAACTTGAGTGGATGGCACAGGACAGGAAGACTTGGCATGTGTTTGTTGAAGGCCTATGCTCCTCGGGGAGCTAAAGGGTATTGATTGATTGATTGATTGATAAGATATACTCTTAACAGATGAACCCGCACGATTTTCTAGGGGTTTCTTGTCCGGTGCTATCCGTGTTTGAAACTTCGACTTTACATACCATGTGACTGTAGTATCTTTCGAGAACATTATTAATCTGTACATTATACTACTTCATCCAGAACGATTGAAATTAGGACTTCAGGAAGACCAACTCGACCTTGATTATGGCATTATCAAAGCTCAATGTGCATGATGACATTATCATGGAGGATTGATTTATTCATAAACTTTTGTCAGAAAAGGAAGGGACACACTATATTGATTTTCGAACTTTATGAACGTTATGATTTGCCATTAAACGTCTAACTGGCAACACATAAATACGTGACTTTGTCTCTTCATACCAAAATGTGCCCCTGTAACACTATACTTCGTCACCCCACACCAAAATGTGCTCATGTACCCCTACACTTTGTCACTCCACACCACAATGTGCTCGTATACCCTTATACTTTGTCTCTCCACACCAAAATGTACCCCTGTTCCCCTATACTTTGTCACTCCACACCAAAATGTTCTCCCATACCCCTATACTTTGTCACTCCACACCAAAATGTGCTCCTGAAGCCCTTATACTTTGTCTCTCCACACCAAAATGTGCTCCTGTACCCCTACACTTTGTCACTCCACACCAAAATGCACAGCTGTACCCCTTACCTTTGTCACTCTACACCAAAATGTGCTCCTGTACCCCTATACTTTATTACTCCACACCAAAGTGTGCCCCTGTACCCATATACTTTGTCACTCCACACCAAAATGTGCTCCCGTACCCCTTACATTTGTCATTCCACGCCAAAATGTGTTAATATACGTCTATTATTTGCATCACCACCAAAAATGAGCCCCGACCCGCTACTATCCCTCTACTCTGTATCATCCGATCAACAAAGATGGTCAAAATTACATCTATTTATTAACAATAAAATGCCTCCTACACTTTTGCCCCACCCCCTTCCTCATCCTCCATAAATATACCCCTACTCACGTTTTCACACTAATCAATGCGTCCTAAAATCTTTATTACATTAATAATAAAATGTGCTTTTATCACTTTCTGTTTCCCAAAGATATATACCAGCGGTTTTCAACCTTTTTGAGTCCATGGCTCTCCTGACCAACTACATTCTTTCTGCGGCTCCCCTGTGGGATAACTGGTAAAAAATCTAGCGATGTTTCGACATTTAGCCTATCTTTATTTTTAGCAGGAGAGCTTTGTAAAGGCTTTTAAACAATGTATTTAAAAAAAAAATGCAATTTGACAATCTGTGAAAACATTACACGTACAAGAAAAAATATACACAAAGTGCACTTTGAAAACCCTTACTATAAAAAAGAAAACAGCACAGATAAAGTAGTTTCTTTCTAACATTTTTTTTATATTTTTGTCTGAAAATCATTCACTGATATACTGCACTCATGATTCAATCTCCATAACAAAAAACGTGTACAGTAAAACTAAAAAAAAAAAAAAAAAAATATGATGAATAAAGTACCAGTCACCTCAGTGTGAAACTTGATCTTGCTTGTTGTTACACAGCTTGTCAACTCTTGGCACCAATTAAGATACAGCTACCCTCATTTCCTTCTCCACATCAAGTCTTGATCTGAACTTGGTTTTTATGACAGCCACTGCTGAAAACACAGTTTCGCAGATATAGGAGGTTGCAAAAGGAATTAATATCTTCAGTGCTCTGTGGTAAGTTGGGATTATATAAATATTTATAGGGGACTTAGTGTACTGACTGAGATCAGCTGTGAAGGTATCTGTATCTAATAAGGGTAGTGTGTTACAGATGACCTTACTTTGCTACCACATTTAGACCTCAGTCAGACTTATTCTGGGCTATTGTGATGACTACGTTGAATGTCTAGGGTTATGATAATGATGAAGTGTAAGTTCACAACAACAAACAGATAAATACTTTATTTAAAATTCACAACACTTTACAACACTATGACAAGCACATACATATACACTCTAGAAGACTAGCTTAAGTAAGTCAAGTGTTAACTTTTGAATTATGTATTAATTCCTTTCAAGAATAGATATCCTGATCCAACTACAGAGTGAATCAGGAATCACAATCAAATGCAAACACAATGTCTATGTACAAAAATTATACAAAGGAGCTTTGTCCTGACATAGAATATTATTACAATATGTGTGTAGTGTGTGCTCTGGTATTAAGAGGTAACACTGGCTTTTGAAGCTATGTTGTTGTTTGTCATCACGACTTCATGTGTTTGTAAATGGTGGAAATAATCTTGAAGGGTTCACAGTTCTTTTTATTTGTAAACAATACTGCCCCTCTTGCTTTAGTATTACAGTCAGTTTTTAAAGGTGGGTTATACAAGGGTGAGCTGCTCTGGCTGACGAATTCTTAACTTAGGTGTCTGCGGCAGGAAAACTGTCTCCTCTGCTCGCTTGCTTCTCTGTTATCTTGAGATACACCACTGGTCAATATCTTGGACAAGGAGTCTGCTGCCAGCCCGATGGATCCAGCAAAACTCAGACCAGGTGCTGCTCTAATACTTCAGTACCACGGTCCCTGAAATAAGAAGGTTGTACCTCCTTCTTCAGAACTAATATATAATATCTATTTCCACACTGAAGTACAGGACATTACAAACACAGAGTTCAGCGCTGTATGCCAACTACTAGCTTCTCATGTGACAATATACCAGCATTCCTCTCCCTAATGGTTACAACGCCTCTGCAATTCCAGCTGTACTTCCTTCTATACAATAAGATAGGTGTCATGTTACTAAATGGCAATCCCATATATGCCACTGCAGTTATACTCCTCTCTGACAAGCTTTTACATGGTGGAGCAATATCTAGGCTTTGCCTTCTGTTTGCTACTGAACTACACACATACAGACACAATTTATCAATTCATATTCAATTTTCATATAATATATATATATACATATATATGAAATATGTCTAGCTTACCACAATTCAAGGAAATATACACAAGTACGTTGACTGGCGATGAATTCTGGCACAATTTTGATCTGCCTTATCCCAGGCTTTTATTTAGAAAAATATTAGCTTGCTCGCCACGCACTTGCTTCTCACAAACTATATTTTCAAAACTGGCCCTGAACTGACGCTTCTATTTGACTATATCGAACTCTCTAACCAATGAGACCATGTTTGCAAGAGCCTTTGAAAAAACTTTACCCATCCTACCGTAGCCATTAACAACCAACTAGTATTTGCAGTCTGACTAATCAGGTTTCGCCTTACATATTTCTACAGCCAATCAAATCGTATCTAACTTGTTGGCCTCATTCCCCTAAAGCAGTGTTGTTCAAACAGCCATTATGAGCAAATATGATCTTGTGCTGTCAGACAACCTCACTATAGTATTTTGGCTATAATTTATTAAGTACTAGACCATTTGCGTAACACATAACATATTCTTTGTCAGCAAGTCTTAAGGTACAAGAATATATAAGTTTAATGGGGTTAAGTGGCTTTGTTCAAAATATGTATTATTCTAGGATAGTCGTGTATTTGTTTCTTTTTATTTTTCTCGAACCGCCACCTGTCCTGCCTTTTCGACTGTTCTGTCAGTATAAAGTCAGGATTTCAGACGTAAAACAGTATTGTGTCATGTTTCCTAATAAGCATTCAACATGTTTTTTATCACTGTCTATTTGAAAAAAATCAAGCCTGCATGCTTTTCGCGTTCACTTTTTAATCGCGAGACGACGTGGTAGCATTGCATGCGTTCCTCCGTGCATCTCTCTCTCTCTCTCTCTTCTAAGCCCGTCTGTCTTCTAGGTTAACGTAGTGTATATAATGACATTAATGTTATATTATATCTAGGTCATTAAGCAGTGTGTCTATCAAGGTCGTCCAAGAAATACAGTACCAGTTTTATTTTTAGAAACGCGTGTAGTGTGTGCAGTAGGCTTTTACTATCGAACGTGGAAGCGTTACATTTATGCAGACGAAGTAGAAAAAGGGGATCTCAGGTTCAGTCATTATGGCGTTCTACAACACCGGCGTACGCCATTGGGAAAGCACTGGTCTTTACCATTCTTCTTTCTTTCTATTAAATTACTTCGTTAGGCTTTACATTTATTTTCTCATTTATATATGTGGATTAGAATTTTTCACGACATGCTCTCTTGCTCAAGCTTGGGAACGCCTGTTTTACTGAATACCAAAATTTTGGCAATTTCATGGATGGAAACTTCGCTTGTAGTGAAGAGTCTGATGAAAGTTCTATTTGTTCTTTCTCTTCTGCAGTACTGAAGAACGAAGGAGCATCACTACTGAAGGGATTTTGAACCCATTGAAACCTATCACAGTTTTCAGGAAAGTATTTTTCCAAATGAACCCTGATTTGAGATAAGTGTCCTTGAATTATAGAAACAATATCTGCACTAAAAATCTATTTCATTGTCTGAATTTTGTTCTTTCATTTGACTCAGCTTTCTAGAGAAATATTCTCTTGGTTTGCCCACGTCATTCTTATGAATACTTTCTAAATGGCGCTTCAATTTGCTAGGCAGCATACATTCGACAAAGAGTACTTTAAAACACAAAACACACTGTGGACGTTCTTCATTGTTCACAAGAGTGCACGTGAAACCAAAATCTAAGTAACCTTTGACATATTTTCTATACTTACGTTTCCTTTCCTCATTACCACTTTCCTTGTCATCCTCAACAAGTTCTCGCTTTTTACTAACACTTGCCAAATTAAAAAATCTTTCCATAGTTTATATCAAACTCACAACACAATCAAAAACGTTTGAAAACAGAAAATCACCGTAATACCTACTATGGTCGCGCGAGCAGAATGCGCGGAAAGTTCAAAGGCTGGCCAACGTCAAAAGTGAAATTTCTCACAGCTCTGTGTTTTCTTTACAGCTAAATACGAAAAAATCCACGCCCACCCACGGCGCCCCTGGCCGTCAGTCATGGCGCCCCAGGGCGCCACGGCGCACAGGTTGAAAATCGCTGATATATACATCCGATCTCTGTTCAATTTTCTTCCCATCTCTCATTTCTAAAGCAATAAGTGTTGGTCCCCTCTCATTACCCTGAACAACACAACTACTCCTCCACCCCTCTATTTACAGCTATACTATGCCACCAACCCCTGTATTCGCAGCAATGAATGTGCTCTATATTCTATATCAGTGGTCGGCAAAACGTCAATCACGTTCTAACAGTGGATCACTTGGGATGATGTGGTAGATCTCTAGGCGGCAGAGGAAAAAAAAAAGAAAGAATACTTAAGTTTGAGAAATGTCGGATAAGCCATCTCCCGCCGTCATTTTTAAAGTTTTAGTATCCCCAGGATTATAAGTGCTACTATACCGTTCTCGGTGAAAACATACAAGATGGCTTATTTGAATCCACATAATTTATGATCCCCATAAGACAGTAACGCGATGTGACGATGATTTTTTGTAAATAACGTTTGTTTGAAAATTTAAACCGCTATATCGATGATTGGTCCGACAGAAATAAACGTTGCATAGGTTGCTCTTATTTCTAATTCCAAATATATGTACTCTGAAACAAGAAAACAGACACGGTTTTTTGTACAAAAGAAGATCTTCAGATAGCTCATTGTTTCTAAAGTAGATTCCCCACAGTTCATTTGTTGCCCGCAGATCTTCTATGTAACGGTAAAGGTTGTTACTTAGCAGATATTGTCGTCGTAGGGGAGTAAAATGTTTAAGACCTCTCTCACTCACGAGCAGAGGCAGCCATCACACTTCAATCTACCCAGCTGTAAAAATAAGTACTTGACTCTGCTTGTGAGATAAAGAAGACACTAGCAGTGAGGAATGTGTACTTGTCACCCCCACTTCATAAATCTCAGACCTAGCTGAGTATAGATGAAGTTTCAACCTCTTCACTTCCGAACTACAGTATCTCGTCTGGGGCTAACCTTTACCTTGTTTTTTTAATTACTCTATCTACTGGTGATTAATAAAACTCCCTACTCTCGTTTTCAAGCTAGGAATTCTTCCCTCTTCTCATCAGCTTCCTCCTATTTTCCCCCCATTTGTTCATTCATTTCTTTTTTTCCCCAGACGGGGGCGTCATGACTTATTATAGCCCTAGTCGACACAAGAAAGTAAACTGGGGTTTATATTATGGCCCTGATCAATTATTGATCATTCATTACATTACCTCCTCTACCCTCCATCACTTGTATGTCACCATTTCCTATTCATTATCACCTTTACTCAAAAAACCATTATCACCTTCACTCAAAAACCATTATCACCACTATCAGTTGAACGGTCTGTGGTGAAGTGGGATGTTATAAATATTTATAGGGGACTTAGTGTACTGACTGAGATCAGCTGTGAAGGTATCTATATCTATTAAGAGTAGTGTATTATAGATAACCTTACTTGCTACCACATATCTATATATCTCAGTCAGAATTATTCTGGAATAGTGTGATGACTACGTTATGTGTCTAGGGTATGTGTATGATGAAGTGTAAGTCACAACAACAGACAGATAAACAATTTAATTTAATCCACTACTCTTGACAACACTGTGACACTCACATACATATAACACTCTATGAGAATATCTTAAGGAGTCACTGATAACTTTTCAAATAACAATATGTATTCATGGTTATCATAAAGGTATATGTGTCCTGATTCAAATACAAAGGAACCAGGAATCACAATCAATTTTAATTACAAGTATATGTACAGACTTTATCAATATGAATATTGTAGTGACATATATTATTAAAATATCCTATGTGTGTCAGTTGTGTAGTGGTAATATGAGGCAACACTGGTTTTGTTTTGTTCAAGCTCTGTTGGTATTTGTCATCATGACTTCAATAGTTTGTCTTTTGGGACTAGTATTGGAGATGTTCTCAGTTCCTGATATTAAGACAATTAAATTCCCCTCTGAATGTTATTTTTACAAAGTCATTTCAAGATGAGGGGACATAATGTTGAGCTCAGCTGGCCAAATCAGCTTATCTTGCGTGATGGCGGCAGGAAAGGACTCCTCTGCTCGAATTCTCCCCTGGGCTCTGGAGACACCTCACTGATAGCTAAAAAGACCAAGGAGTATGCTGTCCGACTCTGGATTCAGCAAAGCTCTGACCAGGTGCTGCTCAGTACCATCAAGACCACGGTCCCACAATTTCATGGAAATAAACACAGATACGTTGATTAGCAATGAATTCTGGCACAATTACTGGCACAAATTCCCATCTGCTTATGTTCCAGGCTTTTATTTAACACAAATATGAGCTGGCTTCAACGCACTGTTGCTTTATCAAGATTATTTGCACTAGTGGTCTCGAACTAACGCTCCTAAGTGAGTATATCAGCGAGTCTAGCCAATGAGGCCACGTTTCGACAAGTGTTTGAAAAAATGTTACCTTTTCACGTCTCCCCTAACAACGAAAGATAGTATTTATAGCCCGACCAATCGTGGTTAGTCTTTCATTTGTTGCGCTCCAATCAATTTGGAGTTTACATGGTAGGCTAATTCTGTAACGTAAGATTTTTTTCAAACACGTTATAAAAAAATTTTATGAGCAGAAATGATTCCATGCTGTCAGGCATCCCCACTATTTTATTTTGGGTATAATTTATTAATTCCTGGACTATTTGCGTAACGTTTTACATATTCTTTGTCAGCAAGCCCTAAGGAACCCAAATATACAAATTTAAAAGAGCTACGTGGCTGCGTTCAAAATATGTATTTTCTACCTCCTGTTTCGAAGATGTGCTGTCTGGGTACTGTTATGTTTTCAACCGTAAACCCATCTAATGTTATCTTTTCTAATAAGAGTTTTTTTCAGGATTTATAAACCTAACTCTGGGATGGGTAATGTATTTTATCACTGTCCGTCTGAAAAAAAGTTAGTGCATGTAGTCTTACACGCGTGATGGCAGCATTTGTGTATCGCGCGAAGCGTGTTTAGTGTTCGGCTTTCTGCCTCTCCCTTCTCGCTATCCTTTTGTCCATCTGTCTTTTGATCTTGGTAACATAGTGTAGAAAAAGACATGAATGAAATTTAAAATTTAGGTCAACTTGCATATTTCAAGGTTTTTCTTAGAAAGGCAGCACATTTTATTGTGTGTTTGGGAAACGCGTGTATGTTGCAGAAGGCCTTTAATATCAACGTGAAACGTTACAATTTGCATACGCAGTAGAAAACAAGGGGATTTCGAGTACAGTCATTGTGACAGCACTGTTCTTTACCATTCTTCTTCCTTTATTTATTATATGTATTTATTAGGCTTTATATTTACTTGATAATTTATATATGTGGATTAGAATATTCCACGACACCTCCCCTCTTAAAACAGACATTATATGTCAGTCCTTTATTCTATATTCACATAGAGAAATTTATTATTATTTCTGGGGTTTACGGTGATTCTCATCACACGGATGGCGGCTTAAAAAATCCGCTCCCAAATTGGTTTTTCCAGATATATACTCAATGCTAAAATTATATGGAGCCAGAAGTAAAGACCATCGGAGTAACCTAGAGTTCTCATGCTTAGCCTGTGCTAGAAACGATAAAGGTTTGTGGTCTGTTTGCAACTTAAGTGCCTTCCCATACAGATAAATATTGAATTTCTTTATTGCCCATATTACTGCAAGACATTCCTTTTCGCTAGTTGAGTAATTGATTTCAGCTTTATTCAACTTTCTGCTAGCATATGCCACTGGGCTTAATTCCCCATCCAATGCATCTGATTTCTGTAGTAGAGTTGCTCCTAGCCCAATATTACTGGCATCCGTCCTTACAATGAATTCTTGACTTAAGTCAGGTAATTTCAAAATGGGTTTACTTGTGAGCTTTTCCTTCAATTCTTGGTAAGTCATTTCACATTGTGGTGTCCATGTAATGCGATCTGGATGTCCTTTACGTGTCAATTCAGTTAACGGTGCACATATGGAATTAAAGTTTTTGATATACTTCTGGTAGAAACCACATAATGAGACAAAGGATCTCACGTCCTTCTTGGTTTGTGGTCTCGGGGCTTTCTGTAGTTTCTCTAAATTCTTTGGGTCAGGGGTCATGTTTCCCTGATAAACTGTGTGTCCCAAAAATTCCAATTCTTTACATCCAACGCAACATTTAGTTGGTCGGGCTGTTAAATTTGCCTCCCTAAGTCGATTAAACAGCATGTTCAGAGAGTCAATGTGTTCCTCAAATGTTTCTGTTGCTATAAGGATATCATCCATAAAATTTGTTATACAGGGATTATTCAGAGGATCCAATAATTTTCTCATCATTCTAGAGAAGACACTAGGCGCATTCTTCAATCCAAATGGCAATCTATTAAACTCATAGTGTCCTTCTGAGGTACTAAAAGCTAGGTATGGTCTAACCTCAGGCTTCACTGGAATCTGATAGTATCCTTTACTCAGATCCACTTTTGAGAAATATTTAGCTTTATTTAGTCTGGCAAACAGCTGATTTGTATCCGGCAATGGATCCACCTGTCCTTCTGTAATAGCATTCAGTCTCCTGTAATCTATACAGAGTCTATGTTCTCCAGAGGGCTTCCTTAAGAGTACAACACCGGAACTATACGAAGACTCACTGTGCGAAATAATTCCTTCCTTCAACAGATAGTCTATCTCTTCCTTCAAAGCTTTCTCCTTAGCAAACGGAATCGAATATGGTTTCATACAGACAGGTGTGGAGTCTATTAGTTTCATATCATATTCCAATAGGTTTGTATGCCCTGGTCGGTCTGTTAACACCTCTGCATGATTATTTAGAACCTGTTGCACTCTCTCTTTCTGAGTTTTCGTTAAATGTGTACTGATTTTCACCTGTGCTGCTGTCTCACAGGGTGTAATGGATATTCAAATGATGAAAGTGGTTCCTTTTTCATCTCCATGGCGATGGACAAGGTCAACAAGTGTGTCTCTTCCTGATGTTCTCTTTCCAAATATTTCTTCAGGAGATTCACATGATAGATTTTTTCTTTCCCCTTCTTATCTATCTTATAATTTGTTCTAGACACCTTCTCTAGAACTGTATATGGACCCTGCCATCCAATTTGTAACTTATTCTGACTCCCAGGCAAAAGAAGCAGTACTTTCTCTCCCACAGCCAAATTTCTGTCTTTCGCCTTCCTGTTATAATAGGCAGCATGTTTCTTCCTGGCTTGTTTCAAATTTTCATTGGCAAGTTTCCAGCCAGTTTTTAACCGAGTGGTCAGCTCATTCACATATTGGTATGAAGATGTAATGTTTTCCTCTGCCTTTTCATCAGTCCACGTTCTTAACATAGCTTCGAGTGGACCTTTTATTGGCCTTCCAAACAATAAGGTTGCCGGGGCCATACCGGTTGAACTATGGGGTACCTCCCGATAAGCAAAGAGGGCGGCGTGCAGGTACTGGTCCCATGTATCTGGTTTTTCGTGTGCCAACTTTCTCAGGATCGACATCAATGTGCCGTTAAATCTTTCCACTTGGCCGTTCCCTTGGGGATGATACACACTACAATGGAAGTGTTTGGCCTGGAAGATCCTGAAAACTTCTTCCGTTAGTTTCCCCTTGAACTGAGAGCCATTATCAGTCAAGATTTGATTGGGAAAGCCTAACCTTGTGAAAATTGTGAGCAATGCCTCTGCCACATGTTTTGAATCAATCGATGACAGGGCTACTGCCTCTCCCCACATAGAACAAGTGTCCACCAGAGTCAGAATGTAGCTGTTCCTTCTCTTGGTTCGGGTGAGAGGTCCCACAAGATCCACTGCAACTCTCTCAAAGGGTGTTCCCACTATGGGCATTTCCCCCAGAGTTGCTGGTGCAGTCCAATGTTTAGGTGCTACTCGTTGGCACTCTGGACAGGATTTTACATATCGTTTGATATCTTCAGTTATTCCTGGCCAGAAATAGTGACAAGCTATTCGCTGTCCTGTTGCGCTGATTCCCATATGACCACTGAAGGGAATCGCATGCCCTAGTTCCAACACTTTAGTCCTATATGAAGTGGGAAGGACCAGCTGTCCGTGACCATTGGATTCAGATCCAGCCTTCCTATATATCAGTTTATTCTTCATATAAAACTCTCCCTTGCCTGGAGGTGTATGAGATTTGGGCAACTTCTTGAAACATGGCTTGAGTGTTTTGTCCTCAGCCTGTGCCTTCCTCATCTCATCTGGGTGAGTATTTATGGGATTATCCTCCTCCTTCTTTGTCTGTGATCTGGTCTGCACTGTTGCCAATATCACAGGTCTCTTGGGATTCCCCAAGAAGACATATCTACACCCCAATATTAGAGGGTAGATTGGCTCATTTATCACTGCTGCTTTTATGATTCCTTCCACATATCGCGTTTTCACTTTTATTCGGGCGACGGGAAGTGTCATGGTAGCTACATCCTTGGTTGCAGTTTGAATCTCCACTGTTTCCGTGGTGTATTGATCGGCCTGCACCAGGTGAGAACTCACAACGGAATCGTAATCTAAACCGGTATCATATAAACATCTTATAGTGACACCATTACAGATGACATCTTCACACACTGGGGGGTGGTATGGTTCCTGTAATTCTTCAGGTTTGCCCTTCTTTTCCTTTTTCCCCGATGTCATAGCAGCAAAATGAGGAGGTTTCCTTCTACAATGGTCAGTGTCATGATTGTTCATCTTACAATTTTTACACCACCTTTTTCCTTGGTTGAAAGATTTTCTTTCATCATATTTCCTTTCATCGAATTGTGGGAATTTATTTTTATTTTCATACCGTGGCCTATCAGACTGGTGCTTACCTTTGTGTTGATCCCTAGGATCAAATTTATTAAAGTTCTGTGGTGCCCTAAAGTTATCCACTTGTTTCTTTTTATTACCTGTTACCTCTGCTTGAGCTGCTTGATACCTTTCAGCAACATTTAGCAACTCATCCAGCCTCTCTGCACCTTGTTCCATGAGAAACTTTCTCAGGTCTGGAGCCATGGACTCTCTTAATTGCTCTATAAGGACCATTTCCTTAAGATCTTGGGTTTTCCCCAGAGAAGTCCATTTCTCCAAGTATGTCTCTATTCGTGCAGAGAACTGGTGATAGGTTTCACCTGACAGTAGTTTAGCATTCCTAAATTTTTTCCTATAAAATTCAGCATTCTTTTCATATCTTAACAAAAGAGCCTGCTTTAGCATATCATAATTTTCCTGATCACCTCTGCTCATTTTTGCAAAAACTTCATAAGCTGCCCCACGAAGTCCCTGAGATAACTTTAAGCTCCACCTTTCTCTCTCTAACCCATATGTGGTAGCTAATAGTTCATATCTATTTATATAGCTCTCAATATCATCGTCTTTCTCAACAAAATGATCTAAATGAAAGTTCATAGCTGAGGTTGAGGCTCCCTGAGTAACCGTAGCATCAGAGGCAAAGGGACTGGCACCATTTTCAGGAGCATGGCCTTGAAACTCAAACTCCCTTAGTCGTAACTCATGTTCCCTTTGTAATCTTTTATCTTCTGCTTCCCTTTCTGCAGCTAATTTCCTCTCTTCCCTTTCTGCAGCTAATTTCTTCTCTTCCCTTTCTGCAGCTAATTTCTTGTCTTCTCTTTCTGCTTCCAGATACTTTATTAGCAAAGGTGGTGGGGGGGGGGGGGGGGGCTAAGCTTGCAAACCTCTTTGCCTCTCAGCCTCAGCTTCATAATGTGAGGTACCACTTCTTAATTTCCATCTGGGGGGGGGGTCGATAGCCTCTTAACTTTGGGGGGGGGGGGGGGGGGGGGGGGGGGGGGCAGGCTATCTTCAAACTTGGGGGTCTTGTGGGGGTGGGGTTGGGGGGTTGGTGGGGTGTGTCTGGGGGTCCTTTTGTGGTGGTCTGTGTGGTGTGGTACAGCAACATCAACTTTTAGTACCATAACTGACCCATATCCTAACTCTTTTGCAGTCTGAAACTAAGCCGCAGATCCTTGCGTTTTCGAGCAAACTTGGCCAGGATTCCGCCTATTGGGGGGGGGCAGGCTAAGTATCTATACAATGTCACTAACCTTCATATATCTAGAACTCTATACCCAATTCCCTCTATATGGGATGCAAGCACAAGTGCCTCAATCGAGTCAGAGGCTCTAAACTTATTTAAATTCCAGTCCCAAGGTTACCTTTTAACTCTTAATATTCCTGAAGTTGCTAATTGTATCCCAATACAATTTTTTTATACAGTTAAGGGACAGTATCTTCATAAGCGTCCCGAGACGGAAGAGCTACCAGCTCACAAGTACTTATGTGTGCACGTGGGACCTCTACTGGGGTTATTCAAATAAGCGTAATTTATAGGGGCATTTGAAGTGTACTGACTAACGAGATCCAGCTGTGCCCATGGTATTCTATATCTATTAGAGATTAGTGTAGATATTGATAATACCACCTTATTGCTAACACGAAACTTGGGTTGTGCCCGTAAGGAATTATCTCGGTTTGTCTGATGACTAGGTAATATGTGTCCAAAGAATCACAAACACAATTTTTAATTTAATGTCACTACGTTTGTCATCCACAAGTTGACACTACATTATTTAAACTCAGTGAATTCCTTGAGGAGTCTACTCTTCAACTGGTAACATACTGTAATAAATCATAGACACGTTGGGGGGGAAACAATTTTGGTGATTCCACAATGCTGTTTTTTTTATCAATTTGTTTTATTGTAGTGGCTTCATAAGTTGATCTTTTCTTTCAAAGTTACCTGTACGGTAATATGAGGTGTTTTTTTTTTTTTTTTGTTCAAGTAAATATTTTTTAGGTTTTTTGTGGGGGGGGGGTTTTGGTTTTTTTTTTGTTTGTTTTGGTGTTTTTTTTGGGGGGGGGGTGGTGTTTGTTCCATATTTTTTTTTTTTTTTGTTTTCTGTTATTTGTTTTTTTTTACATTTTTTTTTTTGTTTTCTTATGCAGTTTGTTTTTGAGTTGCCTTTAACTATTTTGAGCCCAGTATATAATGGGAACATTAGTATTTTCTTGTTGTTTTTTTGTTTTTGTGTTTTTGGGTTTTTGTTGGTGTTTTTGTCCTTTTCTTATGAGGGGGGTCAATATCACCAATGTGTTGGAGCTTTATTTTTGTTTTTTTTTTAATTTTTTGTTTTTTTGGGTTGCTTGTTTACCATCCCCAACAGGGGTGGGGTCCCCTTATTGCGTTTGATCGTCGTTTTCCATTTATACTTTGTGATATAAAGCCCCATAGCGAGTCCCCTTTTTCTAACTTATTTTTTTTTAGGTGGATTATTCATTGACAAGTGTGATTTTTTATAAGAGTTTTTTGAAATCATTTTTTCAGACTGTTTAACTAATTTTGGGGTACAATTATATTTTTGTTATTAGCACATCTTAATTCATTATTTAAAATTGTTATTTTTTGTTATAGGTAGCCAATCTGTATCATTGTATTTTTAATTTATTTTATTATCTTAATGTTTTTATTGTTACTTTTTCTTATGTCACCTATTTCAATAGGTCAATCATACAATAAAATTTAAATTTTTGAACAAATTTTTTCTTAAATTTTTTTTTGAATGTTTCAGCGCTTCAGGCTTTAATTTTTTTTTTCAAAGTTATTAAAACATTTAATTTTTTTTATCTAAACTTTATATATTATTTTAATGGCAAACGTTTTGACAATGTTTTAAAACATTTGTTTTTTTCCGTCCGTTTATTTATATAGTTTTATTTTTTTTTTAAATATCATTTAGTTTTTTGGGCTTTTTTTTTTTGTTTTTTGCTTTTTTTTTTTTTGTTTTTCTTAGGCTTTTTTTTTAAATAAACGCTCCCAAATTTTTTCACCAAGTTTTTTTTTTTTTTTTTAAAATTTAAAATTATTCAGCATTTTTTTTTTTATTTTTTTTTTTTTTTTTTTCCCCATTTTTTTATCTTTTTTTTTTTTTTTATTTTTTTCTAAATATTTCCCGTTATGAGGGTTTATTTTTTTTTTTTTTTTTTTTTTTTTAAATTTTTATTTTTGATTTTTTTTTTTTTTTTTTTGTTATTTCTTTAAAATTATTAGCTTCAGTTTATTTACATTTTTTTTATAAATTTTTTATTTTTTTATTTTTATAAGATAATTTAGGTATTTAAAAAAATAATAATATATTTTTTTTTTATATTTATATATATGCTATAAAAAAGTATATATTATATATGTTATTATTAAATTTATTTTTATATAACCATTATTTTTTTTTGTATAAAACAGCAAAATATAAAATATAACAAAAGGTTATGGTTCCAAGTTGTAAAAAAAAAATCACTCTCCAAAAATTACGTGAGCCCCGCTCATTTTTAAATATTAAAAAGCAAACACATTAAAAATAAAATTAAATTTAACACACTTTATACATAAGTATTATAAAAAAAATAAATTAAAATAAAAAATTTAAAAATAAATTATAAATACATAAAAAAAAAATAAATATTTAAAAAAATAAATTTTTCAATTTTAATTTCTTAGTCATACTCCGAACTACTTAAATTCAATATTTTTTAGAATATTTAAACCTCTGCGAATAAAAATCAAGGCAAAAAATTATATGTCTTCCCCCCCTTTTCTCAACCATATCATAATCCTACCCTCCCACCCCATTTCAACCCATAAAATCAACCACGGGGTACTGCAATAGGACCCCCCCCTTCTAATGATAAATAATTTCCAATTTTGTTCATCACCACCCCCCTATCTATATCCCCCAACCCCCCCCCCCACTGCGGCCCATGTTTCTGAAAAAGTATATTGCCCTCTCAACACCACTAAGCAAACAAAACGCAGCCACGAACCCGTCAATGAACCCCCCAAGGCCCCATTCAAACAACCAAATCTATCCCCCAATTAATATTAATTTCCTTTCCACACAAATTTAAACAAAACCCCCACCCCATCCAGGTCCTACACCTAAATAACAAATTTGACAACACTAACATAAGTTACGAAAAAACCCCCCCCCATGATTCGTTTAATTCAAATAAACTGTCTAAACCCCTTCCCCCATATTTTAACTTAGCTCCATTTAAAAAAAAAAAAAATAACAAACAAAAAAAAAAAAAAAATCACCCTCCTTGAGAAATTAACCCACCCCCCCAATTATTTACCCCCCCCCCCCTCCACAACCCCCCCAATACCCCACCCACAACCTAACCACCCCCCCAAACAATAACACAAAAAACCACAAATAACCCACCCCCAACCCAACAAAAAAGCTCAAATTCCCCACTAACCCCCCCCCCCCAAGAACCCTTAATCCCCCCCCCCACCCCCCCCCCCATTCCCCCCAACAACCCAATATACATCCTCCTGTCCACTTCAAATAAAATAATGAAACTTTTTAATCCATGTTTAACCTTCCCCGTCCAAATAAATTTTATATCTTTATATCCCCTCGTCCCCCATAACTAGCCCCACATTTAATCCTAAGAATACACCAGCCGATCGTAAACTTGAGCTATCCCCCAACCTGTCAAACAGGTACAATCGGTCTAACCAAACAATTTAATCTCGGTAAATATATCTAATGGACAACACAGGCACCGTGAGCTCAACCTTATTTAATTCCACCCAAGGATACCTTTTAATTCTTATATTCCCTGAAGTGAATTACCCCCAATATTATTAATAGGGAAAGATTCAAAATCCCAAGAGCGAGACCCCAATATATGTGGTGAAGTGGGATGTTATAAATATTTATAGGGGACTTAGTGTACTGACTGAGATCAGCTGTGAAGGTATCTATATCTATTAAGAGTAGTGTATTATAGATAACCTTACTTGCTACCACATATCTATATATCTCCGTCAGAATTATTCTGGAATAGTGTGATGACTACGTTATGTGTCTAGGGTATGTGTATGATGAAGTGTAAGTCACAACAACAGACAGATAAACAATTTAATTTAATCCACTACTCTTGACAACACTGTGACACTCACATACATATAACACTCTATGAGAATATCTTAAGGAGTCACTGATAACTTTTCAAATAACAATATGTATTCATGGTTATCATAAAGGTATATGTGTCCTGATTCAAATACAAAGGAACCAGGAATCACAATCAATTTTAATTACAAGTATATGTACAGACTTTATCAATATGAATATTGTAGTGACATATATTATTAAAATATCCTATGTGTGTCAGTTGTGTAGTGGTAATATGAGGTAATACTGGTTTTGTTTTGTTCAAGCTCTGTTGGTATTTGTCATCATGACTTCAATAGTTTGTCTTTTGGGACTAGTATTGGAGATGTTCTCAGTTCCTGATATTAAGACAATTAAATTCCCCTCTGAATGTTATTTTTACAAAGTCATTTCAAGATGAGGGGACATAATGTTGAGCTCAGCTGGCCAAATCAGCTTATCTTGCGTGATGGCGGCAGGAAAGGACTCCTCTGCTCGAATTCTCCCCTGGGCTCTGGAGACACCTCACTGATAGCTAAAAAGACCAAGGAGTATGCTGTCCGACTCTGGATTCAGCAAAGCTCTGACCAGGTGCTGCTCAGTACCATCAAGACCACGGTCCCACAATTTCATGGAAATAAACACAGATACGTTGATTAGCAATGAATTCTGGCACAATTACTGGCACAAATTCCCATCTGCTTATGTTCCAGGATTTTATTTAACACAAATATGAGCTGGCTTCAACGCACTGTTGCTTTATCAAGATTATTTGCACTAGTGGTCTCGAACTAACGCTCCTAAGTGAGTATATCAGCGAGTCTAGCCAATGAGGCCACGTTTCGACAAGTGTTTGAAAAAATGTTACCTTTTCACGTCTCCCCTAACAACGAAAGATAGTATTTATAGCCCGACCAATCGTGGTTAGTCTTTCATTTGTTGCGCTCCAATCAATTTGGAGTTTACATGGTAGGCTAATTCTGTAACGTAAGATTTTTTTCAAACACGTTATAAAAAAATTTTATGAGCAGAAATGATTCCATGCTGTCAGGCATCCCCACTATTTTTATTTTGGGTATAATTTATTAATTCCTGGACTATTTGCGTAACGTTTTACATATTCTTTGTCAGCAAGCCCTAAGGAACCCAAATATACAAATTTAAAAGAGCTACGTGGCTGCGTTCAAAATATGTATTTTCTACCTCCTGTTTCGAAGATGTGCTGTCTGGGTACTGTTATGTTTTCAACCGTAAACCCATCTAATGTTATCTTTTCTAATAAGAGTTTTTCAGGATTTATAAACCTAACTCTGGGATGGGTAATGTATTTTATCACTGTCCGTCTGAAAAAAAAAGTTAGTGCATGTAGTCTTACACGCGTGATGGCAGCATTTGTGTATCGCGCGAAGCGTGTTTAGTGTTCGGCTTTCTGCCTCTCCCTTCTCGCTATCCTTTTGTCCATCTGTCTTTTGATCTTGGTAACATAGTGTAGAAAAAGACATGAATGGAATTTAAAATTTAGGTCAACTTGCATATTTCAAGGTTTTTCTTAGAAAGGCAGCACATTTTATTGTGTGTTTGGGAAACGCGTGTATGTTGCAGAAGGCCTTTAATATCAACGTGAAACGTTACAATTTGCATACGCAGTAGAAAACAAGGGGATTTCGAGTACAGTCATTGTGACAGCACTGTTCTTTACCATTCTTCTTCCTTTATTTATTATATGTATTTATTAGGCTTTATATTTACTTGATAATTTATATATGTGGATTAGAATATTCCACGACACGGTCATCGCACTCATACCTCAAACAACTCATCATTTAACTCATCCTCCGTGTTGTTTCATTTATTTCATGTGTATTTTCACTTATCCTTCTCTCACGATTGGCAGTGTGATTAGATCTCTTGCCTCTCGCTGTAAAGTTACCAGTTTCAAATCCTGGTAGTGTCAAGGTGCAGTGTACCTAGCTGTAAATGAGCACCTGAATCTGCTCTTGAGTTAGGTAAGGCAAAGGCAGCGATGAAGGGAACTGGTCACCCTATCTTATAAGCTGTGGTCAAGTCTCTAACACTTCACTCCCCTACAGCAGTATCTGCTATGTAACTGCATTTACCTTCTCTCTCATGTTATCTCTTCATTACTTTCTCACATTTAAAAAACCTTACAATTTGTGAATTTAAACAATTTCTCATTCTCAGGCTGATAACTTTACAAAGACAAGCTTAAAATGTATTTAAAAAAAAACTATTATGTCTCACAGATGATGGCTTGAACCAAAACCAAAACAAAACACAAAGTCAGAACAGCTTGACATTAAGGGAGAGTTATAGTAGAGTCCAGTCTCGAGTTTATTTATAAAAATTGAACTACAAAGCCCCTTCAAATCAATTTTTGCTAACACATGCACTTAGACACACATAAACGTGCAACCTTTTATAAGTTGGTCGAGAAAATATGGGCCTAACACCATATTCCCAATATGCCTCAATGGACGTGTAAACGGGATCCTTTGCCTTTCTTTTGTGTGTATGTGTATGTCAAAAAGGTATACATGCGAACTTAATTAATACAAGCATTGTTCTTGTCCGCACTTAGTCATCTGGAAATTGAATTTTAGAAAGGAACATCAACCATTAAAACAGTATTATTGTTACGACTACCAGTGACTGTCCCGTGTTGTTCCGGGGGTGGGGGGGGGGGGGGGGGCTCTGGAGAGACAAAGGAAAAATTAGGACTGAGTCTGGGGACTCTTTACCAGGTTGTACTTCTTCTTGCTGGGATCGCTAAGGTAACGATCACTCTAGATAAAAGATAGAAAACATGTAATTCATACCGAAAATCAAGTATCATTTCCAAAGCGCGATAAATTTAGTTAACTATTTATACACTCGCGTCTATAATTTTTTATAAAATTCAGGAAGAACTCCACGCGAATTTAATAGTTAAAACATACGTAAAAACTAGAACTAAACTCAATTAAATTTAGTTATAAATTCCCTCGCGTCTTTAAATGTTACTTTAAGCATTTAAGTATCTATCATTTTGGGAAATAATATAATAGATATTTCATTACCTATTCCACTGGAACTATTTGAGATAAGTTTAATTTAATAGCTTTAAGTTAATCACAAAATCCAGTGAAATAAAATGAATGAATAAACTAGACCACTGAACACTTTAAAACAAATATATTATACCGTTTAGCACAGAATAGAATTCACTGCAAATAAGTTGAGTATCCAGAGTGAATCAAACAGGATTTCACTATGCTAGTGCTTCTGTCAAGGTCTGGCGAAACGAGTGATAAAGTTGCATTTCTCAGTTTCTGTATATATCTAACTGGAATGAAAGTTAAATGGTACGTGTTAGAATCTAACACCTTTCTTCATCTCAGGAAAAATCTAGGTACTATGCCGACATGCTAACCGCGATTGCCCCCTGGCTTCCGATCTCCGTCTCTCCTGTTTCTCAGTCTTTCGGGCAAGTCTGCCGGTTGCCACAGAAGTGCGAGGTCTGCAAGAAGCTTTCTTCGTCTACTCTGGTTCGCACTGCCGTGACATCTTCCTGCGAGACGTTGCTCTGTTCGCTGCCTCCGCTTTCTTCTGACCGCTCTGGTCCATCTTGCGAGCGGTTCAGTGTTCGCACGGAGATGAGAAATTCCTGCGAGAAACTAGCTTCTCTGTTCTGGGGATCGTCTCGGTGTCTTTAGATCTCATGCCGCATACTTAATGAGCCCCGGTGGAATCGGTTCGCTCTGGCGAAACAAAAAAGTTACAACAAATGTTCAGGGGTTCTAATGTTATGAAAAGCTAAAAGTCCCTTTAATCATCCATCAAATCAGGGAAAATACACTTGTCGAACTAGACGTACGTCACAGAGAGATAGAAAAGACAAAGAAACACATGGAGGATAGAACTTCAGACGGACATGAAGACGACGTGGATAGACCTTGACAGGAAGACTTAGCATAAGTTTACTGAAGGCCTATGTTCATTGGGAAGTTGAAAGGTCATGATGACTATTTGCTACTTTTTTTTTTCAAAACTAGATTTTCTTCATCGGTAATTCGTCACTATCCTCATCCTCAGTTTCCTTTGCGCTCCTTACAGGAGGATGTTGCCACCACTGCAGCTGGTCCCCTTTGCAAGAAGCCTGCACCAAGAGGCCTGCACCAAGAGGCTTGCACCAAGAGGCCTGCACCAAGCATTCACATGCTCTTGTATAGCAGGTTTCTTTGGCACATTTGTTTTACATCATGAGTTTGCCAGTGCCAAGCACAACCTCATATTAATAGCCTTGTACGACATGCCAGAATCTGATGAGACTGTGTATTAAATTTTAAATCTTTGAGGCGATCCTATGTTTGGGATCCAGCTATCTAAATTAATAGAAAGAAAGCACCCCCATTGACAAATTTAAACACCTCACCAAGTATATTAAGTTGTAACTGGAAGAAGAACAATCGCCAGAGGTTTTTTTAATTAAAATTACTGCTACACACACAGAGAGAGAGAGAGAGAGAGAGAGAGAGAGAGAGAGAGAGAGAGAGAGTACATATTTACCTGAACTGTGACTGTACCTAGTTTTTCCTCACCGGATTTAAAACCTACCTCGCTGGACAGTTGTAGTCACCTCGGTTTTTTTAAAGCAGAAGGTTCTCCACCAGCGGTGAAATCTAAGAAGCCACACTCCATTCTCACCAGTATCTAACTGCGACGGTGCCATCCCATAGACTCTTTTTATATCAGAAAAATAAACCACAAGAACATTTAGTCTTCACGACCGGCTGTGATGGACGAACTCGGCTGACCCTGAACTTTGTTGTAACTTCTTGTAAAAACGTTTATTCTTTCACGTGGATTCATTAGCTATGAAACTGTTCCACAGAGGGCAAACACGTTTGCTGATTGATATGCGGAAAGTTTACCTATCGTTGATTCTGGTCATCGCATTGATTTAAGGAGAGATCAAATCACGCCCACTAAAATCTCTTGAACAATCATAGGCAGTTATTTTAATTAACTTGGCCAGTGGGGGGCGTCGCCAGAATCAAACAGGCACAGCGACCAAGATCAAAGAGACGAACTGAGGGATTTTAGGGGAGACTATCGGCGTTATCAAAGACAGTAGTGGTCCCTGATACGAGACGCAGTTGCTTGCCGCTATTTTCGCGTCTCGGTGTCAATCGTAGAACCGAGCGAACGGGGAAACCGAAACGGGCAGCAGCGAACGGAGATACGAAGACCAGGGTGCGGTTTCTTCTCTTGATTTGGCGGTCAGATCCCCAAAAGTTCGTGAGATCAAATAAGCTGTCAAGTTTATCATGTCCCACTCAACTTACATTCCATTTTAGCTAAATAGACCATGAAGACTAGACACGTTATCATTCGCTGGCCAGAACTTGATAGAAGCACTAGCGATATTTGAAATCTTGCTAGATTATCCCATGGATTTTCATTTATATTTGCAGTGAATTCTATCTCTGTGCAAAGCGGTAATATATATATTGTGTAAAGTGATCAGTGGTCTAGTTCATTCATTATATTTCATTGGATTTTGTGTTAATTTAAACCTATTAAATTAAACCGTCTCAATAGTTCCAGTTGTAAATATAATGATCTATCTATTATATTATTTCAAAAGATAATAGAAGATTAAATTAACTTTTAAAGTCGCGAAGGAATTTATAATTAATAAATTCAGTTAAGTCCTAGTTTTATAGATGTGTGTTTTAACCACTAGAATTCGCGCAGTGTTTATTAAATACATAATTAAATACTCGAGTGTATTATAGGCTTAACGGGAAATTTATCGCGCGCTTAGAAGATTATTTGTTTTAAAGTATGATTATGTTGTTATGGGTTTTCTATCTTTTTCTCTAGATTGATCACCTTTTGCAATCCCAGCAATAACGAAATCTTTCAGAGTTTCCATACTCGGTTCTTAAACTTCCAGACAGTTTGATGAGACATTTTTTTAAAGTAAATCTTGTGGTGGTCCGGTACGGCCTAGCTAACATAATTACATGAAAGAAAGCCTACCCAAGATCATTTGATTATTATCATCAAATTAAATCTGTAAGATAAACTGGAAGATGAACAGCGCCAGTAGCGATATCATATTTACTGTTTACTGTGAGAGAATACATATTTTCCTGACTGTGAATGAGCCTAGTTTTTTTCCTCAATTGGATTTAATAAAACTATCATCACGCATTGAAGGAATTTTACCATAGCGGAGGATTAAAAGAGACCACTTCATTTTCACCCCTGTGCCGAACTGTGTTAGTGCCATCCCATAGACTCCTTTTATATATATAATAAAAACACGAGAACTCTTAGTCTTCAAGTCTTGCGATAAGTGAGAATATTTGTTAGCAACAAACCCTCGCTAACATCTGGGGCGGGACATCGAAGGACTAGACAGTTCATATGTCGAAAGAGTACTTGCTGTTTTTATATACTTTTTATGGATCGTCTGAGGCTGCATTCGGTAAGTGTGTGAGTATATGAGTGTGGATCCTCACGCGTGTGTATGAATGACAGGAAATTTAATCGTTTTCTTTTGTAAACCTGTTGTTAACTTTCTTGCCTAGTAATATAATTTTTCTGTATTCCCTGCATTGTTCCTTTAAGGGGGAGTTGCTAATTGGTTAACTCTGTTTAAAAACCCCCTCCTTTCCATTTGCTTAGTAAAGGGAAGAACAGCTGGGAAGAACAGGTTTTTTTCTATCACCTATACCTAACTTTGTAACACCTCTTTCAGAGTAATTAACTTCACTGTTAGGTTAACGTACCTATGTTCCTGATATTATCTATCTCTGGACTGGGTTTGTCTTTGTCTAATAAGCGGGAAGGGCTTAGTCGATACCAATCTTCTTCATCCCTCCCAAATTTGTTATTTGCATTTGTGTACTTATGATAATTTATGTAATACCTGATATTTGTTAGTGATTGATGTTTAAAGTGAATAAAATCACATAAACTCATTTAGTTCTGTGTGTTGGATATACCCACAGCCCAACATTTCCCCTATTCGTTTAATATAGTTTGTATCTACATCGTCTGTGTGTGTGGAAAACAACAAATCGGTGTGCGCGCAGATGCGAGTCTGGAAAACTGGCAAATAATTGTTTGACCAGGAGAGCGGAAGAGAAGATTGAGAGAAGCGATTTGTCGTAAATAAGTCTGTCTTTACTCTCCTCCAGCACGCTGTGAAGCAACTATTTAATATCTACATTTTCTATCACTGAGCTTTCCGTCATCATTTTCCACTCTAAACCGGACCACTATTTCTACGACTCTTTTCTCTCAAAATAAATTTACGACAATATTTGGTTGGCTCGTCCAGGATTATTTTGAGATACATTTGATGCACACATATTTGTGGGCTGGTTCTGGGATCTTGAGCTACATTTGAGGCAATCGTATAGCCGGGTTAAAGATATTTTGAGTCTGATTTAGTCTGGGTCTAACTAGGTAGAGTGTGAATGATTTGTCTTGTGAATTAGGGAAATAAATAAATAATTACACCCCTAGACAAACGTTCTTTAAGTATTTGGGTTGTCCACACAGCATAATTACAGGTTGTTTTCTCTCCACAGCAGTAGAAAGTACAGATAAACAAAAATATTTGCTATTTTAATTATCCTCTGGCGGAGATAATTCAATTTCTTTCTTTATAAGAGTTGCTGGGATTGCGTGATTGTTTTACAGTCACTAAGGTTTTTGAAGTTAAAAAGAGTTGAGCTTAGCTAAAGACGGATTGTTCTGATTTTTAATAATTAAGTTAACAACGTCTCATCTCAATAATTGACTTTAGGGACGGAGTTTGTTGTCAGAGATTTAAAATTTAGGGAAAAAAAAAATGTTTTTCCTTTTAAATTGTTTTAATTTAAATTTTTCTTTACTGTTAGTAAAAGTAGATTTTTTTTCCAGTGTAACTTACCATTTAGTGGCATAGTCGCTTGCGTTTAGAGCCTTAATTGCCAGATAATAGCAGCGATAAGTTTGCACAGTACAGGTAGGAGGTAACTCTAGTAATTTTTTTTTACTTTGGTTTTTTTCGTAGCGGCTCTGAGTTTTCCCCTTCTTGTTCCATCTTACTATTCTCTAGTCTTAGAAGCATCCAGTTCTTTGACAATGGCTGAGAGAATTAGGATAAGATCCATTTTGAGACAAGAGGCCAAGGACTCAGGACTAGACACAGAAGCTGCGAATCTGTTTATCAACCAGGAACTTCAAAGGTATGACGCGGAGGAAGAGAGGGCAGAAGCTAGGAAGAAAGAAGCGGACGATCGTCAATTGGAGCAGAAGAAAATTGAGGCAGAGATGGACGCCCGCAGGGAAAGAGAGAGAGACAAGGAAAGACAGCATGAATTAGCGCTCAAGGCTTTAGAGAGTCGGAGTGCCTCTACTTCAAATAATGGAGAGCCGTCTTCGCCACAGTCTCAAACAATGGATCTCTCCAGCACTCAGTCTGCCCAATTAACTGCTATGTCGTTTTCTTTAGAATCTTTTCCTAGCCCTAACGAAAAATTTGACAGCTACCTAGAAAAATTCGAGAGACTCGCTGATATGAGTAAATATCATATCATGTCGATCACTTCCTGATATATATATTGTTTATACACGGTATCCCGTGGTTGCAGGAAGTGACGTCGTGTCTGCTGCTCTGAATTAACAGCAGACGGCATTTCTGATCTGGGACAAGCTAGCGTCTCGAACCGGCATTCTGCTTGTGTCGTTTGACCAGTGAGCAAGGAATGTGTCCAGTAGGACCCGCTTGTAAAATGTGTTAATTGCCTTTGGGCATTTTTATATGTCACCTGCAAGATCGATTACCATCACTGCTTTATGCTTTCACTAATAGTATAATGTCAGATTAGTCTTAGCAATGTATATGGAATTCTTGTGCACGTAAGTTGACTGTTCGATTAAAACTGAGAGGAGCGAAATCAAGGACAGTAGAGACATGTGCTAGTAAAAGCTAAGATGTCGTATTATACTCAAATGGAGTAATATGTATATTAAATGGATGTGAATTGTGCCAAGAAGTTGGGCCTTGTTATTGAGTACCTGAGGTGCGGGCCAGGGAGATTGTGTGTAACTGGCCAAACCAATATACAAATATTATAATTCCTGAAATGGAATATCCAAGGACAACCCTGGAAGGTACTCAGCAGGCCATTGTATTAAAGAGTGTCAAGCCTGAAGTCTAATGCACTCTTACCACAGGACGTCGGGAGGACGGTTCCTAAAAGAATAAACATTCTAACATTTACCCGCACCAGCTTCTGGGGGCCAAAGCCATTGGATGCCTAACAGCGCCTAACGAATCGGGGACTTTTTTCTCAAAATGGCGGCACGCATCGTCTGCCAGACTGTTTTAACAAATGGAAGGGATTTCCATCATTATAAATGTGCCTCAAGTTGTCACTAAGTTATTAAAGTGACCTATTATTACACAGAAGTCATAGGAACTGACTATCTTCATTCAAGAAGCAAGTTTATATAAAAAAAATCATGGACCATATCGATGTCCTTCGATGTCAGCATGTAGCCATTCTAAGCCTAACCAGAGACTAGGCTTCAATCATCGCTACCTCCTTTGCTTGTTGAAGTCTCAAGAAGGAGTGTTTTCTCGGCAACAGATAAGTCTATTTATTGTTACATACAGCCTGGCTGTAGATATAATCTGTTTGCCTGATCTCTGACTTCGCCATATATGTGTTTTCATTACGTGTTTTTGATTTTGTAACAAGCGGGCTGGTTGGAAGGGACTTGGTTTGTGATCATTCAATACCGCGAAAGCTAGGTCGAATGAGCAAATCAAGCGTTCTATAGGGCAGTATCTGTGTGATTCAGATAGAGGACCCAGCATACTCTGCTGGTTGTATAAAAGTTTGCCTCTATTGAATTTAACAGATCCATTTTTGGTAGCTGTGTAGTCATGTTTATCTATTGTTTGTTCTCATAAGTACTGTCATTATTATATTTTATTTAGTTTGTTGCATTATTGTTTGTAATATTGTCTAGCCTCATCTCACTATCATTTATTTCATAGATGTCATAATTGTTGTAATATGCGTCTTGTCTTGTCTATGTGTAATAGAGCATTAGTTTAAATTAATTCGTATATATTTCATAGTTATTCCTTTGTTTTCCCATTTGTATTTCTTTTACTTGCTCTAACCCTGTCTTGCTGTTCTTACTTGTTGTGGTTCTATTTTTTTCATTACTCCATATTGTTTATCTGAATACATCTACTATTGCAATTATAAATTGATCTGAGATTGGTGGAGTGAATATTGAATATAGCTGACATATTCATATATATAAAAGTTAATATATTGTGTATTATTGATAAACACAAGAATAAGCAACCATGACTTCATTAAAGGATTTATTGAATATTGGAAAGGAACTTAATCTGGAAGGTCCATCTTTGCAAGCTTATATTGATAAGGAAATAAACAGACAAGAAGACCTTCGCAAAGAGGAATTGGCTGAAAAAAGGAGACAAGAAGAGCTCCGTAAAGAGGAATTGGAAGAAAAAAGGAGATCAGAAGAATTAGCTCTTGAAAGAGAAAAATTAGCCTATGCCAGATCTCAAGAAGAGATCAAATCTCAACATGCTCAAGCTATAAGATTAGCTGAGATTGAACTGGAAAAATTAAAATTACAACAACCACTGTTGCATCCTGGGGTAGGTGAAGATAAAAATAAAGATCATACTACTGCCATAAGGATTAATTTGCCAAAATTTAACGCATCCATAGATGACGTTTCATGCTTCCTAAATAGGTTTGAAACTTATTGTGAAGAATATAAGATTGACAAATCTACATGGACATGTAGACTTATGAACTTATTAGTTGGTGAACAATTAACTGTAGTCTCCACTTTGGATGACCAGACTAGAAAGAATTATGAAGCTGTTAAGGTCATTTTATTGCAGAGGTATCAATTAGATGATGAGGGCTATCGTCAGAAATTTCGATCTTTGTACCCTGATTCTGGAAAAGATTTCACTGAATTTATTTCAGCTATTAAATTAAATTTTTCTAGATGGATTGAACTATCCAAAACTGAAAAAACTTTTGAGGGTTTGTCAGATTTGATTCTAAGAGACAAGGTTTTGTCATCTATTAGTTCTGATTTTCTTGCGTTCCTGCAGGAAAGAAAACCAGAGAACCTGACTAAATTACAAACATTAGGACGTCAATATCAAGTTGCACATCCAAATAGAGTATTGAGCAAAAACAATGTAAGAGACTCATTACCAGCTGCATCGGCCAGATCATTCCAAGACAATGCACCTAGATATAGATCTAACAGCATAGATAGGAATCAAAGATTTAAACCATCACATAATTACAGTCAAAATAGAGGTAGATACAATTTTAACAAATACCAACCTCAAAGACATTGGAATTCATATCAAGAGGATAGCTTTTATCCACAAACCTCATTTAAGTCCAATAACTGGCAAAGTAGAGGAGAATATAACTCAAAAGCAAATAGAGGTCAGAAATCATTTTATAGAGGAAATGATCAAAATGCAAATAAAAGATCTTATCATAACAATACTTCCAGACAATCAAGAAACACTGAAAGTGCCAATGCCATTGTTCATGATAATAATCAGAACCATAATGATATTCTAGCACATGCAAATTCATGCAGTGTAGACTTAGCAAATAGTGATAACTGCACTAATTGCAATTCTTTATTTCAGCCTCAAGGAGTGCCAAGATTATTATGCGGACACCCTCTCCCAGTCATGTCATCTTTTGAAAGTACTGGTTCATTGATCTTGAACAGAGGTTTTGTCAATAATAAGTTAGCATCTTTACTCAGGGACACGGGTGCAACCACCATTGGTGTGCGCAAGGCCTTGGTTGATAAGGTGGATTATACAGGAAAACAAGTGAAATGCATAACTTTTGGTGGAACTGTGGAATATTACCCCACAGCAGAGGTATTTTTGGACACACCTTATTTTACAGGACGAACACTAGTATGCCTCTTGGACAATCCAATTGCTGGAATTATTATGGGAAACATACCAAATTTGCATGAATGTACACAGGAAGATATTGAAATATGGGAAAGACAACACTTATTATGTTCAAATGCTGTGACTACCAGAGCTCAGTCTCGCATGGACAATGTTCATCACAAACCAGTCATTGATGTATTACCTGAAGATATAACGGAAAATATCACTTCAGAAGATGAAGTAGAAAAGGAAAATAATGATGATGATATAAGTCATTATCAACAGGAAAATAATGATGATATTAAGGTAATGAATGATGTGAATGATGATGATGACAATTTATTTCAGATGGAGCTCATTGATAAGGAAACCTTTATTCAAAGACAGAAGGATGATATTTCCTTAAAAAAATATTTTCATATTGCTCATTTGAATGATGTAATGATAGATGACTGTGCAAAACACTGGTATACTATCAAAAATGGGATTTTAGTAAGAAACTATCAATTTGCTAATTCCTTAAAGAAACAGATTATGGTACCAGCTTGTTTTCGACCATTCATTTTACGACATGCACATGACATTGAATGTGCAGGACACTTAGGTGTTGCTAGAACAAAACAAAGAGTTTTGTCATATTTTTTTTGGCCCGGAATTACGAAAGACGTCAAATTATTTTGTCGGACATGTACCATCTGCCAAAGTGTAGCAACCAGAAAACCAAAACATGATGCGCCCATTCAAGCATCTGATATTTCTTTGCGTCCCTTCGCAAAGATGGCCATTGACATTATTGGCCCTTTAAAGGTAACATCAGCCAGAGGTCATCAATATGTGTTGACCTGCATAGATATGTGCACACGCTGGCTAGAAGCAATTCCTTTAAAAACCATCACCACAGTAGATATTGCTGATGCATTATTTTTGATTTTCAGTAGAATAGGCTTTCCTGAAAACATTCTATCTGATAGAGGAACTCAGTTAGTTTCAAATGCTATGAAACAGGTTATGGATATGTTTGGGATTCAAAGATCCCTTAGTTCAATATACCATCCTCAATCTAATGGGAAAATAGAAGTCCTCAACAGATCCTTAAAACAAATGCTACATAAGGTTACAATTAAATATCCTCAAAATTGGGATAGAGTCCTGCCGGCTATATTATTTGCTTATCGTGAGATAAAAAACGAACATACAGGCTTTAGTCCATTTGAATTAGTTTTTGGCGCCCGACCACGCGGCCCAATGTCTATATTAAAACAACTTTTAATTGGTGCTGAGATGAGCAAAGAGGTCCAGACCTCATATCAGTATGTGGTCAATTTGAGGAAAAAAATAATAGACGCATGCCAAATAGCAGTAGGTTCATCTGAGAAGGCAAAGCTTAGGGCGAGGTTATTTATTAACCAAAACCGTAAATTACGCCAACTTTGGCCTGGTGATGAAGCTTACGTATTATTACCCAAGAGAGATAACAAATTATTAGTCTCATGGAGAGGACCTTACAGGATTGTGGAGAAACTGTCTGATGTTGATTATATTGTCTCAGTAGAGGGAAAAGAGAAAACTTTTCATATCAATATGTTACAGCAGTTTCATACACGTCCACCATATCTGAGACCAGTCTTCGAGGCTCTTGATCAATCTGTCAGTCGTCATTCTTCTTTGGCTGTCATACAAGAAGAAAATTCTGATTTGACTGATGGTAATGACTCACTATTGGTATTACCTAGTCTTCACTACTTGTCTACTGAAAGTTGGAAAGATGTGGATATATCACCAACTCTATCTTCTTCCCAGAAAGAACAGGTTACTTCTATCTTACGTTCTTTTACTGATGTCCTTACTGATGTCCCAGGACATACTGATATCATCGAACATGATATCATTCTGACAGACTTTCAACCCATTAAGTTGAAACCTTACCCTATTCCTATACATTTACAAGGGCAGGTTAAAGAGGAACTAGAACAGATGGTGAAATTAAATGTTATTTCTCCATCTCATTCCCCTTATAGTTTTCCTATGGTTTTGATCAGGAAAAAAGACAAATCTATACGTATATGCATAGATTTTAGACGTTTAAATTCGGTCACCATCCAAGACGCTGAACCAATGCCCGTGTTGGAGTCTTTATTAGATAGACTAGCTACAGCTACATTTTTTTCAAAATTTGATCTATCTAAAGGCTATTTTCAAGTACCATTAACGGAACGATCCAAGCCTTATACTGCTTTCGCAACTCCATTAGGACTCTTTCAATTTAACTATATGTCTTTTGGTTTAGTTAACGCACCTGCGACCTTCGTTCGCATGATGAGACGACTCTTCTCTGACAGAGACGACCTTATTACTTACATTGACGACATTTGTCTGTTTCATCAATCATGGGATGAACATTTGAAGGGTATTCAATCCTTACTTACCACTCTACGTCGTCATAATCTATCTGCACGTCCATCTAAGACTAAAATTGGATTTCAGGAGATTTCATTTTTAGGTTATAAAGTAGGAGGAGGTTTTTTGAAAACAGAGGATTCTACTATCTCTAGGATTCTAAACCTTGATATGCCTAAGACCAAAAAACAGGTTAGAAGTATTCTAGGGCTCCTAAACTTTTATCGTAAATTTATCCCTAATTTTGCGGAGTATACGTCTGTGTTGTCATCACTGGTGAAGAAGGAGTCACCAAATAGGTTAATTTATAGCCATGATGTTAATGTTACTTTAAATAGATTAAAATGTCTGTTTTCCAAGTTGCCTATATTGAGATTGCCTGATCCATCTAAACATTTTACTCTGACAGTGGACGCTTCCAACACGTCAATTGGAGGTGTGCTTTTGCAAGAATGGAAAGGCTGCTTACATCCAACACTGTATGTTAGCAGGAAGCTAACGCCGACGGAGCAACGTTACTCGGTCATCGAGAGAGAGCTACTGGCTCTTGTATTCTGCTTCTCCAAACTGCAGCGCTACCTGCTTGGTGCAAGTTTCACTCTCGAGACGGACCAAAGAGCACTGTCTTACCTCAAAACAGCGAGATTCAAGAATGCTAAAGCAGCTCGTGCCTCACTGGCCCTTCAACCCTACAATTACCAGATTAAACCCATCGCAGGAAAGTTGAACGTCATGGCCGATGTGCTATCCAGATGCATGAAGCATCCGATATCGCCAGTTGTATCCGCAAATGCTGCCTCAATCCAACTTTGATGCTCAATGATAACACTACTTCCTTTGGGTCAACTCAGGAATTATTTCGCAAAGGTAGCATCATGAACTAAAGAACATAACTTCTTTTGACTCATATAGTGCATACTTCAAAGAGTACAGCCACATTGCTTCATCATGCACCTAAACAGTTTGAAAAACTAGAGACACTATGCCAAGCAACATGATGATGATGAATTTCTGTCCATCCAAAATCAAGATATATATTCAAGCGTTCGTCACATGATGTCTAATGCAATTGCTCAAGAACAATACTTGGTTACTTCATGCACATTGTACAATGACTTTTGGGCAGTATAACAATCAAAGTCGGTGCAATTCAGATAATCTGCTACATTTTCAAGAAACTATTTGCACTAATTAACTATCTCAAACATTGTGTAGAAAGGGAAGTAACTAAAATTATTGACTACAGAATTCAAAAAGGGACATAACCAACAAATGACATTTCATCACATAAGTATGAAATTCTCAGGTACAGAATGAACTATAATTTCTGTGCTGCATATAATATTGCATGGAAAACAAACATCGACAACCAACATAGATGGAAATTGGATTTTTCCTTCAATAAACTATGTCTTTCCGGCATAACATATCACTAATGTGCAAACTAATGACTCACTGAAACTTTTATTCTTTTAAATACTCCTACAGGAAGAACTGTGTATGGTCTAACATGACCAGTTTTATTATCACGTGTGACATTGCATTGCTTCATTGGTCTATCATTATATGAAGTGAATTACAGTGGTGCTTCCACTTATTATAATTTATATCCCTCATATGTGTAGTTATTAAATAATATATCTTCATCTGACATCTCATTAACATTGTCATTCACCACATGACATTGCATACATACAAATGTTAATAACTATTTTGACATAGTCACAGTCACCACTTATATTTTAACTTGTCTGCCTCATATACTTTATTCTGTCTTTGAGTGCTTATTACGCAGTTCATTTGATAGATAGGTAGACTTACATACCGACACGACTTAGGGCGTTTGTTGACATGGTATGCTGTGTGAGTGCCATGACTGACATATTGACCTTTCTTATCTGTCTTCTAATGAATATAGTTACCTCACATTTGTGTCAAAAGAGCGTCTGCTAACGATAATGGGTTTAGTTATCTTATTACTAAATACCACACCTTGTGTGTTAAATTGTCGATTATGGAGCACGCCTCTAGGTGCTATCATAATGATGACAGTTGAGTATTTGGATATTGTCATATGGTTTCTCCAGTGACCTTGTAAGATTGTACTATGAAAATAATGAAAAGTTCCTTTTCATTATTTTAATCCAGGGGGGAGTAAATGATATGAGTAAATATCATATCATGTCGATCACTTCCTGATATATATATTGTTTACACACGGTATCCCGTGGTTGCAGGAAGTGACGTCGTGTCTGCTGCTCTGAATTAACAGCAGACGGCATTTCTGATCTGGGACAAGCTAGCGTCTCGAACCGGCATTCTGCTTGTGTCGTTTGACCAGTGAGCAAGGAATGTGTCCAGTAGGACCCGCTTGTAAAATGTGTTAATTGCCTTTGGGCATTTTTATATGTCACCTGCAAGATCGATTACCATCACTGCTTTATGCTTTCACTAATAGTATAATGTCAGATTAGTCTTAGCAGTGTATATGGAATTCTTGTGCACGTAAGTTGACTGTCCGATTAAAACTGAGAGGAGCGAAATCAAGGACAGTAGAGACATATGCTAGTAAAAGCTAAGATGTCGTATTATACTCAAATGGAGTAATATGTATATTAAATGGATGTGAATTGTGCCAAGAAGTTGGGCCTTGTTATTGAGTACCTGAGGTGCGGGCCAGGGAGATTGTGTGTAACTGGCCAAACCAATATACAAATATTATAATTCCTGAAATGGAATATCCAAGGACAACCCTGGAAGGTACTCAGCAGGCCATTGTATTAAAGAGTGTCAAGCCTGAAGTCTAATGCACTCTTACCACAGGACGTCGGGAGGACGGTTCCTAAAAGAATAAACATTCTAACATTTACCCGCACCACTCGCGAATCTTTATGGGTTAGAGAGTACCCGCTGGGCGCTCAAACTTTCAACGTCACTGAAAGGCAATGCTTATGACGTGTACACAAAGCTGGGACCGAATCAACATGATTATGACCTGTTGAAGAAGGCCTTACTACAGCAGTTTGAGATGACTGCCCGAAAGTTTCTGCAGTTGTTCAGAAACAGCCGAAAAGAGAGCACGGAAACATTTCCCCAGTTCTCTTTACGTCTCACGGGTTATCTGACAAAGTGCATTGAATTATCTGACCTACCTCTTTCATATGAGGGACTCCTCGAACTTGTTCTTGTGGAGCAGATAAAATCCACTTTGTCGAATGAAACTCGTAGATTTTTGGCTGAACAGGGGGCAGTCAGGCTTGAAGACATACTCAATAAAGCCGAACGTTATAGCAATGCAATGGCCGAACTTCCCAGCACTAAACGTAAACCCACCGATGAGCCATCTCGAAAACAGAATCTAGAGCAGGCATCCTATTCTTCCACTTCCTCTCAACATTATAACCAACGAGATAACAATACCCAGAAACCTCCCCAGGAAAAATCGAAATTCTACAAAACCCGATACCCCCCCAAACAACAATTCTGATCAACCCACCAAGCCTACGTGGCAGCGCGGCCACCAAGGTCAAGGAAAAGGGAAGACCCCTACACCAGGAACGTCTGATCAGGGCAAACAAACCGGTTCAAACCGCGTTGGATGTTTGCATACAGCCTCGAAAGGTAGAGTCAACGTCAGTGATTCTCAACCTGAGGGGGACCGACCCTCAACTCGAGGAACTGTAATTTTGAATGGTACCTCACCTACTTGTCTCTTTGACACTGGATTAAGTTTTAGTTGTATTGTTGCTAGACATCTAGTCAAACCAGGTCAGGAGACAGAGGAAACCGTCAAACTTAGTGGAGTTTTCAGGAGTGACGCACCCAGGACGCTTCCTATCGCACTGGTAGAAATACACTCTGACTTTGTCAGAGGAGTTATTAAAGCGGCCATAATGGATGATCCGATCTACCCAGTTATCCTGGGATGTAGATATGTGTTCATTGGGAGACCTAAGGAGCCGATTGTGGCAGCGGTAACCATAAGAGGGCAAGCCAAGAAAGAGAGGGAGCCTGCGCCAAACTTGTTGCCGAATGATCTGAAGGAGGCGCAACAAAAGGACCCTACTCTGGCGCCCTGCTTAAAAAAACTGCCCATGGCTAAGGACCCCAGACACAACGGAGACATCTTTTCTAAGGATGGTGTATTGTATCGTAGAACGGGCAACCCGGACACGGGGAATAACCAGCTCCTAGTACCGACGCAGTACAGAAACCAGATCTTAGAAATGGGGCACTCTCTTCCCTTTAGCGGACATATGGGACAAAACGCCACTATTCAGCGAATAAAAAACCACTATTGGTGGCCAGGAATGAACTCTGACATTGTCAGGTATGTGAAATCCTGCGCCCAGTGCCAACGGGTAGCACCCAAGCACTTGACACCCCCAGTACCTATGGGGCAAATGCCAATAGTAGGGACTCCATTTGAACGGGTTGCTGTCGACATTATTGGTCCTCTGGAAAAGACCAAAAGAAGGAACAGGTTCATCCTGACCTTAGTTGACACTTGCACTATGTGGGCCGAAGCCGTACCGCTACCATGCACTAATTCCAAGCATGTCGCAGAAGCCCTTGTGCAAATATTTACACGGTTGGGATTCCCTCAACAAGTTTTGACGGACAATGGATCCCAATTCCGTAACCTGTTAATGGAGGAGATCTTTAAGATCTTGAGGGCCAAACATATCCACACAAGTCCCTACCATCCGGCCGGAAATGGGCTCGTGGAACGTTTTAACGGTACCCTCACCATGATGTTACGTAAGCTGGGTCAGGAGAAACCGGAAGACTGGGACCAATATATATCGGCTGCCTTATTCGCCTACCTGACAGACCAGAAGGCTGACGAGACAGTCGTCTCTGCAAGCAAGTACGTATCTGAGCTTAAGGAAAGGCTAAAGCTAGGATGGGATCTAGCTACTACCAACCTTAAGAAAGCCCGCGCTAAAATTACTAAAAGGTACAACAAAGCTGCAAAAGAGAGAGAACTACAACCAGGGGAGAAAGTCCTATTGCTACTTCCAACCGGAAGCAATAAACTTCGCATCGGATGGCAAGGACCGTTTACCGTCCTTAAAAAGATCTCACGTACCAACTACAAGATCTCCATCAAAGGAAAGGAGAAGGTCTTCCACATAAATCTGCTAAAGAAATATTTGGAAAGATCGGTGCCATCCTCCGAGCATCTCCTGGCTGTCGCCATAGCAACGGAAGACGAGGAAGATGATGATGGTTGCATGGAGTATCCATTGCAACCCACAGAATCCTTTAAAGATGTCAAGTTCGGCGACAATCTCTCACCAGAACAACAAACAGAAACCAGGGCTCTACTAAAACAGTACAGTGCAGTCTTAACGGATGTACCTGGTCGAACAAATCTCATTGAATTTGATATGAAATTAACAAACGAGACCCCTGTTCGAACCAGAGTTTACCCCATCCCGTACGCTAAAGCTGATGCACTTCGCGGAGAAATAGACAAGCTGCGTCAGGCAGGAATTATCAGTGAGTCTACATCTCCTTACAGCTCGAGTGTAGTGCTGTTGCAGAAGCCCAGTAAGGAAGTTCGGCTGTGCATTGATTACAGGTTGCTAAACACGGTAACGGAATTCCAGCCCGAACCTCTCCAAACTGTTTCTGAGTTGTTCACCAAGCTCAGCAAAGCAAAGATCTTCTCCAAGAGTGACCTCAGCAAAGGTTATTATCAAATACCAGTCAAGGAGGAAATTAAACCTTTGTTAGCTTTCAGCACTAGTGAAGGACATTACACATTTAACGTGATGCCGTTCGGTTTGCATAATGCACCAGGAGTGTTCACCAGGATGATGAGGAAGCTTCTACAACCTTTGCAAAGTCCCCATATCCATAATTTCATGGATGACATCTTAATTGCATCGGAAACCTATGAAGAACATATTGCTACGGTTGCTATGCTCCTCAGGAGACTACAGGAAACGGGTCTCACAGCCAGACCTAGCAAATGTCTCATCGGGTTTGAACAGTTAGACTTCCTGGGGCACACTATTTCTCACGGATGCAGTTGGCCTATTAAGAAGAACGTGGAGAAAATAATGGCAGCAAAAAGACCCCGAACGAAGAAAGACGTACGTTCCTTCATATCGCTATGTGCATACTATCAGAAGTACATCCAGAACTTCAACGGACTGACGGCACCTCTGACTGACCTCACAAAGAAAGGTTGTCCTGATAAGGTCATATGGGATCAAAAGTGCGAACACGCGTATAGCACTTTGAAAGGACAGTTGTCTGCATACCCCATTTTGAGGTTGCCTGACCTCAAGAAACCTTTTGTACTGAGAGTCGACGCGTCAGGTCAGGGCATCGGGTCAAAACTGCTTCAAGCCGATGACAGTGACCTGAACATGCTATTTCCAGTTGCCTATGGCAGTCGGAAATTAAATAAAGCGGAACGGAACTACAGCGTAGTTGAAAGGGAATGTCTTGCTCTGATTGACGGTGTCAGACGCCATCATGAGTTTCTTTATGGTACATCTTTCACGGTGCAAACAGACCCCGCTCCGTTAGCATTTCTTGGTGCCAATAAAGAATTTAACGCAAGGATCATGCGTTGGGCGCTTCTTTTAAGCGTTTATTCTTTCAAAGTGGAATATATTCCGGGAAGACAGAATGTCGGGGCTGATTTCCTGAGTAGAAACTGGACTACAGAGGAAGAGGAGGAAGGTGAAGATACCAATCATCCAAAAGTTACCGATCAGGGCAGCTTCATCGTCAAAAATCAAACATGAAAACACGTTTTCACGTCTCAAAAGAGGGGACGATTGTGATGGACGAACTCGGCTGACCCTGAACTTTGTTGTAACTTCTTGTAAAAACGTTTATTCTTTCACGTGGATTCATTAGCTATGAAACTGTTCCACAGAGGGCAAACACGTTTGCTGATTGATATGCGGAAAGTTTACCTATCGTTGATTCTGGTCATCGCATTGATTTAAGGAGAGATTAAATCACGCCCACTAACATCTCTGGAACAATCATAGGCAGTTATTTTAATTAACTTGGCCAGTGGGGGGCGTCGCCAGAATCAAACAGGCACAGCGACCAGGATCAAAGAGACGAACTGAGGGATTTTAGGGGAGACTATCGGCGTTATCAAAGACAGTAGTGGTCCCTGATACGAGACGCAGTTGCTTGCCGCTATTTTCGCGTCTCGGTGTCAATCGTAGAACCGAGCGAACGGGGAAACCGAAACGGGCAGCAGCGAACGGAGATACGAAGACCAGGGTGCGGTTTCTTCTCTTGATTTGGCGGTCAGATCCCCAAAAGTTCGGGAGATCAAATAAGCTGTCAAGTTTATCATGTCCCACTCAACTTACATTCCATTTTAGCTAAATAGACCATGAAGACTAGACACGTTATCATTCGCTGGCCAGAACTTGATAGAAGCACTAGCGATATTTGAAATCTTGCTAGATTATCCCATGGATTTTCATTTATATTTGCAGTGAATTCTATCTCTGTGCAAAGCGGTAATATATATATTGTGTAAAGTGATCAGTGGTCTAGTTCATTCATTATATTTCATTGGATTTTGTGTTAATTTAAACCTATTAAATTAAACCGTCTCAATAGTTCCAGTTGTAAATATAATGATCTATCTATTATATTATTTCAAAAGATAATAGATGCTTAAATTAACTTTTAAAGTCGCGAAGGAATTTATAATTAATAAATTCAGTTAAGTCCTAGTTTTATAGATGTGTGTTTTAACCACTAGAATTCGCGCAGTGTTTATTAAATACATAATTAAATACTCGAGTGTATTATAGGCTTAACGGGAAATTTATCGCACGCTTAGAAGATTATTTGTTTTAAAGTATGATTATGAGGAATTTTACCATAGCGGAGGATTAAAAGAGACCACTTCATTTTCACCCCTGTGCCGAACTGTGTTAGTGCCATCCCATAGACTCCTTTTTATATATATAATAAAAACACGAGAACTCTTAGTCTTCAAGTCTTGCGATAAGTGAGAATATTTGTTACCAACAAACCCTCGCAAACATCTGGGGCGGGACATCGAAGGACTAGACAGTTCATATGTCGAAAGAGTACTTGCTGTTTTTATATACTTTTTATGGATCGTCTGAGGCTGCATTCGGTAAGTGTGTGAGTATATGAGTGTGGATCCTCACGCGTGTGTATGAATGACAGGAAATTTAATCGTTTTCTTTTGTAAACCTGTTGTTAACTTTCTTGCCTAGTAATATAATTTTTCTGTATTCCCTGCATTGTTCCTTTAAGGGGGAGTTGCTAATTGGTTAACTCTGTTTAAAAACCCCCTCCTTTCCATTTGCTTAGTAAAGGGAAGAACAGCTGGGAAGAACAGGTTTTTTTTTCTATCACCTATACCTAACTTTGTAACACCTCTTTCAGAGTAATTAACTTCACTGTTAGGTTAACGTACCTATGTTCCTGATATTATCTATCTCTGGACTGGGTTTGTCTTTGTCTAATAAGCGGGAAGGGCTTAGTCGATACCAATCTTCTTCATCCCTCCCAAATTTGTTATTTGCATTTGTGTACTTATGATAATTTATGTAATACCTGATATTTGTTAGGGATTGATGTTTAAAGTGAATAAAATCACATAAACTCATTTAGTTCTGTGTGTTGGATATACCCACAGCCCAACATTTCCCCTATTCGTTTAATATAGTTTGTATCTACATCGTCTGTGTGTGTGGAAAACAACAAATCGGTGTGCGCGCAGATGCGAGTCTGGAAAACTGGCAAATAATGGTTTGACCAGGAGAGCGGAAGAGAAGATTGAGAGAAGCGATTTGTCGTAAATAAGTCTGTCTTTACTCTCCTCCAGCACGATGTGAAGCAACTATTTAATATCTACATTTTCTATCACTGAGCTTTCCATCATCATTTTCCACTCTAAACCGGACCACTATTTCTACGACTCTTTTCTCTCAAAATAAATTTACGACACCGGCGATAAGCGGGAATATTTGCTAGCAGCCAAACCTCGCTAAATCTGGGGCCGGACATTGAAGTAACAGACACTCTCAAAATATCAAGTGTTAATTGATGAGTTTTTTTTGTATAATTCTATGGATTGCCTGCTTCCAAGATCGGTAAGTCTGCGTGTGAGTTTGTGTGTTGGCCAGCACGTGCGTGCATGACTAAAAGGAGATTTATGTGCAACTATTTTAATTGCTGTACCTGGTAGACACTTCGTTATTTTATTTCTTACATGGTTCACTTTATAAGTGGGATTTCTTAACCTCTGTTATTTCCCCTTCCTAGTCTGCTTAGTAGAAGGGAAAACAGTTAAAGATAATAGGACTAGTTTCCTAATACCTCTTTTCAGGATAGATTAATTGACTGTTGGGTTAACTTATCTACTTCTGTTAACTACCTGTCATTTGGACCGGGTTCCTTTTTCCATTTTTCTGTACAAGAGGGAAGGGCATATTGAACACTACTCTTCAACAACCCCCCCACCCTCCTTTTTTTTTTTTTGTATTTTGAAACTTCGATTTCTGCATGTAAATTGATAATTGTTTGTGACTTGATTTTTTTTAAATGCTAAATAAAAGGAATAAAACTTTTAGCATTTGTGTTGGCAGGCCCAAACCCAAACTTTCCCATATTCGTTATCGTAGTTTGTATTCACGTGCGTCTGTGTGTCTGAAGCATCAAATCGGTGTGAGCGCAGTTGTGAGTCTGGAAACTGGCAAATATTTGTTTGTCCAGAAGAGTTTTTTTGGAGTAGAATTGAGAGGCAAATTGTCGTAAAACAGTCTGTCCTTACTCTTCCCAGCACTCTGTGAATCAACTATTTACTTCTAAAACCCTTACTATCACATAGCCTGTTCTATCATTCTCCACTCTAAACAGGACCACTATTTCCAAGACTCTTCCTCTCAAATAAATTTACGACACTCTCTTATCCTTGGGATTCCCAGATCAAGGAATACTATCAACAGGTTTTCTTTAATATGTGTCCTATCCATTTCCAGCATTCTCTTCTAATCTCTTGTTCCACTGGTGCTTGTCTGGTTTTTTTCACCAGTTCCACATTAGTGATCTTGGTCATACCACGTCAATCTTTCTATTCTACGCAAGCATCTATTTATGAAAGTCTGTCACTTTTTTTGTTTGTTGTTTTCCATGCTTCAGAGCCATACAATAGTACTGGCTTGACATTTGAATTGAAAATTCTTATTTTTATGTTGATTTCTTTTGATCGACTCATAGTAAATTTGGTCAAATCGAAAAATAAATAATAAATAAAAACTTAATTATTATTTCGCTCTAATCAAGAACAATTGCCAAGTTTGTTAAACACACTTTAAGCGGGAACTTGAAATAAGCTGATGAAGAAGGGGAGCTAAAATATTGATTAGCTTGTTCAAACAGTTCTTTGTATTCAATAAGAGGTAATTTTATCTATGATGAAAATAGGGTTAAATAAGAGCTAAGGTATACATTGAAGAAAAATTTGTGAATAATAGCTACGATTATCCCGAGTTGTGCTCTAACAATGTTAATCATTCCTAATTATGTCTAAGCATCTTTCTGAGAATCTCTGACTATGCATTGATAAAGATTACATAACTATTTAGCCGATTCTTATGTGTCTTTGTTAACGGGTGAAAAACCTTTTTTAAAATTTTGGTTCCTTTTCCCACCGGGCAACGCCGGGTATCTCTACTAAGAAACTTTGTAAAGAAGGGACAAAAATATTGATTAGCTCGTTCAGAGACCTCTTTGTCTTCAATAAGAGGTAGGTTTATCTTTGAAGATAAAGTGCCGAATAAGAGCTAAGCAGGGAAGGAAAAATATATTAGAAAGAGCTACGTTTATCATGGATATAACATTCTGATAAGAGATTGTTTATTAAGGGAGATCAGATCCTGAAAAAGGTCAAACTTTATCAACGAGAAAACGTCATAAAAAAAGATACAAAATTGTTTTTTAAAAAGGGAATAGGTACTGAAAAACAGCTAAGCTATCAAGTAGAAAAATTCATGACTCTCCATCACAAAGTGTACCCCTAATCGTCTATCTATCGACTAATGTGTCCCAACAGTTGTCACTCTATATCAGCCTTTCTCAACTTTTTTTTTTAAATGCTGAAGGAACCTTTAAAATAATTGTCAGGTCTCACGGAACCTCTGGACACAAATCATGATATATATATATATATATATATATATATATATATATATATATATATATATATATATATATATATATATATATATATATATATATATATATATATATATATATATATATATATATATATATATATATATATATATATATATATATATATATATATATATATATATATATATATATAGTAAGTTGCACAAATAATAATCAAATAATAATTGTCAAAGCTCTTTCGACTAGCAAATGCATTTTTATGTAGATCTGTTTATTTCGGCCAACTTATTAGCCTACTCTTTTTGTATGGTTTCCCCCACCCCACAAAGGATATGAGCCGTAATGCAAGGTAGTAGTATTGGTAGAAGAAACGTACCTTTTCCCTTTTTTCAATTTCCTACTATATTTTTTTTTTAACCTTATTCAAGTAGGCGTAAATGTTTTATCACAGATGTGTAAAAAATGCGATTTTCGTCTTCTTCTTCGTTCGTCCGGAAAAGAACGTTGGTTGCGTTGTGTCCGTTTACAGCGCTATTCGCGCTATTCGTCCGACACATCCGACTTCAGCACGGCATTTTTGGGACCGGGTTCGCCTTCCCTCTTCGATCCCTACTCACTCAGCCAGACTGCAGTGATGCAGCCTGTTTCCAGGACCACCACTTGAAGGTGGAGTAGGGTCTTGGTCAGCTCTGGTTCGCTGACCCTGACGCAAGCAGTCAAGCTATGGGTCGCTAACTGCATTCCTCACTGTTGACGCGTCTTAGGTCCCAAAAATGGGATTTAATTTTTCTAAGGCTGTAAAGGCTATAAATTGATTGTAATTAATGTTATTAAAAAAATGAAAATTTATTGACAATATTAAATAGTAAAGCTACTAAAATGATAAGAGAAAGCAATATGATTAAAAATATAGCCTGCTCCGTTACTGCACACCACTGCGTCCGCTAACATCGCCCGGCGCGCAGAGTTAAAAAAAAAGACGTTTATATTTTTTCAATCCCGATTTCACGTGGAACCCCTAGACACCTCTCACGGAACCCTAGAGTTATGGACTAATCTGCCCCTACTCAATGCCCCTTCTGATTGTCACTCTATTGACTAATATGCCCCAACTCATTGTCATTCTATCGACTAATATTCCCCAACACATTGTCATTCTATCGACTAATATGCCCAACACATTATCATTCTATCGACTAATATGCCCAACACATTATCATTCTATCGACTAATATGCCCAACACATTATCATTCTATCGACTAATATGCCCCAACACATTGTCACTCAATCGACAAGTCTACTCATGTACCCCTACTTTTTGCCTCTCCATCGAAAACTGTGCTTCTTTTATCAAGGATATAACATCTGCAGTAGCAGAATGATAAGTTTAGAATTAAAAGTGCAGCGTAAGAGGAAAGTATAAAGGCGGCCGCAAATGTTACTAGCCCTGGAATGTTGAAGCCTCTTACCCCCCCCCCCCCCCCCAATGTAATCCAACTCCCTCCCTTCCACCTAAAAAAAACAATAAAAATCAATAACAAATTTTCTTGAATCCAGACAAGTCATAATTATTTCCGTTACAGTTTTGACAGGCTCCGCACAGAAGGGACTCATAGCTCTCAAATCAGCTACCATCTATTTAGCAGGCTTGTTTTACGGAATAAATACAGTGCAGTCCGGATAAGCGGAACTCGTTTAAACCGAATTTCGATTAAGTCAAAGCAATTTTGCAGGTCCTGGCCAGAAGTCTTCTTTAGTAGAAACTCCTGATAAGCAGAATTGCAGATAAGCCGAAGTATTTTAGAAGGCCCAAATGACTTCCGCGTATCCGGACTGCACTGTAGATGTTTCCTTTTAGGGTGAAGCCCTTTTAACTAGTAAGCCTTCTTTAGCTCAAAAATGGAAGGGAAAGAAAACATGACAAGGATCAGTAGGTAATTTGCCTAGTCGGGATTGGAATAATTCTTGTGACATTCAGCTGCTGTCGACATAGGAAACAGCCAGACCACCTTATGCTGCTTTCTCGTCGCTGGCACCACCTCATTCAGTTAATACTGGTGCGGTTATTTTCTTCATACATTCAAAACTGTTAACAACACTAGCACTTCATATACAGCTAATCTAACATTACGGAGCCATTAAACCACCAAAATATGACGGGAAATAATTATCTTGTGGTCTTTCTGCTGCAAGTCCTGATGACAGCACCGTAGTTGTGGTGGGTAGGTTTATACATTTTTGCCAGGGCAGCTGCCATATGGCCTACTCTTTACGATTTGCAACTGCCGAGGGATTTTTAACGTGTGCAACTTGCACACGGACCTCCTATTTTATTTGCCCTCATTTGAGAAGGCTAGGCATCCGATCTCACGATCCAAGAGTTGGGGAGGGGAGGGAGGGGGGATAATGACATCATTAGGAACCACTGGGTCTGAAATATTTCAGTTAAATATTCCCTGTACTAGGAGCGAACCTGGTACCTTTAACTGGTATGCCCTAAAAGCTAGGTTATTGACGTTCAATCATTCAACACAGCGAATCAAGAGGAAACCATCGTTATTTCGTATCAGAAGGTCAAGTGCCGAAATCATAATTATCACAGTTATCAGAAGGTCAAGTGCCGAAAGCGTCTTTATTTCGTATCAGAAGGTCAAGTGCCGATATCATTGCTGTAGTTTAGAAGGTCAAGTACCCTTGTTGTCGCCGTCGTTGTGAAGGACAAGTGCCGGTTGAAACATTGTTGTTGTCTTTGAGAAGCAAGTTCAGAAGTCCATTTCAGCGTTGGATCTTCTGGTTCCTTAGAATGCTGAACACTGTACTTCCTCATTGATCTTGTTGACGATAGGATTTTCTAAAGTTAAGTGGCATGTTAATCGTTGTGATCTGTGCCATTATATGGTGTAACTGAACCTTCCTCGTTACACACTCTTGGTCTTTTGTTTACATGTTGTGTTACATGTTATTTGTATATTTATATTTCTGCGGGTTTTCGGTTGGGTGGCGTCTGCTATAGGAAATATCCCACGTTCCAGAGGGCCTATAACATCGATTCTTTAAGGACTTTGCAAATTTCCCTTAGTGTAATTTGCTAGCGACATTTGTTGCTATTTTTGTTTAGCTGTGACGAAGTTTACCTTTCGTTGTTTTTGTTATATTTTTTCTGTTCTTTAGTTTTGATTTGATTTGTTTGTATCTGTTCGCCTCCTCTTCCTTTCGTTTAATTCTATACATCTTTATGTTTATACACTGTTGAGTCATTTGTCTTGTTATACTTTTTGCAGTTGTCATCACATGCTTTGTGATATTTTCTTTAGTTTTGCTTTATAACTTATTTGATTGCTGCAAACGTTATCGTATTGTCCTTGATGCTTGTTCTTTGTTTACGTTATTCATTGTTGTCATACACTGTTTATATATTTAGTCATACTTAGTACACTTAGGATATAAATTGATTGATGGTGGTATAATAATAATAATAATAATAATAATAATAATAATAATAATAATAGCCCCTTCAGTCATAACTGACTATGGGAATGCGCCCCTGAGGTGACAGCCCTCAGCTGCTTATTTTCCTGGTGCTCTTTTCGACGTTTTCTTCCCTCCTCTGCTTGTTGTGTGAGCCTCTCTTCGCCCAATCTGAGTTGGCGCCGTAAATAGCATCGCCACTTAGTGCGATCGGCAGCTTCATCCTCCCATGTTGCTGGATCCATGTCCAGTGCCCTCATATCTCTCTTGCACACATCTTTGAACCTCAGCTGTGGTCGCCCAACTGTTCTCCTGCCATCTGCTAATTGTCCGTAGAAGATATCTTTTGGGATGCGACCATCTTCCATGCGACGAACATGGCCAAGCCAGCGAAGTCTGCGCTGTCTAAGCAGTGTATACATACTTTGAAGGCCAGCACGTGACAACACCTCGACATTAGTCACTTTATCTTTCCACGAGATGCCGAGGATGCGGCGTAGACACCGTAAATGGAAGGTATTGAGCCTTCTTTCTTGCTTAGCATAGGTCGTCCAGGTCTCGCTGCCATATAGGAGTGTGCTGGTGACGCAGGCATTATATACTGCAGCTTTGGTCTTCATTGTGAGTTTGGAGTTTCCCCAAACACGCGATGTGAGGCGGGCAAAGGTAGCTGCAGCTTTGCCAATGCGGCTGTCGATTTCTGTATCCAGTGAGAGTTTGTCATTGATGGTAGACCCTAGGTATGTGAAGTGATGCACCACTGCCAATTCATAGTTATCGATAGTACTAACTGGTGCAGCACCCGCATCCTGACTCAGCACATTCGTTTTCTTTAGACTTATTGTGAGGCCAAAGTCCTTGCATGCTTTAGTGAAGCGATTCATCAAGTTCTGAAGCTCCTGTTGGCTTTGAGTGACGACTGCAGCATCATCAGCGAACAACAAGACCCTTATAGTGACCCTTCTGATTTTTGTTTTTGCCTTCAGCCTTGAAAGATTAAACAGACGGCCATCTAACCTAGTGTGAAGGCATATTCCTTCAGTTGCATCTCTGAAAGCATGTTTCAAGAGTAGGGCAAAGAAGATCCCGAAGGGGGTCGGAGCCAGAACACAGCCTTGTTTAACGCCACTTCGTATGTCAAAGGGCTGTGACGTGCTTCCAGCATATTGGACTGTTCCCTTCATGTCGTCATGGAATGACTTTATCATTTCCAGCATTTTAGAAGGGCAGCCTATTTTCAGGAGGATTTTGAAGAGTCCATCCCTACTGACCAGGTCAAATGCTTTTGTGAGGTCTATAAAGGCGATATATAAAGACATTTTCTGCTCTCTTGATTTTTCCTGAAGCTGGCAGACAGAGAAGATCATGTCTGTTGTTGATCTACCAGCTCGGAATCCACACTGTGACTCTGGATATATGCGCTCAGCTAACTTGTGTAGTCGCGTTAAGATGACTTTGGCAAAAACCTTACCAACAATACTAAAAAGAGAGATGCCTTTGTAGTTATTGCAATCACTTCTGTCTCCTTTATTTTTATATAGTGTTACAATCCTGGCATCTCGCATGTCTTGAGGAATAGTTGTCTCTTCCCAGCACTGGCACAGCATCCTATGCAGGGGATGTAATAGCGCGCTCTTACAGCATTTGATTAAATCAGGAGGAATCCCATCACTGCCTGGTGCTTTGCCAGAAGCCAAGCTATCAATGGCCTTGCTGAGTTCCTCTAATGTTGGTTCGGCATCTAGCTCCTCCATAGTTGGCAGACATTTGACAGCATCAAGGGCTGCAGGCGTAACTGTATTTTCTCTAGCGTAAAGCTCAGAGTAGTGCTCGACCCACCTCTCCATCTGCTTACCCTTATCGGTTAGCTTCTCTCCGGTGATGGTTTTTAGCGGTGCCGTCTTACTTTTTTGGGGGCCAAGTGCTTTCTTTATACCGTCATACATTTGTTTAATGTTACCTGTTTGCGCTGCGATCTGGATGCTCTCACTGAGCTGGAGCCAATAGTCATTTGCACAGCGTCGAGCAGTTTGTTGAACTTTGCTTCTCGTAGCCTTCAGGATCTGTAGGGTTCTAGCACTCGGTGAACGTTTGTATTCATTCATAGCACTGCGCTTAGCTTCAATGACAGGTGCCATCACATCTGATGAAGCATCAAACCAGTCATTTGACTTTGCCGTTTTCTTACCAAAGGTTGCAAGTGCAGTACTTTGAATGGTGTTCCGTAGATGCTCCCAGTTCTCTGTAATAGTATTACCATGCTGAGGGCTACTGAGCACTTTCTTGAAGGTCGCAGTAAATTGAGTGATCATGACAGGGTCTGACATCTTGCTGGTATCAATGCGTGGTTTCCCTTCATATCTGACACAATAGAGTTTTCTTGGTTGTGCTCTGATTTTGCAGGAAACCAAGGAGTGATCTGTATCACAGTCTGCACTATGGTACGAGCGCGTGGAGAGCACAGACCTGAGAAGTGGCCTTCTGACGAGAATCAGGTCCAGTTGGTGCCAGTGCTTGGATCGTGGGTGTCTCCATGACACCTTATGCTGGGGTTTTGTCTGAAAGTAGGTGGTGGTCACGCAGAGGTCATGGTGGACACACAACTCTAAGAGCCGTTGTCCATTTTCATTCATCTTGCCAATACCAAACCTGCCCAGACATGAAGGCCATGCAACATTATCGGCACCCACTCTAGCGTTAAAGTCACCAAGGAGAACAAGCTGTTCTTGCCTACGTATTCTTTTGATGACTGCTGCTAGATTCTCGTAGAACTCATCTTTAGCTTCTGAGGCAGAGTACAGAGTAGGAGCATACACACTGACAAGGGTGATGGGAAATGGGCTAGTTTGCAGGCGGAGCGTTAACAGGCGTTCTGATCCATTCTCGCCTGGTTCAACCATTTTAGTTAGCGATTTTTTTACCGCAAAACCTACTCCGTGTTCTCTAGCTTTATTAAGATCTTTCCCTTGCCAATAAAATGTGTAGTCCTTCTCGCTCACCGTTCCAGAGCCCGCCAGGCGCGTTTCCTGAAGTGCAACTATATCCACCTGAAGTCGTTTAAGCTCATAATTAATTATGGCTGTGTTCCTTACATCGTTTACGTCCTGTAGATTTTCAGATAGTCCAGTCAACATAGTTCGGACGTTCCAGCATCCCAATCTGAGAGTTTGCTTATTTTTATTATTCTGATAATTGCTTGGTGCAAAATTTTCTGTCCACCGTTCGGGTTTGACCCTAATCCCCATGCACCCAATGGGGAAAGCAGACAGTGGCGGGACAACACCTTATTGACTGGGGGCTGCCCAGCTTGAAGCGGGCGGTAGCTGTCCAGTGAGATCCTAGAACCTCTCCCACTGTCGGAAGTAGCCCCTGGCGCCATGCCCTACGCCAATTGGGCAAATGCTTATAACCGGTAACTGCTACTTCCCGTGTTTTGCCGACACCTATAGGGTGAAGCTGGAGTGTCCTCTCCAGGGCGCGAACTTGGGCACAGTTATATGGAGATCAAGCTGTTGCCCATGCAGCATGTTCCCACTCTCCACACAGCTGGTAGATCCAAAGGAACGGCAGTAGCCGATACAGTTTGGTACCAGCCACGTCGCAGGAGTTTCCAGAATAATGTCGAATCGATATTAGACTGCCTTAGTTACTCCGACTCAGGATTTATCCTCAGGGTTTATTCCCGAAGCCAATTCCATAAATGGATATTCCCGCAAGGCAGCGGTGGCTTGAATTCAGAGTTCCTTCTCTTAGATAAGCTACTAACCAAGGATCACGAGCCCTATCTGCCCGAAGCTACTGGTTTTAAGGCGCCAGTCGCTCGCCTTTGTCCCTTCTCCCGTCAGTGAAAACAGTTCCGCCGGGCTCAAACTGAGCCACACGTGAAGGCCGGTATTATTATAAAGGTATTTATACAAGTTCTCTGGCAAAGACTTGTTACCCACAGAGATTGGGATAAACTGAGGTACATATTCAAGTTCATTACTAAAAGACTTGTTCCCACTGTAATTGGGATAAAAGGTGTTATTTTCCACAGGTACTGATAGTTTATTATTAGACATAATGTCTACACTTGAGTACTTTATTGAGCAAGGGAAATCCCTTGGTAAAGCTGGTGAGAAATTAGAGGAATTCGCGACAGTTCAATATGCCAAGGCATTGAAGTCGGAAGAAAAAAGACAAAAAATAGAAAATGAGCAAAGAAAATAGAAGCTGAGAATTTAAGATTGCAGATGCAAGCAGATGAAAGGAAATTCCAGATGGAAATAGAAAAACAAAAAATAGAAGCGGAAGCTGAAGAGAAAAAGATTCAGCAACAAAGAGAATTTGAGGAAAGAAAATTTCAAGCTGAAGCGGAAGAAAATAAAATTCAGCAACAAAGAGAATTTGAGGAAAGAAAATTTCAAGCTGAAGTGGAGGAAAGAAAACTTTAAGCTGAAGCGGAAGAAAACAAAATTCAGCAACAAAGAGAGTCTGAAGAGAGGAAACTTCAAGCTGATGCAGAAGAGAAAAAAATGCAAATACGAATGCAAATGGAAGTTGAGAAACAGAAAATGGAACATGAAGAGAAACTCTTAGCTTTGGAGTTGGAGAAATTAAAAGTGATGAACATGGGTAAGTCTCAAGAAACTTCTGGTAAGACGAAGGAGAATTCGTATAAAATAAAATTGCCTGCTTTCAACGCTGCAAAGGACGACATAACATTCTATCTTGATAGATTTCAACTTACATGCGTGACGCATAAAGTAGATAAAGATCAATATGTCGGACAACTGTTAGAGATACTTACAGGTGAACCATTAAATATTATAATGGCAATAGAAGAACCTGATAAGACTAACTATGAAGTTGTTAGAGCAGCTTTATTGAAAAGATATCAACTTAAAGAAGACGATTATCGTCTTCGTTTTAAGACTATGTTACCAGAGACTGGGGTAGAGTTCTCAGACTTTATTACAAAGATACGTCTTACTTTCACACGTTGGATTGAGTTGTCTGGGACTCCACACACATATGAAGCACTTGTAGACTTATTACTTAGGGACAAAGTAATGTCATCAGTCAACGAGTCCTTCCTTGCCTTTATACATGAACGTAAACCTAAAGACATAAAAGACATGGAACAATATTGTTGCCAGTATGTCACTGCGCACCCACAACAAACCATTAGCAATTCGAAAGTTAAAGAAGGTTTACCCGTGGCTTCTGCGACACCATATGGTCCTAACTTTCGTCATAAATTTCAAGGTGGTCAACGCAACTTTGATAAGAAAAGTAGGCGTAACTTTGAACAGGATCATGGTGATCCATATGGTAATAGATCTTCAAAGAACTGGAGGAGATCTGACAGCCCTCGTTATTATGGGGCAAACAATTATAGAAACTTTTGCAAGGGTAGTCATAATAGAAACTATCCTAGCTATCCTAGGAGACAACAATATCAATATGGTAAATATTCTCATCAAAGGGAGAATGACAATCATGATTGTAAAAACTGTGGTTAAAACCAAAACAATGATAACTATAGGTCAAATAACAATAACTATAAAAGAAATAGTAGTCGTGGTAGAGCGCGACACAACGATAATAAATCGTGTCGGCATGCTAACAGTGCTCAACAAGAGCCACAAATAGCTAGTAATGAACCAAACAATAATAAAGGTAATTCTAGTGCTATCACATGTTCTGCTTTCGACTTTGGGAGAGCATCTCAATGCCCCCAATGCACAACACTATTTGAACCTACTACAGTAACTACTTTGAGTTGTGGTCATCCTCTTCCCGCTCTTCCTGCCGCAGCTGCGCATGACGGGAGAGGATCTCTTCTCTTACATAAAGGGCTAGTGAATAATAATCAAGTCTCGGTCCTTTTCGATTCCGGATGTACTACTATCGGAGTTAGGCAATCTCTCATAGATCATTGCTGTGCCACGGGAAAAGTGGTCAAATGTGTGACATTTGGTGGCACTGGGGAAAGGTATCCAACTGCTATCATTCACATTGCTACTCCCTTCTTTACGGGAGATGTCCACGCGTGTCTTCTGCCGAATCCTATTGCTGATCTTATCATCGGTCGTATTCACGGAGTTAGGGAATGTACCCCGCAGCAGATAGCTGCTTGGGAAGAACATAATATCCAAGCTGCCAATGCAGTGGTCACAATAGCACAAGCTCTTAATATGCCTCAAACTTCATCAACTGAAGGTAATGAAGTGCATAGCCAAGATGATAACTTGGTGATTTCGCGTGACACTTTCATAAAACTGCAAGAAGATGATCCTTCTTTGGAAAAATTCTTCATTCTGGCAAAAAAAGGTGATCCAAATCAGAACACAAATCGCAAATCTTGGATTACAATGAAGAATGGGGTACTTGTGCGTATGGTACAAGACTCCACTACGTCTATGTATTCACAAATTCTCGTGCCCAAGAGCATGAGAGTCCAAATCCTGCAACATGCTCACGACTCTCAGTGTGCTGGACATATGGGCTTTTCTCGCACTAGGTCTAGAGTTCTTGCGGCTTTATTTTGGCCTTTTGTGAATAAAGACATACGAATTTATTGTCGATCTTGCAAAGTATGTCAAGAGGTCAAATCGAGAGGCACGACATGCTGCATCTATCCAGGCTGCAGACATTCCTATTCGGCCGTTTCAGAATCAGATAACTGCTGATAATATTGACAATGACACTCAATCGTCATATGAGTATGTCATTGCTCTAAGGCAAACGATTATCGAAGCATGCAAACTAGCAACTTCCTCATCCGAATTTGCTAAAGAAAAAGCAAGGACATTTGCAAATAAGAATAGATGCCTACGACAACTTTGTCCTGGTGACAAAGCATTCGTTTTGCTCCCTTTTAGGGAAAACAGACTTCTTATTGCATGGAAAGGTCCGTATTCTATAGTCTCAAAAATTTCCGATGTCGCCTATGTTGTCGATATTGACGGAAAGCATAAAACCTTTCATATAAACATGTGTGACGGTGTGACCAGAAAGGTGTAATTTTAGACTGAGTAATTAGTTGTCGATCTAGTTAGTCTACGGTGTGAATTTGTGCTCATGTTTGCATTCTCACTCGGTAATGGGCGATTTAAACGAAACACACATTCGCCATCCGTGAAGAAGACAGACGTGTGAGACGTGGGAGACAGCCATCGGTTGTCAGACATCCTGGCGCTGTCTGACACCAGAAGAAAACACCTTTTGAGCACGAAACCGTAAGAAGTGTGAGTAGGGCAACGAATATCGTGGGATGTAACAGCCCATTAGTGGGCGGACCTATTGTGGACGTCAAGGAAGACACCAGAAGAAAACATCTTTTGAGCACGAAACCGTAAGAAGTGTGAGTAGGGCAACGAATATCGTGGGATGTAACAGCCCATTAGTGGGCGGACCTATTGTGGACGTCTAGGAAGATACTCTTGACTAAGATGTGATCTCATGTCATCCATACTGAGCATAGGACTCCTGATTTGCTCCCTAGAGGGATGGGTGGAGTTTTCCCTGACATTTTGACGTGGCGGCTGTCATGTGGTACAGGGGTGGAGATGAAGAGTTAAACTGAAACAGGGAGAGGCTTCAGTCAGAGAGTCGAGTCAGAGTTGAAAGGAAGCCAGATCGTCTTCTATGTGCGGTATGCATTCTTGATACGATACACCAGTGAGGTAGAGGATTTGATACGCATATGTTGCGTCTGTGCTAAGAGAACTGACGACATAGAGAGAGTCCAGCAGTCTGTGCTGGGTTATTAGATGGTGTTACCTAAATAGCTTTGTTATATGGTGTTGCTTAGGAATTGTCTTCAAAGTAAACTTGCGGACAACATTGTTTCTGTATGATTCTTGTGCTACCTGATAGGGTTTCATTAATAAAAGTGGGAGCCCTGTCATCAAGAGTTTTCTGTGACTGCGGAACGTGTGTGAAAGTAGGCCAGAGAGAGTGACGACAACATTACACACAAATCCTTATTCTCCTTCACACATCGTCTTCGCACCGTCACACATGTTTACAGAATTTCATGAGCGACCAGACTATTTGCTCCCTATTTTCCATGCGACGGACGATTCTCCAGTCCCACATGGTCATTATTCATCCCTGTCGGTTATACAGGATGAGGAAACTACTTTCTCTGATGTTAATCTTCCTCTTCCTATGATTCCACTTCATTCTACAGAATCATGGGAAAATGTTACTGTTTCTCCTAATTTATCTATCGAGGAACAGCGACAAGTCTCTTCTATGTTACAAACGTTTCAGGATGTCCTTACTGACATTCCTGGACACACTAATGTCATTGAACATGACATAATACTTACTGACCATAATCCTATCAGGGTTAGACCTTACCCTATTCCTATTCACTTTCAGACACAGGTCGAGAAAGAATTGGATGAAATGATACAATTTAAAATAATTGAACCATCCACCTCAGCATACTCTTCGTCCATGGTTATTGTTCGAAAGAAAGACAATAACATACGTCTTTGCGTAGATTATCGCAAATTAAACCAAGTTACAAAGTTCGATGCTGAACTTATGCCTTTATTAGAAGAGCTACTTAATAGACTCTCTAATTCTCGATTCTTTACCAAACTCGACTTGTCTAAAGGTTATTGGCAAGTTCCTCTAACTGAACGCGCCAAACCTCTCACTGCTTTCTCAACACCTAGGGATTTGTTTCAATGGAATTTCATGCCTTTCGGCCTTATGAACGCCCCAGCTACGTTCGTACGCATGATGCGTCGAATTCTGTCATATCGTTCAGATGTCATTGCATACTTGGACGATATTTGTCTCTTCAGTGATTCTTGGGAAGATCACTATTTGGGTTTATGTGAATTGCTGTCTACTCTACGCGAACATAAGTTGACAGCAAAACCCTCTAAAGCCTATGTTGGGTTTAGTGAAATTTCTTTCCTTGGTCATGGTCTCTTGAAGACAGAGGACCATAACACTTCTAAGATACTAAAAAATTCTATTCCTAAGACAAAAAAGCAAGTACGCAGTCTCTTAGGTTTAATACAATTTTACGGAAGATTCATTCAGAATCTGTCTTCTATTATGGCACCTCTGTCAACCCTATTGAAAAAAGGGTCTCCTAATATGGTGCACTGGTCCCAAGAATGCCAGTCTTCATTGGACCAGATTAAAAATTTATTCTCATCTCCCCCTATCTTAAGGCTACCTACTACTGATAAGACTGTTGTTCTTCGTAGTGACGCCTCATCCACTGGGATAGGGGCGACACTAATGCAGGAGTATTCAGAAACTCTGCATCCGGTAATGTATATCTCTAGGAAGCTGAATGCGGCAGAAAGGAATTACTCGGTTCTAGACCGTGAATTGTTGGCAAGTCGTTGATGTTTTGAGAGAATCTGTACATTTTGCCAACCATGAAGTATTGTGAGGTCCTTGCTTACACTTGGAACAATACAGTAGATGTGCCCTCTCAGTCTAGGATCTGGACTTCATTGTTCTTATACTTAGTAATATTGTTTATAAAACATTATGTTGAAAAAACTATTATTACATGTAAACATTATGTAATCTTTGGTTGCTAAGGTGATTTTATCTCTATAATGCGGTATAGTTACACAATGACACCGCTGTTTTTGATGATGTTTTTCATTACTAAACTTGAAGATAAGGTACTTGATATGAGATAAGATTATATGTATGTAACTTTTGCTTGCATTATATCAGTGCCAGCATTGTAGTGTACGTTGGTGGCACCTCCCAGGTATATATTGTACTGTGAGAAATGCTTTCTCTGATGAGATATATTCTCACCTGACGCTCCATGCGTCGACTTAGCCTCACATTAGGCATTATATTTATATGGGATACTTTTCGTCCACGCATCATTCGTGCGTTTGGAGCCTGTTGTATCTTGCTCTTCGACGTATTTAAAAAAAAAATGTTTAATTTTTTTCCCCGGGGGGTGCGGTAAACTGTTGCGGTCAGTTTTCGCGGTGTGTATAATCTTTTAAATGTACCTGTTTGGTATGGAGACATTATTTTTGATTCCTGATCTAAGGGGTATTACTCATGAATTACTGGGGGTTGAATTTAACAGTGGTTGTTTGCCCACTGGTTTTTACCTACCGGTCTAATTTTAGAACCAATGTCTGGTTGCATGTCCATATATGGCTTGAATGGTCAAGCTTTTCTAGGAATGTTTGCAACTAGAGCTGATGTCTTATTTCATGACCATATAAAGCTCGACTGGTCAGTCTTTTCCTGGTATGTGTTCAAAATCGCCTACCTGAGTTTAAGCTCAGGGATGTCTGGCGTCACGACGCATGCGCCAGCTTTTGTGGCGGTTAAGAAAGACTTCCGATCGGGAGTCGAGCTGTGAATTTTCAGAGTGTCAAGACGTGTTTTTCGACGCCTTTTTATGGCTTCAAGCCTGGGGAACGAAAGCCCTCTGTGTGTGAACTTAGATGTTTGAAGATGTTTCCCCATGATATATTTTCTAAGCGTCTAGGAGACGAGTGTGTTTATTAGTGTTATTCTGAGGATCTGCTAAGGTAAATTATCATTTTCCTTTTGCTATCAGAATCACGTATCACATGTATTTACCAGCTCAGCGACTTTTCCCTGGGCGGGAAAGAGTCCATTAAGTATACGAGAGTTGAGCTCTTGAACTATGCTGTTATTATCTGTCTAGGGCCTGTGTATGCCAAGAGAACATTATATTTGATGCATCCCGCTATTTCAGCGGCATCATTTGGACAGGGTCTGATCCACCTTGTTTGCTAAGGAATACCACAGAGGCCGTTGGACCTAGAGGTTTGCCATGCTGCGGCCTATTGCATGCTAGGCAATGTAACTGATGTACTTGTGTTAGAAAGGAGTTATTTAAACTCACAGATTAATACCCGCTGGTAATGAGGGGTATCTTTGCTGAGGCTCTAGGAAGGAGTTAGATTGTAGTCAGCAATCGTATATATATGCCCAGCTTACTGATCGATGAACTGTTGATGCTCCATGTATTGTACTATCGTCATGTCTACAATGTTCCTGAGTATTGTCAAATGACTATGTCCTGATGTCGTCTCTCTTGTATCGTACTGCATTAAAGCATTGTGTAGTGGATTTTGATGGTATTGTATGGTGGTGTTATCACCTAGTGTGATGCGTGAGGTCAGCTGTGAAGGCTCCTGAGATAATTGTAACTGTGAATATACAGAAGGCCCTTTCGTGCTACCACTTTATGACCTCACACATATCTTTTTTTACTAATGAATGTGGCTACGTTAAAATCTAGGGTACTGAATGCAATGTGTTGTATGGACATATACACACACCCACAGATATTAATTAAGTCTAATACTATCAATAAAATTTATAACACAATGAACTAAATTCAGCTGGTTAAATTTAGAATAGAAAATCTTTTTTTAAATTTATTTGTTCTGAACCAAGGTTTTATTTTGGCCAGAACTTATGCAAAGATTTTGAAATTTATGAATGAATGGCATGTATAAATGGCATGTTAAATGAAAGATGTTTACATATGCAATCTTCAAGATTAATTATAGTATTACGGTTCGTAATGTTAATTTTCCTGGGAAAACTATGAATGGATGTGCTGTTGGGGTGGCTTCATCCCTCCCTGTTTATGCCTACACAGCATTGTCCATTAATGATGGAAGGAAATGGGATGCTTCAGTAGTAAATTGTCTTGGGTGCTAGTTTTATGAAGTTGGTGTAAGTTCAGCAGGCCAGCTAGCCCACTTAAGTTTGCCAGATTTGTTCTGGTGCTGGAATTGATGGCCCCACCCTCTCCGTGCTTGAGCAATACACAGATGTTCTGTCGAAATGTACCCTGCACGGGTCCTCACTTCAATTATTAATCAGCATTTGACACCACCTTAGTGTCAAGATCGAACTCACAGCTCTGAAATAAAGTATTGGTTTTTGCTCAGAACCTTACCTAATAAGCCACTTCTACACATAACACATTACAATAACACCACATAAACAGGGTCAGTTCTCTCTGACCAGACAGCACATCTTACCTAGTTGGTTTCGCATAGGGTAAGTTTCCCCAGTCTACAGATTCTGAAATAGGTGCATTATCTCACTGCCATACAATAGGATAAGTGATATGATTCACTGTTCTCAACACTTGATCACCCCTTCCTAAACCTTGCTGTAGTTTATATTTTGTTTGTCCCTAGACCCTGAACTAGGGCGGGGGGTCCAGAGCGAATCCTTACTTGTTTGTAAGGCTAGATTTCGATATGGCAGTATCAAATCACTCGAAACATTAAACAATATTCAAAATATACAAAGAAATAATTTCAATCTTACCAGATTATGAATAAAGAACACAGAAATGCTAGCAAAACTCAGCTGAGCTGCTGGCTATAGTATGGCGTCCCTGAACTTATTTCAATTTATTTCATTTGGAAATCACCACACTTGAAATTTACTGTGTCTATCACTGGACAACTATTGAGGAATGGCAAAAAAGCTCGTCTGAGCGCGGATAATATGATTGTCTGTGGCCAATCAATGCCTTGGTTTTTTTAAATTCAAATTTCCTACACTAAAGTCATTTCAGTCATGCTTCAGTCAAGTATGGATTTTTATCTGTTAGTCTGTCCGTCTCTACTTGCGTTTTCACAAAAACGTACTTGATTTTTGAACCAACCTTTCTCTCCCCTCCAAAATTTTGTCGTTAAAAGTTATTTTTAGACACAGCTTCCACCAATATCCCTTCTCTTCCATGCTAAGTAGATTTGAACACCTGCGTCTCAAGGTCGCGGTTTTTTGTGCAAATAGTGATATGTTAGATTCAATGCAGTCTTTCGCTGATGTGAACAACACTGTCTTTTGTCATTATCTTCATTATTATCTATCCGTCTGTAAAATTAAAAGCATATTATTTCACTGCTCAGAATGGGCCATCCGGCCAGCTAATTTTTATATTCCTAACATTAATATTAAGAAAAGTTACTTTTTAAATTTTGTAATATTTCAAGCATCTGCGTTTAGCCGCTGAATTCAAATCAAAGGCTTGGTATCGCAAAAGCGTCCGTTTCCGTACCTCGTGTCAATTTGGGGACGTGAATTTTTTTCCCCCTTTCCCCCCCCCCCCCCCCCCCAAGTGCGTCTCCTTAGCCTTGCTAGTCTCACGCAATTTTTTTCAGTCATATTTTTTTTTTCCTTTTGATCCGCCGTTCTCATCCCTCCAAATGGTAACCGTTTTGATTTCCCGTCTAACAAGTCAATTTTTATGGAGGGTGATGACCCGCGGTCAGGGCGATCATGTACTATCAGCAGCTTACGCGTTATGTTTTTATCCTTACATTTTATCCTTTGGAGATATTTTTACGTTGTATCACTTGTTAATTTTATGACACATCTCCCCACTTGAAAACATGCCTACGGCAAGTTCTAAAACCAGTGATACACATAGATAAAATCTCTCCTCCCGTCTGCCATTACTCTAATTTTGATCACAGGGGTGCCGACTGAGGAAATCTGCACCGACATTCAATTTGCCTGGGATATATTGGATACTAAACTGATAAGGTTGAAGTAATAAAGACCACCTCAGCAATCTTGCGTTTTCATGCTTAGCCTGAGATAAGAATACGAGAGGCTGATGATCCGTCTCCACCACAAAAGTCCTACCATACAGATAGATTTGAAACTTCTTTATTGCCCAGATTAACGCTAAACATTCTTTTTCGCTTGTGGAGTATCCTTGTTCCGCCTTATTCAATTTGCGGCTTGCATAAGCGACTGGTTTCAGTTCCCCATCAGGTGAAGATGATCTTTGCAACAAAGCCCCTCCGAGTCCTACATTACTTGCATCGGTTCTTAAGACAAAGTCCTGTGTCAAATCAGGCAGTTTGAGAATAGGCCTGCTAGTGAGTTTTTCCTTTAACTCTTGGAACGCTAGTTCACATTGTGCAGTCCAAATAATTTTATCTGGAAGTCCCTTGCGAGTCAGATCAGTCAGAGGAGCACAAATAGCGTTAAAATTTTTGATGTATTTCTGATAAAATCCGCATAACGACACGAATGATCGCACGTCTTTTTTTTGTTTGTGGTCTAGGTGCTCTCTGCAGTTTTTTCCAAGTTCTTAGGATCAGGGGTCATGTTACCCTGATATACAGTGTGTCCCAAGAATTCCAACTCTTTGCATCCAATACAACATTTTGTTGGCCTAGCAGTTAAGTTCGCCTCCTGAAGTCTATTAAATAACATTTCTAGAGCTTCAATGTGTTCTTCAAATGTCTCTGTGGCGACGAGAATATCATCCATGAAATTCGTGATACATGGGTTATTCAGGGGATCCAACAATTTGCGCATCATCCTTGAAAATACACTCGGAGCATTTTTCAGTCCGAATGGTAGCATATTGAATTCATAATGTCCATCCGAAGTGCTAAAAGCCAAATAAGGTCTCACTTCAGGCTTCACTGGGATCTGGTAATATCCTTTACTAAGATCCACCTTTGAAAAGTATTTTGCCTTGTTCAGTCTGGCAAATAACTGTTTTGTGTCTGGTAATGGATCCACTTGTCCTTCTGTGACAGCATTCAGTTTCCTGTAATCTATGCACAGTCTGTGTTCCCCAGACGGTTTCCTCAACAAAACGACACTAGAACTAAAAGATGATTCACTGTGCGAAATAATCCCCTCCTTCAGCAAATAATCTATTTCTTCCTTCAATGCCTTCTCCTTCGCAAACGGAATAGAATAGGCTCTCATACAGATTGGGTTTGAGTCTACCAGTTTCATGTCATACTGTAGCAAATTTGTATGGCCTGGTTTATCTGTTAGTACATCTGTATGTTCCTCCAGAACCTGTTGAACTCTCTCCCTCTGGTTTTTAGTCAGGTGCTTACTGACTTTTACCTGTGCTGCTGTTTCACAAGGATGTAATGGGTATTCATGTGAGGTGAGTGGTTCCTTTTGCATCTGGGTTGCAATAGCCAAGGTCAATAAGGGGGTGCTTTCCTGGAGTGGTCTGTCCAGATACTTCTTTAATAAGTTTACATGATAAACTTTCTCCTTCCCCTTTTTGTCAATTTTATAGTTTGTTCTAGACACCTTCTCTAGAACCGTATATGGACCTTGCCAACCAATTTGTAATTTATTCTGGCTACCGGGTAGTAGAAGAAGCACCTTCTCTCCCACAGCTAGTTCTCGGTCCTTTGCCTTCCTATTAAAATATGCTGCATGTTTCTTCCTGGCTTGTTTCAAATTATCATTTGCCAGTTTCCATCCAGCTTTCAAACGAGTGGTCAGTTCGTTCACATATTGATAAGATGAGGTAACAGGTTCTTCCGCCTTCTCATCCGTCCAGGTCCTTAATAAAGTTACATCTGGATCTTTAATTTATCATACTTATTTTTCATGGAACCCATCGGGTCCCGTCCCTTAGAAGCTTTATAATGAGGACTTTTCTTCCTAGAATCATCACTCACAAATCGACCACTACCAATTTTTTTCTGGGGTTTGTCTCCCCACTTTAGATTGCTTATGAGAGATCTTCGCTCTCTTGTCTGTTCTTCCAGTTTATATAAGTCTGACCGAGGGATTGTCATCCTATCCTGGGTAAAATTTCTTCTTTGTACTCTTCGCATAGCGGCCATGTTAATCCATTCAAGTGAAGACTGGGTGTGAAAAGGGGGCTCCCATTCCACTTTGTCTACCCGAGTATAATTAGTTTTCCTTTCAGGCCTAAAGTTGCCCCGTGGCGTTTCTAGGTCCTGCACATATTTTCCCTTTGTGGGTGTTCCCTCATGAAATACGCCACATGCTTCTACAAAGTTTTCAACATCGACATTTACGTCGGGCCAATAGTATTTTCGAGCAATCTTTTGGCAGATGGTACCGACTTTCTCATGGTCACCATCTTTTCCAACATGTAAGCTCCTTATTAAGTTTGCCCTATATATCTTGGGAAGAACTAACTGTCCGTGACCAGTGGATCTAGTTCCTGTCTTCCTGTATAATAATTTATTCTTCATGAAATATTCCCCCTTGCTCGGAGGTGTGTGGCATTTGGGCAATTTTTTAAAACATGGCTTGAGTGTCCTATCCTCAGCCTGCGCCTTTCTCATCTCCTCTGGATGAGCATTTATAGGTTCACCTTCTTCCTCCTTCTTCTGTGACCTGGTCTGCACTGTCGCCATGATCACAGGTTTCTCGGGATTCCCCAAGAAGACGTATCTACACCCCAATATCAGAGGGTAGATTGGTTCATCTATCACTGCTGCTCTGATTTCTCCTTCCACATAGCGAGTTTTCACCGTTATCCTTGCGATGGGAAGTGTCATGAGTGGTATGTCCTTGGTCGCCCCTTGTATTTCCACTGTTTCTGTGGTATACTGACTTGGGTCCACTAGGCTAGACTTCACAACTGAATCATAATCCAAACCTGTATCATAAAGGCACCTTATGGTGCCCCCATTACAAATAACATCCTCACAAACTGGGGGGTGATAAGGTTCCTGTTGTCCATTAGGATTAACCTTTAATCTTTGCGTCCCCGACTTCATTGCAGCAATGTTTGAAGGTTTCCTTCTACAAAATTCGGTGTTATGGTTATCCTTCTTGCACCATTTACACCATCTTTTTCCTTGGTTCAACGGTTTTCTTTCATTGAACTTTTGGTCATTGAACTGTGAGTTTCTGTCGCGATAGTCATTTCTTGGCCGCTCAAAGTTTGTCCTACTTTTATTTCCCTGCTCTCTATTATCAAATTTATTAAATTGCTGTGGAGCTTTAAAATTATCTATGTGCTTCTTTTTAGCACCACTTACCTCTGCCTGGGCTGCCTGATACCTCTCAGCGACATTTAAAACCTCTCCCAACTTCTCTGCACCTTGTTCCATGAGAAATTTTCTCATGTCTGGAGCCATGGACTCCCTCAATTGCTCAATCATGATCATTTCTTTAAGATCTTGGGTCTTCCCCAGAGCAGTCCATTTCTCCAAATAGGTTTCCAGTCTAGCAGAGAATTGGTGGTATGTCTCCCCAGACAACAGTTTGGCATTTCTAAATTTCTTACGATAAAATTCACCATTCTTCTCGTACCTTAATAACAAAGCCTGCTTTAACATGTCATAATTGTCTTGGTCTTCCCTGTTCATTTTAGCAAAGACTTCATAAGAAGTACCTCTCAGTCCTTGTGATAACTTTAAACTCCACCTCTCTCTCTCTAACCCATATGTAGTAGCTAATAACTCAAAACGTCCTAGGTACCCCTCTATGTCATCGTCTTTTTCAACAAAATGGTCTAAATGAAACCCCATAGCTGAGTTTGAGGCTCCCAGACTGGGCGTAGCATCTGAGGCAAAAGGGCTGGCACCATTTTCAGGAGCCTGGCCTTGTAATTCCAGCTCCCTTAGTCGTAATTCATGCTCCCTTTGCAACCTTCTATCTTCTGCCTCCCTTTCGGCCTTTTTATCTTCTGCCTCCCTTTGCTGTCGTTTATCTTCTGCCTCAATCTGCAGCCTCTTAATTTCTCTATCCGCCTCAATTTGTAACCTCTTCTCTTCAGCTACCTTTCTATCTTCCCTTTCAATATATTTATCACATTCAGCCGTTACGTATTGAATTAAAATCTGACCATCCATTCCCATCTCCTTTGCGGTCAGCACAGCAGCTGATCGGAATTTTGCTAGCTCCGCCATACTTTTTAGACAATATAATAATATACAAGATAAATCTCTAACCAGTAAATACACTAAGTACTTCTTATGACTATAGTCTAACTAATTCTAACTAACCAGTTAACTAATTAATTATTACTGGCTGTGAAGATTCACCAACTTCTAATTGCCCTTTTAATTTAAAGGGACACTTTTAATTTTAAGGGAATTTTACAATTTTGTTCCCCTAATTTTATTTCTCCCACCAGGAGATCCTTATATTACTGTTTATGCTAATTATCCCTGGACAAGACCCCAATATATGTAGTGGATTTTGATGGTATTGTATGGTGGTGTTATCACCTAGTGTGATGCGTGAGGTCAGCTGTGAAGGCTCCTGAGATAATTGTAACTGTGAATATACAGAAGGCCCTTTCGTGCTACCACTTTATGACCTCACACATATCTTTTTTTACTAATGAATGTGGCTACGTTAAAATCTAGGGTACTGAATGCAATGTGTTGTATGGACATATACACACACCCACAGATATTAATTAAGTCTAATACTATCAATAAAATTTATAACACAATGAACTAAATTCAGCTGGTTAAATTTAGAATAGAAAATCTTTTTTTAAATTTATTTGTTCTGAACCAAGGTTTTATTTTGGCCAGAACTTATGCAAAGATTTTGAAATTTATGAATGAATGGCGTGTATAAATGGCATGTTAAATGAAAGATGTTTACATATGCAATCTTCAAGATTAATTATAGTATTACGGTTCGTAATGTTAATTTTCCTGGGAAAACTATGAATGGATGTGCTGTTGGGGTGGCTTCATCCCTCCCTGTTTATGCCTACACAGCATTGTCCATTAATGATGGAAGGAAATGGGATGCTTCAGTAGTAAATTCTCTTGGGTGCTAGTTTTATGAAGTTGATGTAAGTTCAGCAGGCCAGCTAGCCTACTTAACTTTGCCAGATTTGTTCTGGTGCTGGAATATGATGGCCCCACCTCTCCGTGCTTGAGCAATACACAGATGTTCTGTCGAAATGTACCCTGCACGGGTCCTCACTTCAATTATTAATCAGCATTTGACACCACCTTAGTGTCAAGATCGAACTCACAGCTCTGAAATAAAGTATTGGTTTTTGCTCAGAACCTTACCTAATAAGCCACTTCTACACATAACACATTACAATAACACCACATAAACAGGGTCAGTTCTCTCTGACCAGACAGCACATCTTACCTAGTTGGTTTCGCATAGGGTAAGTTTCCCCAGTCTACAGATTCTGAAATAGGTGCATTATCTCACTGCCATACAATAGGATAAGTGATATGATTCACTGTTCTCAACACTTGATCACCCCTTCCTAAACCTTGCTGTAGTTTATATTTTGTTTGTCCCTAGACCCTGAACTAGGGCGGAGGGTCCAGAGCGAATCCTTACTTGTTTGTAAGGCTAGATTTCGATATGGCAGTATCAAATCACTCGAAACCTTAAGGTAGTAGACTACCTTGTAGGGTAAAAAACTCAAATTTTCCTTTCAGAATCAAACAACCATGGGTATAGTGTTAGTATGGACTTAACATTTTTGTCCACATAATGACCTCATTAATTATGCAAATTAGCTATCCAATATGGCCGCCGTAGTGAATAAATTATACACCTTTTTTAAAACATCATAACTATGTTATTTTTACAAGGATCTGACTGAAACTTGGCAAATTGAATTAGTATATATAGCTTGAGGTTTTGACCTAAAATAACAGATATTGACCGAAAGGTTGATTTGTAATGAATTTTCAAAATTTATATTTCTTGAATGTTTGATATTTGTGCCTCATTATATATGCATGATGGTCATAAAACTAAAATTTTGAATTCAATTGTATCCATTTTAGGTCATAATCTGTAAAATTATATGATAACCAACTGTGTTAATTTTCATGTCAATTGAATGTATAGATCCAGAGATATCTTGTTTCAAAGATCACCAATTATGCTAAAAAGACAATTCCGAGAAAACAAAGAAAAACAGAAAAAGAACTCACAAAATGAAGTTCAATGAGCTCCTGTTGAATAAAGGTCTCCTTCAACTGCAGCTGCAGTGTCTATGAATCCCATTTTCAGTGCTCTCAGGGTCTTTCCATTGCAATGTCCTTACTTGCTGAATAGATCCTGTGCAGCGTTCTCCTGTATGCTTTCTTTGCCATGCGTTGACTTGTGTTCATGAATATCGAAAAATTCTGCAATGCACTGTGGCCTTTCCCAATAGAACGCACAAATGCCACCATTCGCACATTTACTTCTTTGTTTGTGAGTAGCTGAAGATGAAACATCAGAAGTATTGAAATTGGCAGTCCATTCGCCACTGTTTGTGCGCTTGATACTGATTTCATGACAAAAGCCATTCCGAGTCTCTTCGACGATCTCACAGGTCAGTGAGTACTGATAACATTTGTCACATCTAAAGTTAGCGCATAAAAACCCAAACAGTAGTTTTACATCCATAAGGATAAACCCATTTCCTTTGTTGTCATTTTTAGCTTGTCCTTCACTTTCTTGGACCTTTATGACCTTTATTTTCTTTGCTGAGGAGCACAGAGGTTTTATAGCGTCGCTATCGACAATAGGTGTCTCATTTTCAGGCAACGGTTTGTTGGTGTACACGCCTCCCAGTCTTTGTCTTATTTCTCATTGTGAACAAAAGAAGCTCTGCTAACTACTATTATACAGAATCAGTATAAAACTAGCAATAAATAGAGTTGATGTTGGTGAAAATGCACTATGTATGTAACAAATGTTGAAATTTACGATCAAAGCTTTCTAGACACACACTTTTGAAAAATTCACAAGAAATCATTGAGTGATTCCCCGTGGAAAAGTTATAAATATCTTTTTCCTGTTGCCTATGTATAATTATAATTTCGCAGTTTTACAATTACGCACCTTCTTGTTGGGTCATTATTCACATGGTAACCAACTATAAACATTGGTTGCTATGCAAATCACTCAATGGGGCGTGTGTAGAAAAACACTGATTCCTATCAAACCAGAGTATCTCTAAGCTTCTATGAATTATTTTTAGTTCAAGAACATGTTGACGATGATTTAAAGCATGAAAATGAAAATTGTTGGATTTTTATTTTTTTTAAGCTTTTCTGGGTATACTTCTACCTTAAACAATATTCAAAACATGCAAAGAAATAATTTCAATCTTACCAGATTATGAATAAAGAACACAGAAATGCTAGCAAAACTCAGCTGAGCTGCTGGCTATAGTATGGCGTCCCTGAACTTATTTCAATTTATTTCATTTGGAAATCACCACACTTGAAATTTACTGTGTCTATCACTGGACAACTATTGAGGAATGGCAAAAAAGCTCGTCTGAGCGCGGATAATATGATTGTCTGTGGCCAATCAATGCCTTGGTTTTTTTAAATTCAAATTTCCTACACTAAAGTCATTTCAGTCATGCTTCAGTCAAGTATGGATTTTTATCTGTTAGTCTGTCCGTCTCTACTTGCGTTTTTACAAAAACGTACTTGATTTTTGAACCAACCTTTCTCTCCCCTCCAAAATTTTGTCGTTAAAAGTTATTTTTAGACACAGCTTCCACCAATATCCCTTCTCTTCCATGCTAAGTAGATTTGAACACCTGCGTCTCAAGGTCGCGGTTTTTTGTGCAAATAGTGATATGTTAGATTCAATGCAGTCTTTCGCTGATGTGAACAACACTGTCTTTTGTCATTATCTTCATTATTATCTATCCGTCTGTAAAATTAAAAGCATATTATTTCACTGCTCAGAATGGGCCATCCGGCCAGCTAATTTTTATATTCCTAACATTAATATTAAGAAAAGTTACTTTTTAAATTTTGTAATATTTCAAGCATCTGCGTTTAGCCGCTGAATTCAAATCAAAGGCTTGGTATCGCAAAAGCGTCCGTTTCCGTACCTCGTGTCAATTTGGGGACGTGATTTTTTCCTCCGTTCCCCCCCCCCCCCCCCCCCCCCCCCCCCCCAAGTGCGTCTCCTTAGCCTTGCTAGTCTCACGCAATTTTTTCAGTCATAGTTTTTTTTTTCCCTTTTGATCCGCCGTTCTCATCCCTCCAAATGGTAACCGTTTTGATTTCCCGTCTAACAAGTCAATTTTTATGGAGGGTGATGACCCGCGGTCAGGGCGATCATGTACTATCAGCAGCTTACGCGTTATGTTTTTATCCTTACATTTTATCCTTTGGAGATATTTTTACGTTGTATCACTTGTTAATTTTATGACACATTGTAAAAAGTCAGCCGCTGTTACCAACCTTCACTGACTTATACATGTGGTTGAGTGAGTATTGTGCCAATGTCCAGAGCCTACACACATTCGCGTACTACACCTTATCATAAGGTCTACTCACCCACACATCCTATCAACCACATATTGCTACGATCATTACAACGCATCTGAGAGCATGTACCTTGAGAGAGTCTTCATGGCACCCTGTAAGTGCCTCAACGCCTGGTGACCTACATTCACCTGTACTGTACTGCCTGGGTTGACCTGACCCCTACTCACACATATCACAGCGCTGTAACCTTCATGGTGGCTTCCAACTACACAGGACACTAACACCCTGACGTTGGACTGTGTACAATTACCAACCCAACTGACCTTAACATTTATAGTGGCCAGAAAGTCCCTTAACAAGTATCCTTTAACTTCCTAGGGAGCATAGGCCTTCAACAAACACACGCCATCTCCTCCTGTCACGTGCCACCAGCTCAAGTTCTGTCCATGTTTTCCTCATTATTTCCACTTCTACTCTAGAATCCTGGAGCAGAGCCACAAATTGATGAGGTCCAGTGTGATTCCGAGCAAACCGAAGTACTCAAGACCTAATCTTCACACTCAGACAGCCGAGTGAAAAGGCCCTTGAGTATACGGGTGAGATCCATCTTTGTTTCTTAGATCTAGAAAAGGCGTTTGTCAAGGTCCCCTGGAGTAAACTTTGGGACTGTTTGGCAAAAAAAAACATTCCAGCACCTCTGATTCAGGCTATACAGAGCTTCTACAAGTCTTGCAGAAATTATGTGAGGACAGCAAACCATAAGTCAGGAGAATTCAGGACCACCACTGGTGTAAGACAAGGTGATATCCTGTCACCTTATCTTTTCATACTCCTCATGGACGACGTCATCTAGGCATGTAAGGAGAGGACAAGAAAGTATTCAGTGGGATACTGGAAGATGAGACAGGTCTGTATTTCAGAGCTGGCATTTGCTGATGATGTTGCCCTGATTGCTAAATCAGAGGCACATGTTCAATCCAACCTGCAAGTCTGGAAAAAAGAGCTGGAGAAGAGAGGGACGATCATAAGCAGCTCTAAAACAAAAACCATGGTGATATCACGAGAAGACAGAAGACATCAGATTAAGCTGGGAGAACAGGTCCTGGAGCAGGTCAACCCCTTTAAATACCTCGGAGCTGTCATAGACCGAAAGGGAAGCATCAAAGAAGAGCTGGCTATTCGAAGAGCAGCAGCTGGGAGACTTTTTCAGTACATAAATTGAGGATTCCTCAGCAAGAGAGAGGTTGGTAAGAAAACGAAGATGGCTGTATACCGCTCCACCTATGTCCCAGTCTTGACATATGGATGCGAGTCATGGGCAATGACTACAACCCACAAAAGCCAGATCCAAACCTCAGAAATGAGGTATCCGAGGAAGGTGGTTGAAGTAACAAGAAGAGACATGGTCTGCAACCAGACGATACGTCAAGGCCTAAAATCCCACCCCCTGCAGACCTAAGTAGAAAACTCCCAACTAAGATGGTTTGGCCATGTCTGCAGAATGGGAGAAGATCGGCTACCACGACAAGCATGGGGAACAAAGAGCCAGGGATCCAGACCCACAGGACGACCCAGAGTCCGCTGGGAGGACAACATTAGACAATCTTTGAAGGACCGAGGACTAGAATGGAACCAGGCCAGGAGGAAGACAGCCGACAGGATATTCTGGCGCTCTCTCTTCCAAACCTCTACACCTCAGGGTAGAAGAGAAACAACTAAGTAAGTATTTCCACTTCTGTATCGAGCAGGGTGGCAGCTTGGCCTTCTACAACCCATATGAGGGAGAAACAGTACACTGAAAAGCCTGAGACGGGCTGCCAGTTTTATAGGAGAGATAAAAAAAAGTAAAGGTAGTCCCATAGCAGATACTGCCGTAGGGGAGTGAAGTGTTAGAGATTTCATCATACTAGGTCCAGCATCGAGAGGTGGGATGACCAGTTCCCTTCCTCGCTGCCTTTTCCTTCCATAACTCAAAGTCAGGTACCCATTTACAGCTGGGTAGACTGGAGCATGTCGGTACCTTGGTTCGAACCCAGCACCTTTGCCGCGAGAGACCAGCCCTCTAACCACTCTGTCAATCGGACGCTCATATAAAAGAGAGAGAGAGAGTGTGAGAGAGAGAGAGAGAGATTGAGAAAGAGAGAGAGAGAGAGAGAGAGAGAGAGAGAGAGAGAGAGAGAGAGAGAGAGAGAGAGAGAGAGAGAGAGAGAGAGAGAGAGAGGGATGTATTTGAGAGCGAACGACATAGAACAGGACTTCTGCAACCCAGCTCTCTAATCCATGTATTTTTTGTTTGGACTACCTCTGCCTTTCTTTCCCTGGGGATTCCTTAACAGGGACTGCCTTGTAATGCTATCAACAGGTTTCCTCAATGTGTGTCCTATCCATCGCCAGCGTCTTCTTCTCATCTCTGGTTCCACTGGAGCTTGTCTGTTTCTTGTCATCAGTTCCACATTGGTGACTTTGTCGTACCAATTCAAACTTCTACGTCAATTCCACATTGGTGACTTTGTCGTACCAATTCAATCCTTCTACGCAAGCATTCATTAATGCATGTCTGATATTGATATTCGCCCGTGGTATGTTCTTAGACTATCCATAATTGTCTTTCTCTGTCAAGCGCTGATTCTTTTTCTCCTGACTTTGACTCCCAGATGAAAATATCCTGGCTAACCCCGGATGTGGTTATAATTAGGGTATGTAGTGCCTACAGGAAGTTGTGTTCACTCATGACTGTAAACGGGACAATACGACAGCAACTTCTCGTTGCTTTCAGCGGTGTGTGTGTGTGTGTGTGTGTGTGTGTGTGTGTGTGTGAGTGTTTGTGTGTGTGTGTGCGTGTGCGTGTGTGTGTACGGGTTCATAGTTTTAAAAATCTCAGACCTAAGGGTCTTTTATATTTGATCATGCGCCCTAATATAACCGACTAGGTTTAACGGGACGCGCCTCGCCAAAACGAGGCAAAACTTTAAAAAAAAAAAAAAAAGTACGGGTTCATCAGATAGCCTTTTATTAAAAGATATAACCCACACGGCAGAGGGTAGGAGAGAGGTTAAATCGCATCCATTTCGCTTGTTATCTATTGCACTGTGTCAATGCAAGTAAGAAAGAGAGTTCTTCAGTGTTATATAGAACCAATTGTGACATACTGAAGTGTGTCATGGGAAATTAGTAAACATGCAGGAAAAACACTACAGTCGGCAGGATGTGGTTTCACAGAAGAATGTTAAAAATACCATGGACAGCTAAAAAGACTAACGAGGATGTCCTGATGAAGGCCAACGTCCAAAAGAAGCTTATTCCCCATGTTAGAAGGAAGCTAATCACTTTCTTTGGACATGTTATAAGAGGAAAAACGCTGGAATATATCATGATAACAGAAAGATTGAAGGAAACAGAGGAAAATAAAAAGAGAACAGTTTAACATCGTGGCATGGAAAGAAGTCAACAACATATTTGATAAAGAATACCGGAGACAGGAAGTTGTGAAGAGACATGATCGCATAAGCTAGCTGGCATGGTACTTGAAGAAGAAGTATGTATTGTCACGGGTTGCCTCCCCTTGCTCTGCAGTAGTGGTCCAACAGTGGCTAAAAACTAGAGTATCTAATGTGGACCTTCAAAGGTGTGTACCTTCGCACAAGATTACTCTTGGCAGAGTTATAGATAGAAGGAAGGATAATGATGCTTCTACCTCGAGGGAGTTTTCACAAGATCATTCAGAAGTCAAGAACAATGCTGAATGAGTCCGAGCACGTTAATATTTTATCTGACCCGCCGCCTTTTGTGAAGATATATATTGTATGATTTAGCTCGTTCAATCCCCCAGCTGTAATAATTAATTCAACTATGAACTTGGCAAAATCAACATATACAAATTTAAGGATCAATTACTTTAACACTTGTAAATAAATGTTCGTTGGTGATTTTAAAAATAGGTTTCTTCACATAAATTATTTAGGCTTTATGAATATAGGCAAATAAAGTTCGGTCATGTTTGGCCTGTTAAAATTGGGACTTGCCAAAATACTGAAGTGCCGATGCTGCTTTTCGGTAGATTCGTCTCTTTGGTGAGGTAACGTTTCCAGATCAGGAAATAACCTCTCCTGGTCAAGGCAAGAATTTTCACAACAAGTGGAATGCAGGTTTACAAATGTCGACCCAGCTCTTGAACCACAAAATGGTAGCACAGCAAATGGTCTCTCCGGGTCGTAACACAAATAGTCGGGTCGCCTCGTACTAGTACCACAAACTCAATAATTGAGAAATCTTAGACTCCTTGCTCAGGTAAATAGTCTTGGCAACTTGGTATAGTTGTCTAGAACACACATCGGTGTATTTAGTTCTATTAACAATCCTTCTGCGACAAGTAAGTCGTGTTTCTGTATGAATAATTTAGGATTTCCTTGCTGTAGTGTTTAAAAGTGTTCCTCTAAGTCGGGTACTATATACAGTCAGAATCTTTACTTCTATTGTTTCCTGGCTTCAGTCCGAGCTGTCTACTTGACGATTTCGGGAATGCAGTGCCGTGAGTCTAAAATGTTCTACACTGTGATAAAATTACATTGATACATCGATAAAATTATTATTTATAAGTATAAAAGTCAAAATAATAAAAGTAGAAACAATAATAGTATAGTTGTAACGCGTCGTCTTTCCCCCCGCCAGTCAACGCATTGATTTTAGCAAGACAGAACATAGTGTATAAGGGTACTATGACCTTGGATTTATAGATAACAATTTGACAGTATTAGCCTTGGTTCGGACTAAAAAGAGGAGAGAGGCAAATGTATTTTTAGACTGAGGACACAAGTGGTTGAAACACGCCAAATTGTAGGAAACGCGGGCAAAATTTGTTGGCGGCAGATGGAAAAGAAAGCCACAACACTAAAATTTGTTAGTGCATTGAGTACGTAGTGGAACTGTATAACCACACACGCCTTACTCTGTCTGCAAATTGATACATTTTATGACGTCACCAACTTGTTGTTGCTGCAGTTTGAACGACGCGCGAACGGAGGAGAAATGGCGTATTTTATATGATAGTGGAAATTGAAACTAACTCTGGAAAAATATGGACTTCCTTATTAATATGTTTAGGATCATAAAAGTTAGTTAATTTGAGAGCTTATCTTCTCTTGATAAATAATATGCTTTAAAATAGAAAATCCGACAGACAATAAGAAAGATATGAACAAAAGACGGTATTGGTTATGACAGACAGACCAACACATGCTCGTCTTTACTTTCACTAACATTGATTTTTTGACGCGTCCTTGAAAAAGGCAGGAAAGGGTACATGTATTCTATTGGAGGAGGGGTAGACAATGGGAGAGAAATTATGGGATGGCTTATCAATAAATATATTTTAGCAGTAGAAATCTAAGAATGAGTGAGGACAAAACTTGTTAAATCCAAAAATCAAGTCTGTTTTTTTTTCTTTTATTTTCAAATTCAAAAGTAGTCGTTCGCTCATTGGCCAACACCTTTTATAATATTGAAACATTCAAAGTCTCGACGCCATTTGTTATAATACAGTCCCTCGAACAGGACGTTTGAAATTCTGGGAAGTGTGACTTGCCTTATTAAAGTAAATATAAATATAACTAAAACAATAATAGGCATCACAGTCCAGCCAGCAGGACATCTGAAGTCTGCTAATCAACGTTCCTGTGTGTATTCATTGAATTTATGGTAAGGCAGAAATTATTCATATATATTTTGTTTAAACATGTGAGTGAGAGATACTGCCATTACGACTGTAAGTAATTAGTTCCCTAGCTGATATGCAGGGCCTAGAGGTAGAGTTATGCTAGAACACATTGCCAGTTTTGTAAAATGCACATGTTTTGTGAAATAAAAATGTTTTCTTAGGTGGCCAGATGGACACAGCTCACCTATCCCATTGTATGGAAGAAAAGAAAGATTAATATTATTATTGCAGATGTAGGGCCGCCTTGAGAGGAGAGACATGTGAACAACACTGGTACACTTTATAATGGATGTGCTGGGTTGGTCAATTAGATATGACCCAGACCTTTATTTCTTATGTATTATAATTTGTAGAAATAACAGTTTAAGTATGATATCAACAAGGAGACATTATTTCATTGTTACAGGGTTTTTATCTGGCACTAGCCCGGTGCCAGATGTCTGTGAAAAGCAGTTGAGAAGTCTTTTCATTTCCAGTAGTGACAGGGGTCTACAGAGTCCACCCTGTTACTTTTGGGCCAGTATCAAAGTGATCGTTTTACAGCAAGAATACGGACAGTTCAAGTTGTGCCAGATAAGTAAAATATCTATACCCTTGTATAACATAATAAAAATATTCCCCAAAGAATTAAACATTGAAAGGTGTATTAAAGAACTGGGGATGATTAAAGAATCCCAAACAGCCACCCAGTGTTAGAAACCAGTAATATTAAAAATTTAGTAACACTATTAGTATATTTTAACAGTATATGTGTGGACAAAGTGTCCCTTTGGGTTGAAAAGTTGCTTTTATGTATATACCTTGAGTTCTTTTAATTTAGAAAGTCCTGACCAGAAGAATACTAGGTTCAGGACTAATAAAATTGTATAGAAAATATTTACACATCAAAATTTAACCCATGTGTTAGTTCATTTGATCATAGACTTTCCTAGTTGTATATATGTGTAAGTGTTAGTGTCAAATTACAATCACACCACCCTTGTATAACCCTAGACATTAGACGTAGCTATCATACATACTAGTCAAGAATAGGTCTGATTGAGGTCATAAGGTGGTAGCAGAAAGGTATCCTGATAACTCAACCCAAAATTTGTTATAATCAGGGACCTTCACAGTTGACCTCATTCAGTACAATAGTAATAAAGAACAACAACATTGCATAACATCAAAAACCACCACAGATATTGGGTCTCCTGTTCCGGGATTTGAACTTGTTATTGGTATAGAAATTTAAATATTGTAGCACAAGTGTCCCCAAAAGTTATTCAAGAATAAAAATAAAAATATTTTAAGGGGAAAATAATAGCTAATGAACTGTCAAGGGCCAGTAGTTAGTTAGTTAATTGGTAAATTAATTAGTCAGTGTTAGTACCTTGCTAATTAGAGTTTTGAAATTTGTATTAGAACATTTTAAAGATTGATACTATGGCAGACTTGGCAAAGTTCAGATCTGCTGCTGTGCTGGCTGCAAAAGAGATGGCTATGGAGGGGCAAGCTCTGGTTCAATATGTTTAATTTATTAAATTAGAACAAGATAAAGAAGAAAAAAGATTGCAGATAGAGGCAGAAAAAGATAAAAAAATAAAAAGGTTGCAGATTGAGGCTGACAAAGAGGCTAGGGCATTGGAGGCGGAGCGGGAGACTGAGATAAAGCGGCTCCAATTTGAAGAAAAAAAGGCCGAAAGGGAAGCAGAAGAAAAAAAGGCCGAAAGGGAAGCTGAAAACGAGGAGAAGAGAGTACAGAGGGAGCACGAGTTACGACTAAGGGAGTTTGAGTTTCAAAGCCGTGCTCCTGAAAATGGTGCCAGCCCTTCAACCTCCGATGCCACTGCTAGTCAGGGAGTCTCAACCTCAGCTATGGGGTTCGATTTAGACCATTTTGTTGAGAGGGACGATGACATTGTATCATTTTTATCTAGATTTGAGTTTTAGCCACCACCAATTGGTTTGAGAAAGAAAGGTGGAGTTTAAAGTTATCTCAGGGTCTTAGGGGAACATCGTATGAAGTGTTTGCAAAAATGAGCAAAATGACCAAGACAATTATGACATGTTAAAGCAGGCTCTTTTGCTGAGGTATGAAAAGAATGGAGAATTTTACAGGAAAAAGTTTAGAAATGCCAAGCTACTGTCGGGTGAGACCTATTACCAGTTCTCTGCAACGTTTAGAGACGTACTTGGAGAAATGGACTGCTCTGGGGAAAACCCAAGATCTTAAAGAAATGATCCTTATTGAGCAATTGAGAGAGTCCATGGCTCCAGACTTGAGAAAGTTTCTCATGGAACAGGGTGCAGAGAGGCTGGGTGAGTTACTTAATGTCGCTGAGAGGTATCAGGTAGCCCAGGCAGAGGTAGCTGGCGCCAAAAAGAAACATGTAGACAATTATAAGGCTCCACAAAACTCTAATAGATTTGACAACAAAGATCAGAGTAACAAGGGTAATCAAAACTATGATAGGTCACGCAATGATTATAGAAATAAAAACCCACAATTCAATGATAGGAAATATGAGGAAAGAAAACCCTTTCATCAAGGTAGATTATATTGTTGATGGTGTAAGAGGACATGACACCAAAGTTTGTACTAAGAAACCTGCTGGATTTGCTGCTATGAAGTTGGGGAAAAAGGAAGTAAAGGTAAAACCTACTGGACAGCAGCAACCTTATCACCCCCCAGTGTGTGAGGATGTTGTATGTAATGGGGTCACCATTAGGTGCCTGTATGATACAGGTTTAGATTTTGATTCTGTCGTGAGTTCGCACTTGGTGAACCCAGATCAGTATACCACAGAAACAGTGGAGATACAAGGGGCGACCAAGGACATACCACTTATGACACTTCCCATTGCCAGGATAACTGTGAAAACTCGCTATGTGGAAGGAGTAATCAGAGCAGCAGTGATCGACGCACCCATCTACCCTCTGATATTGGGGTGTCGTTATGTCTTCTTGGGGAATCCCAAGAGACCTGTGGTCTTGGCAGCAGTCCAGACCCGATCACAATCCAGAAAGGAAGAAGATGAACCAATAAATACTCATCCAGAGGAGATGAGGAAGGCACAGGTTGAGGACAGGACACTCAAGCCTTGTTTTAGAAAATTACCTAAATGCCACACACCTCCAAGCAAAGGGGATTATTATATGAAGAACACATTGTTATATAGGAAGACCGGAACTGGATCCAATGGTCACGGACATTTGGTACTTCCAAAGGCATATAGGGCAGATGTAATAAGGAGTTTACATGTTGGAAAAGATGGGGACCATGAGAAAGTAGGCACCATCTGCCAAAAGGTTTCTCAAAAATATTATTGGCCAGATGTAAAGATAGTTATTGAGAATTTTGTAGAAGCCTGCGGCATATTTCACGAGGGAACACCCACAAGTGGGAAACATGATCAGGACCTAGACACGCCACGGGACAAACTTAGGCCTGGAAAGAAAAATAATTGTAATAAAGTAGACACAGTGGAATGGGAACCCCCTTTTCACACAGTCTTCACTTGAATGTGTTAGAATGGCAACTCTGTGTCGAGTACAAAAAGTGGTTTTAACCCAGAATAAGCCGACAATCCCTCAGTCGGAATTATGTGAACTGGGGAAAGATAAAAGACAGAGAAGATCTCTCACAATGAAATTAAAGTGGGGAGAAAACCCCAGGAAAAGAATTGGCAGTGGACGATTTGTGAGTGAAGATACAAGGAAGAAACGTCCTCACCATAAGGCTTCCAATGTCAGGGACCATACAGGTGCCATGAAAAATAAGTCAGCAAAATTAAAGGTCCATATGTAACCTTGTTGAGGACATGGACAGATGAGAAGGCAGAAGAGACTGTTACCTCATCAGATCAATATGTGAACGAGCTGACCACTCGTCTTAAAACTGGCTGGAAACTTGCAAATGATAATCTCAGACAAGCCAGGAAAAAACATGCTGCCTATTTTAATAAGAAAGCGAAGGATAGAGAACTATTTGTGGGAGAGAAGGTGCTTCTTCTTCTACCCGGCAGCAATAACAAATTACAAATTGGATAGCAAGGTCCATATAGAAGAGAATTCTGAGGCTTGCATGAAAATAGTGTTGATTGTCACTGATAAGCTTGTCATGTTATATTTTGAAGTGCTGTGTTTTTATTGTTCATTTTCATTTCACTTTGCACCCTTAATAAAAATGGTCCTTAACTTCTTTTGAAGGGTATATATATAGAATACAAGTGAAAATGAAAGAGAAAATACGGCAAGCGCTGCCTGACAATAACTGAGCAAGCCTCTATTTCAGACAGTAAGACCTTCCTGCAACCACGCAATGGCTCTTCCTTTATCCACAACACTCAGCTTTCGTCGTTGAGGCATATTGTTGTGCAATGGTTATGCAGCACTTGTGTTGCTTATAAAGACAATTTTGTGAGTACAGCTCAAGACCAACACTATAGTCTCCCACATGCATCACGCATTTTTGGAATAGCAGGTATTTTTTTCATGATCAGATATCATTAAAAACACCCACATTTTGGCGTCTCAGCAGCATTTTTTCAGCGTGCTTGCTGAGCTGAACACTAGCCACACGGTATGCTGGTGGCCCATGCAGCACGTGTTGAATGTTTGTCGTTCGAGAAAAATCAATGTCAGATTAATTGCTTATGAAATATAATTTTTATAATTTTTATAACTTTTGGGTCATTTTCACCTACTGGTCCTTAACTTCTTTTGAAGGGTATAGAAGGACATACACAAATATCGTCACAATAATAAAGGCGATGAGAAGAAATTACGAAAAAGCAAACGAGCCGTAATGTCACAATCGTCCTCTGCTTATTATTATTATTGCTTGCATTGGCTCTTTAGATGTAGATATAACTATATATATTAGAATACCTGGAAGGCGAGGCAGGGGCCGACTAAGACGACGGTGGACACGGGTCATTGAAGACACCTTGAATACGACAATGGAGGAGGCGGGAAGGCTGGCTAGAGATCGAGAGTCTTTCAGGCGGGCTGTGATGAGAGCGACGTTCTGCAAAGGACATGCTACATGATGATGAATTAGAATACTTATTTACACGTGTGCACTTTTCTTTGTAATAATTAATTCAACTATGAATTTGTAAAAAACAACATATACACATTTAATGATGACTTAAACACTTGTAAATAAATAAGAACTGGTGATTAATAAAAAGTGAGTCTCGTCGTGGAATATATCGGCTTTCGAATGTTTAATTTTAGAAAAGAAATTTCTTTGTTTGGCCGGCTAAAAATGGTAGCAGCATTGATGAAAAGTTTCCTGCCCTGTGTCATCCCTTCAATGTATCGCCATTTATTTATTATTCATTTTCTGTCTTCAATTTCTGTTTCCGTGTTTAAGATCTCCCTGGGGATTCCAGAACACAGATGCTTTGTGACTCTTTCAACATGTTTCCGCATAGCGCCCTATCCAAAGCCATTATCATCTTCTCATCTCGTATTCCACTGACAAATGCCTGGTTCTTGTCATCAGTTCCATCTCGTGTCAAACTCCAGGGCTCATTTTTTAAACACTGCCATCATGGAAACAGAAAAAAAAAAGTAGGAAATCTTTTAACAGCTGGTCAGTTCAACTTACAGAGAAGAAAACTAAGAACGAAAGCAAAATATCTTGATACAACTGACCACTTGGAAAGGGCGGAGAATTAAAAACACAGCTGTCTCAGTACATAACAGATGTAGGCCAAGGGGAAAACGTGATAGCAAACGGTCACTCAGATCGGCACTTTATGATGATGATCATGACCACTATAATAATTATCTGTACAACCTCCTCACTATGGTCATCATCGTTATCATCACCGCAACCGTAATCACTACTTTAGTCATAAATCATCATCATGAGTGGGCGTAGCAACAGTAACACATTCTTCGAATTCTAAAGGTGAAGTTAAAATTAGTCCCACAGAACGTACTGTCGTAGGGGAGGTGAAATGTTAGAGACTTCACTATTAGATTCAACTTTTATGAGGTGGGGTAACCAGTTACCTTTGCCTTCTCTAGCTCAACAGCATGTACCAATTTGTAGCTGGGTATACTAGAGCGTGACCCTACTAAGTTTCAATCCCTGAAACTTTCCCGCTTGAGGTAAGCGTTCTTCCCACTCAGCAAATCGGACGCTCTTCGCATTCTAACTTTTACATTGTCAGCGTCTGTTTCATTTTTTTTATAAACAATACTGTGGTGTTTGTGGTGACATTCAGGCTCTTTCTGTCTTTCCCCGAGTGGAATTTCAAGTACGCGATCGAAGATCCAACCCTTTTCTTGTGCGGAATACAACTCCACGTGACCTTTCAAGCTCTGAATAATGAATGACAAGAGGAAATTTCCTGACCGAATTAAGCTTCTTTATTTTCTGTACGGGAAAACACGAGTAGAGTGCTGAAGGTCGCGATGGCTAACTTCTTGGTCTAGCTATTGTTACTCAATCATTTTGTTAATTAACCTTCAGCTATTTGACGAGCACAGTCCTTCAGTTTTCATCTCTTGTGTCATCTGTTCAATGTCTTTCCATAATTTCTTTATTCCTTTTATGTATGTTTTCTCTTCCCTTCTCCGTGTGTGTGTTTTTTATCTTTCTCTAGCTCTCTTACCTTGGAGATCACAGAACAGAGCTATCTTGTAATTCTATCAGCAGTCCAACGACAGTATCTTTGTCTTAGCCTCCTGATCCACTAGCTCATATCTGGTTCTTGACATTTCACATCTGTGATCTTATACCATTTCCCGAGGATCCCAGAACAATGGCTATCTCGGAATGCTGCCAACGGGTTTCCTCGGTGCATGTCGTAACCATCTCTAGCGTCGTCTTCTCACCTCTTGTAACTGTGTTATAGATGGGACATAATACACACACCAGTATACCTCTGATGCCTTATGATAGACCCATCTTTAAAGAGACGTACTATTATCGGTAAAAATACACATTTGTCCAAAGTCGCATGCCTTAATGTCAGTAGATATGGCTATGCTATTATCTCGGATGGTCCGATTAACAACTGTAAACTAACGTATTTCTGATAGTAAAAAATCGTTTTACCATAGAATATCTTATAATTTTTTAAGATTATTGTTCCACAATAAAACTGATACATACCGTTTTAACCTTATGAACCACATACTCTTCTGTTCACACCCAGTCAACCGGTAGAAACAGATGCATCATGTGAGCAGTATTGTCCGCTATGAACATATGAATATATTCCCCTATTAATCTGAATGCCTTTAACCTTTTTCTCTGCTTTTGTCCTGCGTTATCGTTTTCTTCCTCATCTTGATTGTTCTCTCTTTAATATCGTGCTTATAATTGTTCTTTCTTTTCCTGTTTTGTGTGGAACCTCTTCTTCTTTTTTTTTTTTCCTTTTCCTTTTTGGAGGTCCCGTTAACACTCAGACATTGGTGTTGCTTGCCTCATTTCACGATGTTCAGCATGGGATACGTTTCATTTTTCATCAGCGTTGTGTCTTTTGCTGCTCTTTGGCTGTAAATTTTATAATCTTTGGTACGTTTGTTGTGTCAGTTGTTTTCAAAGTTTAATTTACATTTAGTTCTATATTTTTATAAATTTCTTGATTTATTTATTTTCTGCCTGTTTTCTGTACCTTGTGTTTTTTGGTTTTTTATTTTTTACTTTTTTATGTTTATTGTACAGTAGAACTCCATTTATCCGAACCCCATGGGACCGAGCATCGTTCGGATAATCAAATGTTCGGATAATTGGATTACATGATGTATCGAGTACATGTACACATATTTCTAAAAATAATTAACAATCACAAGGAAAATACACTATAAAACATATTTACTTGTACTGTAATAATAATACCCACACTGTATTAGATCACTGTATCACCAAAATCTTTCATTACACTGCAGTGCATGTACTACTTGTATTAATTATTTTTGTTAAGAAAGAGAAATGTTTTCAAAATAACATTACAAACAATTCAAAACCAGGCGCAACTTACGTATACATGTACTTGCACAGATGTAGCCCACTATTTAAAATAATGAGGAATCCTCTTTTGCGCCAAACTGGATAGTCTGCTTTTGGCTGCTAAGTCCCGCATTCTCTTCAACAGCAGAAGCTGTGTAGGACAGCTGTCATCTTCTTGCTCGTACCAAGCCATCGCTGTTTCTAGTGCTATAAAGGCCTCTTCAGGACTTGGTCGACGTTTTGGGTTTTCTTCATAATCTACAAGTACATCATGTACTTCTGAGGAGTCTTCATCATCGGTCACTACATGTATTTGGTTTTCTTCTTGCACAAAAGACAAAATTTCTTCGTCATTCAAAAACTGAAAACCAGAATCATTATCATCTTCTAGCCACATGTGTGCATCATCTTTGTCACAGTCCGAAAATCCGGGCATTGCTTGAAAAAGTTCCACAACTTCATTTATACAATCATCATTTGTGTCCACTGCAGTAGTTTCATTTCCTCCTTTTTTCCCAAGCAATCTATTCCAAGCCTTGTTGAGATTATCTTGTGACAGGGTGGTCCAAGCATCAGCTTACATATAGCAGCAGTCTTTGAGATTAAGCTTTTTTTGAAAACGCCACCACACTTTCTTCATCTTCAGCCAACAATAAACGACGCAGGACTTCCTTCTTGTACATCTTTTTAAGCTTTGCTATAACACCCTGATCCATTGGTTGAATCAGTGCTGTTACACTGGGAAGCAGAAAAATTACTTTAAAATTTGCATCAACTGCATTCAATGTATCCGTCTCTGGATGAGATGGTGCATTGTCCAGTAGAAGAATTACTTTTCCAGTTTTCTTTTCTTGTTCTTTCAACCTCTTCACATTTGGGATGAACTGATTTGTATACCAATCAAGAAATATTTCACTATTCATCCAAGCACTCTTCTGTGCTTTGTAGCACAATGGGAGACATGTCACATTCTTTAAACAACGTGTTTTTTTGGCTTTGCCGATCATTAGCACCGGTAAACGATGACTTCCACTGGCATTCGCGGCTACCAAAATTGTTACTCTCTCTTTGCACTTTTTAAACCCAGGGGCAGCTGCTTCGCGCTGAGATGCAAGTGATTTTTGAGGCAATGATTTCCAGTATAAGCCAGTCTCATCGGCATTATACACATCATCGAGTACATAACCTTCTTCTTCCAAAAAAGCCAAGAATGTTTCTTTAAAATTTTCAGCGGCAGTTGCATCGCTAGATGAAGATTCCCCTTGAATCTCCAATTCTCGTATGCCATGACGAGATTTAAAGTTTCTTAACCATCCCTGGCTAGCCTTAAAGTCAGGAGGACCGTCAAGTTGACTGTTGAACTGAAGTGCCTTTTCACACAATAGAGAGCCAGAGATAGGTTCCCCTTTGCTTCTTCTTTGCACAAACCATATATACAAAGCCTCTTCCAATTTCAAATCTTTCGCATTTCTCATGGTTTTATGTTTCTTCGACCCATTTTCACTATCCAATTTCGATTCAAAACTCATAATTTTATCCTTGTTACTTTTGATGTCAGAGACGGTAGCTTTCTCAACATTGAAAATCCTCGCAAATGAAGACACAGTTTCACCTTTTCCTAGTCTCTTGATAATTTCTGTTTTCGTTTCAATTGACAAAACATTGCGGTTCCTTTTATATGCTTTAGGCCTACTGGAAGATGCCAGGTCGCACAGAGAAATACGTGTACACCAAAATTATTCTGCTGTAGTAGCAGACACAATTATTTTAAGTTGAACTGTCTGTTTAGCCAGTGTTCTGCCTAGAACGCACACGTACACTGGATTGGTAAACCAGATATTAACGGACTTTATGATCTAACTGACTTCATGTACTAAGCGACCGTCCATTAGCCCATCTCATTGTCTACAAATTGTTCGCACACATTTGAAGCTTGCCGCATCAAAAGATTCAGAACTGTAGTCTAACGTGACTGGTGGAGACTGATTTTTTTTTTTCTGGAAAAAGTGTTCGGATAATTGGATGTTCGGATAATTGGGGTTCGGATAAATGGAGTTCTACTGTATTTAAATTTCTGTATCCCTTGCGCATTATTGTGGCTGACGTAGAGTCCCTCTCCTGAAACGTCCCGTAGTGTTATTGTAACTTATTGTTCCACAATAAAACTGATACGTACCATTTTAACTTTATGGACCACATACTCTTCTGTTCTCACTATGTCAACCGGTAGAAACAGTTGCATCATGTGAGCAGTATTGCTCGATATGAACAGTACGTGTGCACCTGATTGCCACGCAGAAAGAAAAAAAAGGGGGGGGGGGGGGGGGGGGGGGGGGTGGACATAAAAGAGAAATTCATGCAGCAATAAAAACATACATAATGCATTAACAGACCTAGAAATTATGTTCCAGAACGTAAACAGGGAATACGAAACATTAAAAACAGTCGGCTCACTGAGACATCACGAACTACAGTTATCTCAAGCTGAGAGATAAACACAGATGTTGGATGAGTGATGCGATCTTGGAGTTGGCTGACGAAAGAAGAAAGAGAAAAATAAATATAAATGAGAACAACATGATGATATTAACAAAGAAACAATAATTACTTACTTAGTCGTTCCTCTTCTACCGTGAGGTGTAGAGGTTTGGAAGAGAGAGCGCCATACTATCCTATCGGCTGTCTTCCTCCTGGTCTGGTTCCATTCTAGTCCTCGGTCCAGAGATTGTCTAATGTTGTCCTCCCAGCGGACTCTGGGTCGTCCTGGAGGTCTGGATCCCTGGCTCTTAGCCTCCCATACCAGCCGTGGCAGCCGATCTTCTCCCATTCTGCAGACATGGCCAAACCATCTTAGTTGGGACTGTTCAACAAAGAAGTAATACTAGAAATAACAAATTAATAATAAGAAAAGAAAAGTTCTTTGAACAGAGGATTGATAAGGTCGTGAAACAGTCCCAAATCAGGACAGTGGATTCATGTTTAACTGATAAAATAATTCATCAGAAAAGAAACTTGCTTATCAACGTGCTGGTTAAAGAATAATAGTACATATATCAACATGGACAGAGAGATACAGGAAGACTCTTATAATTGACTGAAGACTGATAATGATGTAACAATGACTAAAAGCACCCACTGATTTTTCTTCTTTTTCAAGTACCAATGCCTAGTGGAGCAGGAGATCAGGTCTCTCCAACACTTCCTGTCTCCAGTACATCTTATCAATTCTGCTGTTGACATATTTCCAAGCCACGATGTCAAACTGTCCAGTATTTGCTCTCTTTATCTTCCCCTATCTCTTTTTCCTTCAATCTTACCTGTTGTTACGATATATTCCAGCTTTCCTCTTCTCATGAAATGCCCCAAAAAAAAAAAAGGACTGCTTCTTTCTAACGCGTGAAATAATTTCAGAACATCCTCATTACTCTTTTAGGCTGTCCATGGTATTTTTAACATTCTTCTGTAAAATCACATCTCTGTGGCCTCTAGCACCTTCCCTACTTGTTTACTAATTGTCCATGACTTACTTCCATATGTCAGGATTGGTTCTATATAACACTGAAGAACTCTCTTTCTTACTTCCATTGACAACGAATTCTTGCATAAAATACTCTTCATTTTATAGAATGCTGCTTTTTCCTGAGCTATTCTGCTCTTCACTCATTAGATGCATTTTCCATCCATTGTTATTAATGTGCCCAGGTATTTGAATTTATGGACCTGTTTTAAAACTGTTCCATTTACTTTGATAGTGCATTTTGAGGAAGTCCTTTTCTTTGAGACAACAATTACTTCTGTCTTTTTGCTACTAAGGCTTGGGGCTTTATTTTCACTTTCAATCATTATTTTATCAACCATTTTCTGCAGCTCCTTTTCACTTTTTGCTATTAAGACTGTATCATCAGCGTAACTCAAGTTGTTTATATTATGTCCGCCAAATAATATTCCTGGCGTGTCCTCTAGAGACCTCATTATATTTTCACTGTATAGATTGAACAGATCCGGTGACAGCACACATCCCTACCAGTGTCGTAAATTTATTTTGAGAGAAAAGAGTCGTAGAAATAGTGGTCCGGTTTAGAGTGGAAAATGATGATAGAAAGCTCAGTGATAGAAAATGTAGATATTAAATAGTTGCTTCACAGCGTGCTGGAGGAGAGTAAAGACAGACTTATTTACGACAAATCGCTTCTCTCAATCTTCTCTTCCGCTCTCCTGGTCAAACAATTATTTGCCAGTTTTCCAGACTCGCTTCTGCGCGCACACCGATTTGGTGTTTTTCACACACACAGACGATGTAGATACAAACTATATTAAACGAATAGGGGAAATGTTGGGCTGTGGGTATATCCAACACACAGAACTAAATGAGTTTATGTGATTTTATTCACTTTAAACATCAATCACTAACAAATATCAGGTATTACATAAATTATCATAAGTATACAAATGCAAATAACAAATTTGGGAGGGGTGAAGAAGATTGGTATCGACTAAGCCCTTCCCGCTTATTAGACAAAGACAAACCCAGTCCAGAGATAGATAATATCAGGAACATAGGTACGTTAACCTAACAGTGAAGTTAATTACTCTGAAAGAGGTGTTACAAAGTTAGGTATAGGTGATAGAAAAAAAAAAACCTGTTCTTCCCAGCTGTTCTTCCCTTTACTAAGCAAATGGAAAGGAGGGGGTTTTTAAACAGAGTTAACCAATTAGCAACTCCCCCTTAAAGGAACAATGCAGGGAATACAGAAAAATTATATTACTAGGCAAGAAAGTTAACAACAGGGTTACAAAAGAAAACGATTAAATTTCCTGTCATTCATACACACGCGTGAGGATCCACACTCATATACTCACACACTTACCGAATGCAGCCTCAGACGATCCATAAAAAGTATATAAAAACAGCAAGTAATCTTTCGACATATGAACTGTCTAGTCCTTCGATGTCCCGCCCCAGATGTTTGCGAGGATTTGTTGGTAACAAATATTCTCACTTATCGCAAGACTTGAAGACTAAGAGTTCTCGTGTTTTTATTATATATATATAAGGAGTCTATGGGATGGCACTAACCCAGTTCGGCACAGGGGTGAAAATGAAGTGGTCTCTTTTAATCCTCCGCTATGGTAAAATTCCTTCAATGCGTGATGATAGTTTTATTAAATCCAATTGAGGAAAAAAAACTAGGCTGTCACAGTCAGGAAAATATGTACTCTCTCACAATAAACAGTAAATATGATATCGCTACTGGCGATGAGTACCTTCCAGTTTATCTTACAGGTTTGCAAGGGTAATTTGATGATTATTCTTTAAAATGTTCTTGGGTGGGCTTTATTTCATTTAATTCTGACAGCTAGGTCGCAAGGACCGCCACAAGATTATATTTTAAAAGAAATGTTCCTTCAATATGACTGGAAGTTTATAGGATGATTTCTTTATTTCTTTCTTTTTTTAGCTGGGACCGCAGGTACGATCACTCTGTGTGAAAGAAAAAAAGACATGTAACATACCGAGAAATCAAGCGCGATAAATTTCCCGTTAAGCCTATAATACACTCGAGTATTTAATTATGTATTTAATAAACACTGTGCGAATTCTAGTGGTTAAAACACATCTATAAAACTAGGACTTAACTGAATTTATTAATTATAAATTCCTTCGCGACTTTAAAAGTTAATTTAAGCATCTATTATCTTTTAAAATAATATAATAGATAGATCATTATATTTACAACTGGAACTATTGAGATGGTTTAATTTAATAGATTTAAATTAACACAAAATCCATTGAAATAGAATGACTGAACTAGACCACTGATCACATTACGCAATATATATTACCGCTTTGCACAGAATAGAAAACACTGCAAATTTATATATAAAATCCAGGGGAAAATCTATAACAAGATTTCAATAAAGCTAGTGCTTCTGTAAAGGTCTGGCCAGCGAGTGATAACGTGTCTAGTCTTCATGGTCTATTTAGCTAAAATGGAATGTAAGTTGAGTGGGACATGATAAACTTGACAGCTTATTTGATCTCACGAACTTTTGGGGATCTGACCGCCAAATCAAGAGAAGAAACCGCACCCTGGTCTTCGTATCTCCGTTCGCTGCTGCCCGTTTCGGTTTCCCCGTTCGCTCGGTTCTACGATTGACACCGAGACGCGAAATTAGCGGCAAGCAACTGCGTCTCGTATCAGGGACCACTACTGTCTTTGATAACGCCGATAGTCTCCCCTAAAATCCCTCAGTTCGTCTCTTTGATCTTGGTCGCTGTGCCTGTTTGATTCTGGCGACGCCCCCCACTGGCCAAGTTAATTAAAATAACTGCCTATGATTGTTCAAGAGATGTTAGAGGGCGTGATTTGATCTCTCCTTAAATCAATGCGATGACCAGAATCAACGATAGGTAAACTTTCCGCATATCAATCAGCAAACGTGTTTGCCCTCTGTGGAACAGTTTCATAGCTAATGAATCCACGTGAAAGAATAAACGTTTACAAGAATTACAACAAAGTTCAGGGTCAGCCGAGTTCGTCCATCACAACCAGACACCCTTTTTTACTTGCTGAAACGTTCCTATTTGACTGTTAACTCTTACAGCTTCCGTTTATTGGCAGTACATCTTCTTTATTACCCTCAAGTCTTTACCATCAATGTTGATGCTTTCTAACATTTGGATAATTTCCTCATGTTTCACTTTGTTTAATGCCTTAGAGTAATCTATAAAGCACAAGTACAGTTCTGTCTTTATCTCTATGGCTCTTTCTATTAATGTTCTTATAATATATATATATAGCATTGTTTGTGCCTTTACCTTCTACAAATCCACACTGTTCATCACCGATTTCTGGTTTAATTTTATTTCTCACTCTTCTCATGATAATTCCTAATAATATTTTGGTCACATGACTCATAAGACTTATGGTGCGATGTTCTTCACATTCCATGGCTCCAGGTTTCTTTGGCAAAGCTATGAATATGGATTTTAGTAGATTATCAGGTATTTGACCACTGTTGTAGATGTCATTTAAGCTTCCATTTCTTCTATTATTACATTATCTGGTCCAGGCGCTTTACCTATCTTCATCCTCTAGCTCTTCCACAAGTATTGAAGGTCCTTCACAACTGTCTAGGTCGTTCAAATCTGGTCTTTCATCATCATACAGCTCCTTGATAGAGATGATAAATAAGGAGAAAAGAAGTCAGAAGATGATAAAGGAATGAAAGGAATTAGGGAAAACAACGTGGAAAATGTTTTGGTGAAAAGAGACATAAAATCATCATTTGTAGAAGTGAAAGAACTTAAAAAGAAAATAAAGAATTACCCACCAACGTCTCATCGTATCTGTACATAAAAAATTGTGAGATATAACATGAATAACTGTGAAATATAACACAAACGTCTGCGAAATATAACATGAATAGCTGCGAAATATAACATGAATAGCTGCGAAATATAACGTGAATAGCTGCGAAATATAACGTGAATAGCTATGATATATAAATAAATGTGAAATATAGCACACATACCTGGGAAATATAAGTTGAAAAGCTGTAAAATATAACATGAATAACTGTGAAGTATAACACAAACAGCTGTGAAATATAACATGAATAGCTATGAGATATAAATAAGTGTGAAATATAGCACGCAATCCTGAGAAATATAATATGAAAAGCTGTGAGATATAACATGAATAAGTGGGAAATATAGCACAAACAGATGCTAAATATAACATGAATAGCTGTGAGATGTAACATAAATAAGTGAAATATAACACAAATAGCTGCGAAATATAACGTGAATAGCTGTGAGATATAACAAATAAATGTTAAATATAACACAAATAGCTACGAAATATAACACAAATAGCTGTGAAAAAAATAACGTGAATATCTATGAGGTATAATATAACTATAACTATAACTGACCTCGAAACCCTCGAATCGGTCGGTTGGATCGGAGGGTTGATCAGTGAGTTAACAATTCACTATCGTAAAACAAGCTATTGTTACCGAAACAGAACCAGGCTCGACAGTAAACATGACTCACTCTAATATCTTGGGGGCTAAGGAGATTTTTAAAATTGGATACTGGAATGTAAGGACTATGTATCAAGACGGAAAATTGGAAGAAGTAATTAAAGAAATGGATAATTATAAGTTGGACTTATTGGGTGTCAGCGAGTGTAGATGGACGGGGAAGGGCATAAAATATATTTCAGAAGAAAAAAAGCAAATTATATACTCTGGTAGTAATGATAATCGTCACACAGAGGGAGTAGCCATCCTAATGACACAGAAAGCAGCAGCATCGCTTATCAGCTGGGTACCTATCAATGAGAGGCTAATATTAGCTAGATTTCAGACACGATTTTTCAAGCTCTCAATTGTACAATGTTATGCACCAACTAACGACGCTCTTGATACCACAAAAGATGACTTCTATGAAGCACTTCTAAGTACCATCAACACAATACCCAAGCATGACATAATAGCAGTCATGGGTGATTTTAACGCCAAAGTAGGTGACAACAACGATGGAGTACAAAGATATCTCGGTACTCATGGCATAGGCTGTATTAATCAAAATGGCGAAAGACTTCTAGAACTTTGTGAAATATCAAACCTCGTTGTGGCAGACACCATCTTTCCACATAAGAATATCCACAAGATAACATGGAATTCACCTGATGGCAGAACTAAGAACCAGATAGATCACTTCTGCATAAGCGCTAAATTTCGCTCATCAGTTCAAGACGTCAGAGCATACAGAGGTGCAGAGATCGGAAGCGATCATAACCTCTGCATAGCTAAACTGAGAATTAAACTGAAGAAGTTATACCAACAGAATAAAAATAGAAGAATAGATGTACACAGACTGCAATCAAATGATATAAAGGAGGAATATAATGTCAAAATGAACAACTATTTCGATGCTTTAGGCAAAATTGACAACGATATCACCACCAAGACAATCGATACTAAATGGGAACAACTGAGAACAGCAATGACAGAAGCAGCAGTAGCGACCACCGGATACCTAGTACATAAAAAGAAAAAATGGATGAGAGAAGATACTTGGGATAAAATACAAGAAAGGAAAACAGCAAAACTTAAACTACTAGCGGCAAGTACACATAATGCAGTTGAATCTTGCAAACTATCTTATAACTTGTTAAATAAAGAAGTGAAGACAAAAACTCGAAGAGATAAAAGACATTTCATCAATGAACTGGCCGTAGAAGCTGAAAATGCTGCAAGAACTGGTAATAGTAGGTGCCTTTATCAAATTACAAAACAACTATGTCACCAGCCTACTGCTATGGAAACACCTGTTAAAGGTAAATTAGGGAATTCAATACCAACAGAAAAAGAACAAATGAAGAGATGGGCTGAGCACTTCATGGAGGTGCTAAACAGACCACCACCAACAGTAACACCTGATTTTAATAATGAAACACTCACAACCACCTTGCCAATAACTTGCGATGAATTCACGCTGGACGAGATCAAACAAGCCGTTAAAAGATTAAAAAATTTTAAAGCTGCTGGAGTTGACGAAATTTCAGGGGAAATGATTAAAGCAGTTAATGACAACAACCTCTTGAGAATTTTAGATATTATAAATGAAGTATGGAGAGAAGAACAACCACCACAACAATGGAAAGACAGTATTATTGTAAAGTTACCGAAGAAAGGTGATCTATCAGACTGTAATAACTGGCGTGGTATATCTCTATTATCAGTACCTGGAAAATTATTATGTTGCATGATGTTAGAAAGACTTAAATTGCATGCTGACGAAAAGATCAGAGAAGAACAAGCGGGTTTCAGGCCGAAACGATCATGTATTGATCAAATATTTACACTAAGAACAATTATAGAAGAATCAGTGGAAAGGCAATCGCCACTTATTATCACCTTCGTCGATTTTCAAAAAGCCTTTGATAGTCTACACCGCCCATCATTGTGGAAGATACTTACAATCTATGGTTTTCCAACAAAATATGTGAATATAATCAAAGCGCTATATGACAATGCAAGATGTTGTGTTAGAACAAATAAAGGGAATACAGAATGGTTTACAGTAGAAACAGGGGTTAAACAAGGCTGTATTATGTCACCACTACTTTTTGGAATAGCTATTGATTGGGTTATGAGAAACTATACCCACAATGAACAATTGGGTATAAAATGGACAAATGGAAAATTCCTGGGGGACCTGGATTTCGCAGATGATGTAGCATTCTTAAGTGCAACACCAAGACAATCCCAAGAAGCAATAAATAATTTGTGTCATCTCTCGGTTAAAATAGGTCTCCAAATAAATGCCTCTAAAACTAAAGCTATGAACTTTTCTAACGAGACCTTTGATATCATCTTGAACGGGGAAAAAACTACAGAAAGTTGAAAGTTTCAATTATTTAGGCAGTAAAATGACTCAGGATGGTGACACAACAAGAGAAATCCATACTAGAATTGCTTTGGCAGCTAGCGCCTTCAATAGATTATCTAACATTTGGAAATTACGATCATTGAATATACATACCAAGCTTCGTCTGTTTAATTCAAATGTTATCTCAGTGTTAACATACGGCTGTGAGAGTTGGAAAATAACAAAATCATTGGAGAACAAGCTGAATACATTCGAGAACAAATGTCTTAGAAAACTCATGAACATCAGTTGGAAAGAATTCAAGACTAATCGACAAATAAGAGAAGACTCTAGGCAGAAATATGTCTCCGACTATATAAGGAAAAGACGATGGTCATATATCGGTCATGTCCTACGAATGCAAAACAACAGAATACCACTACAGGCGCTCACTTGGGTTCCTGAGGGTAAGAGGAAAAAAGGAAGACCAAAAGAAACACTCAGAAGAACAATAATAAGAGAAGGAAGAACGTTGGGCCTAAATAATGTGCAAGAGCTGAGAGGAGTGGCGTCACAACGAACAACCTGGAGAGCACTGGTTTCTGCCTTATGCGCCGTGTTTGGTGCTTAAAGAATTTATTATTATTATTATTATAATATAAATAGATGTTAAACATAACACAAAAACCTGCGAAATATAACGTGAATAGCTGCGAGATATAACATAAATAATTGTAAAATATAATACAAAAAGCTGCGAAATACAACGTGAATAGCTGTGAGTTAGCATAAATAAATGTGAAATATAACACAAATGGTTGTGAAATATAACAACACAACAGACACAAAAAAAAGCGATGCCATACTCAGTCACAAGAACGAAATAACCAGCATGTTCTCAGCACTGGTTGCAGTCATGATAAAAGGATACAAAAAAGACACTAATTATTAAAAAAATACATTTACAAAGTTAACGACTTGCTAGCTCCTAGCAACTTTTTTTTTTTTTTAATGGCGGAACTTTCGTTTTTTAATTGCCACTGAATGACTAGTACATTACCTGCTGTTGGATGTATTACTTAAAAACATGGTAAACACAAGAACAACTGTGATAACCAACTATTAAGATGTGTGTGTGTGTGTGTGTGTGTGTGTGTGTGTGTGTGTGTGTGTGTGTGTGTGTGTGTGTGTGTGTGTGTGTGTGTGTGTGTGTGTGTGTGTGTGTGTGTGTGTGTGTGTGTGTGTGTGTGTGTGTGTGTGTGTGTGTGTGTGTGTGTGTGTGTGTGTGTGTGTGTGTGTGTGTGTGTGTGTGTGTGTGTGTGTGTGTGTGTGTGTGTGTGTGTGTGTGTGTGTGTGTGTGTGTGTGTGTGTGTGTGTGTGTGTGTGTGTGTGTGTGTGTGTGTGTGTGTGTGTGTGTGTGTGTGTGTGTGTGTGTGTGTGTGTGTGTGTGTGTGTGTGTGTGTGATTTTGACTGTTCCTCAGTCGATAGTTGGGAAAATATATCTTACTAGTGTAAAATCCCGTCATAAGACGGGAATTAAATTCAAAAGCACCAATACCTAACGGCAATTTTACTTATTCAAAAGTATTTAAAAAAAAAAAAAATATGTTTTACATCTGATGTTAAAAGTCTGAACATGACAGAAGAGCATCTTTATTTTCTATAGTTTTAATGTGGTACAACTTAAATCATGGATCTCCGCATCTTCCTGTCTCCAGTTCACGTACTGTTGATCAGTTGTGTTGTTGACGTCTTTCCATACAGTATAATCAAACTGTTCCTGCACACCGTCATTTGCACATTCTTCTTTGGTAAGTGTTACTATTTTCGGGGAGTACATATAAGGGAAACTATACAATTAATGTCTAACTTTCAACCAAAATTGCTTCCCTGAGCGTTATGTACTGACATAAAAAAAAAGGAATTTAAATATATGATTACATTTCATCATCGGCCACATAACTTTCCTTTTTGCTCTTTATTGAGCAAGGAGCCACGACTACACTTGGTTCACGCCTGGAAAGCCTGTACCCAGCATTCACTTGTTCTTGCTGTGGTGGTTTGTGTCGCAACTTATTTGACACGATGTTGCCAGCCTCATTTTAGTCGCCTTGTACTATGAGCCTTAAGGTGCAGTCATCCTATTCTGTATTTGTCTCTTCAGAGACCCACACTGGAGCTACGTGTGGCTTATTACATTTTGTGAGTTCAATTTATCCTTTTTTTCTTTCTTTCCACATTACTTTACATTTCAACAGTAATTATGTTTTCCACCCAGAGTTTCATATTTTGAACAACATAATAATCAAGAGTGCATTTACTTTCGTTCTCGTGCATTATACTTGTTGATGTACAGTTGCGTATGAGGCTGGTAGGTAAAGGTAAAGGATCCCGTTCCGCGCCCATTGAGGCATATTGGGAATATGGTGTTAGGCCCATATTTTCTTGACCATCGGCACACTAGGGGCGATGTGGTCAGCATCACGCCGGCCGCCTTAACCTTCCCAGAAGTTGCTCTGGTACCCAATTGGGGCTGGGTCGACCCAGGAGCCGTTTGCGGCCTAAATAAATCCCACATCATCTGGGGATCGAACCATAGACTACTGAGCTAGGAAGCCAATGCACTAACCACTATGCCACCGCGATTGGTACACACACAAAAAGATGTCAGTGGCAACAGGAAAATTCTCAAGTAACTTCAGAGTTGAGGCAGATGCCTTAAAAACTGTAGCAGATGTTCTAATGACAGAGGAAACTGTCGCGAGAGGTTTGAGATGTTATTAAGAATAAGATATCCTGGACATAAAGGTGTATCAGATGATACCAGGATAGTGCCAGATAAGAGTCTGGTCTTATCAGTAATACCCCCTTCTCTGAAGAGAGTAAGGGTGTATAGACACAAAGGTAGGGTCAAGCTATGTAAGTTCCCAGAGAAGATGATGTTGTAGTACTCTGAGTCCCTAACTGCTACCTCTCCTGATCCGCCTCTGTGGTTATGGTAATTAATATGTTTATGACTCTACTAGGGGTAATTTATATATATATATATATATTTCAATAGCTTAAACTCAAAAAGAACTATAATCAAAACAGATGTTCTCAGTTAAGATTCAATTTAGACAAACTGAAAGATCCAGAAATCGCGGGAATCTTTGAGGCAACTGTTGGAGGAAAATCCGCAGCTCTCAACTTTTTGGAGGATGATATCAACTCAATCACAGAGAACATGAAAGACGTGCTCATTGAATCAGCAACAGAAATACTTGGTAAAAGAAAGAAAATAAACAAACCATGGGTTACTGATGACATTCTGAAGTTATATGATACACGGCGGGAAATGAAAAAGGTTAAGAAAGAGGTTCCTGAAGTAGCATGGCAATACAGTATGGTGAATAAAAATATTAGAAAGAAAATGAAACAGGCCAAAGAAAAATGGGTAGCTGATCAGTGTGAGTCCATTAATACGGGGCTAATAAAAGGTAACAGCAAGGCAGCATTTGACACATTAAGAAGACTATCAAAACCCCAACAGCCCAGGGTAACTTTCATAGAAGATAGCAATGGGACTCTGCTCAGTGAAAAAACAGCTGTAATGAGAAGGTGGACAGAATATTGTAAAGAATTGTATAACTGTAAACTCGACACCGACTATGGCATATTAAACAACATTAAGTGCGAAAACAGGGAACTCGGAAATGCAGCAATAGTACGGGAAGAAGTGGAAGAGGCTATATGTTCGCTGAAAGGAGGGAAGTCACCGGATGTGGATAATATCCCAGCAGAGCTCTTGAAATATGGAGGACCAGATATAGTAAAAATCATGACAACAATTTGCCAGAAGATATGGAGTACCAAAAAATGGCCAAAAGAGTGGACGCAGCCATTAGTAATACCGCTTCCAAAGAAAGGAAATCTAAAAATGTGCAAGAACTACAGAACCATTAGCCTTATTAGTCATCCAAGTAAAGTGATGTTAAGGATACTTTTGAACAGAATAAAACAGAAATCAGAAGAAATCTTGTCCGAGGAACAGGCTGGCTTTAGACCAAAAAGAAGTACCTCAGAACAAATCTTCAATATTAGATTACTGATCGAAAAACATCTCCAGCATCAACACGATTTATACCATAACTTCATCGATTTCACAAAAGCCTTCGATCGAGTCTGGCATGAAGGCTTATGGCAAATAATGAGAAAATTCAATTTTGATACCAACATCATAGATATCATTGAAGCACTATACAAGGACGCAAGCAGTGCTGTTTTTGCAAGCAATGACATTGGAGAATTTTTCAAAACAATTGTAGGAGCTCGCCAGGGATGTATCCTGTCCCCAGTGCTCTTTAATATATATCTAGAACATATTATGCAGGAGGCTCTTTATGATTATAAAACAAACCATATCGATTGGAGGCCGACCTCTTTGCAACCTACGTTTTGCTGATGATATCGATCTGATAGCTGGATCAGAATCAGAACTTCAAGACCTTACCTCTAGACTGGAGAAAGTAACAAGAACATATGGGATGGAAATTAATATAGAAAAAAGCAAGATATTGGTGAATAGCCATAAGAAACATGTTCCGACCAACATTACGTTAAATGGGCAAACGTTAGAAGAAGTTAACACCTTTAAATATCTCGGGTCCACTATATGTAGTGATGGAAGATCAAGTAAAGAAATCAAGACAAGACTTGAGATGGCCTCAGCTGCCATGACAAGATTGAATGTGATCTGGAAAAGTAACATCAGTTTTCCTGTGAAGATCAAATTATACAAATCACTTGTATTATCTATTCTCTTATATGGGTGTGAGAGCTGGACACTCACTGCAGATACGGAGAGAAGGATTCAGGCTTTCGAGCATAAATGTTATAGAAGAATTTTACGCATTTGCTATAAAGAGCACAAAACAAATGTCTATGTTAGAGAGAAGATAAACAACTATGCAGGCCACCAAGAACCACTTTTGTCAGTAGTGAAACGTCGAAAGCTTGCCTGGTTTGGGCATGTAACTCGTCATGACTCCCTTTCGAAAACGATCCTCCAGGGAACAGCCAAAGGTAAACGGAGAAGAGGAAGGCAAAGAAAATCCTGGGCTGATAACATCGAAGAATGGTGTGGCAGCCCTGGTTGTATTATGAATCATCCATGGCAATGTCTGTCCAGGTTCGCGTACCGCTGTGGTTAGCTATGATATGTTGTATACCACACAGTCACACACACACACAGCACGTGATGCGATAACGCCATAGTAATTTGAATAGTGTTTTATTTACATATGAAAGGATCATTGCTGTCTGCTCTGACCTCCACATTTGGTCCATCATAGAATATACAATGTAAGTTCATTCTTTCCTCACTCTCTCTCGCCCAGTATCGAATCTACACCTTCTGACCTTTTAACCATCAGTGATCATTCAGGTGTTATAGTCTCTATTTCTGTTCTTTCTTCCTTATAATTTCTTATGTCTATTTGTTATCTATCATCTCAGTGTTCAGGTTATCTATTGGTAGACCGGGCCTCTCCGGGGATGTTGTTTTCCCTTTCAACACTGAAGAACAGGACTACTGTCTAAATGAAATAAAGTTCGCCCTACGTACCTTCTCCTTTCTGAATAAAACTAACTCACACGGTTTCTCCTTCTAGACAAGAATTTCTCACTGTTCAATATTTCGGGTTAATCATTACCCAACTACTTCTTGTCCATGAAATATTCATCCTTTAAACTACTTGAATACTGCCATTATCATGGCTGCCCGCGTATATGCGGCTTCCCTCTCTGGCTCACGGTTCTGGACTGCCCGCTGAGAAAAGCGTGCATTCACTGGATTATCCTTCACCTCTCTCATGCGCAACATTGTTCGCGCATCTCTTTTTTGTACTCTATCTGAACCTTCCCATTCCTAGTTCTCTTTATTCCTTCCCTTTGACTGTACATCGTTCCCTAACTGCCACATTATCTCCCTTTCTCCCCTAAAAATAAATTATTTATCCGTAGGAGAAAAAATTTATTTTAATGACTGTACCAGCCATTATTGTACTTAACTATGTATCAAAACAAAAACAATATCCTTAGCAATGTGCTGTTACAACCCTAGCTCAGCACATTACCAATTACTATCTGTGTCAAAGGACAATTTCCCTTTACATAACACAATTAAATTATACTGAGAACGTACATTCATCAACATCTCGTTCCCATTTACGACCACTCATCTTTGCTTTTTCTCCTATCTGCTCATATTACATGATTTCAAAAACATACATTTGACATGTTATACATTCCACTTCCTTAGTGGTCTTCATTTCTTTTCTTTTTTTTCCACATCACTTAGCATGTCATTATTTTCTTACATTACAACATATTATCATAACAAAACTGAGGAATAACTCTTTTCCCGTCAATTTTCTTAAGTGACCTTTCCTCTTCACATTTATGACTGTTCTTAACCCTTGTCTTTCTCACTCACATTCTGCCAACTCTGTACATGTCCATACAAAGTTTATTTCCTTTTACACATCCAGTCACTCCAATTGTCATACATGTAAACCCCCCATATAGTATTATTTTTTTTCACCACACACCTGGTGTGAATTATCTGGCCTTCCTCTTCTCTCGTATAAAGCCAAACATGTCTTCTGTCATGTCTCCCTATATACATAGTTCATGATGGCGTGAGCCATTTACTATCATGGCAACACTGAATTGCCATCCTCCTATCCACCCTTTTTTTAAACTAGACCTCTGTCTATAGTCTACTACGCAGAAATATCTTCAACTTCTTTGGTCTACCTATCTTAAACCGCGTTGTCGCTTTGACCTAGTTGCGTGTTTTTCTGCTGCTGACCTGTCACTTGACTTCCTTTTCCACAACACTGTCTCCCAGTGTCTGAATTTCTGTTATATATGATCGGTGAAGGTTATCCTCAATAGACTTACATTTGTAGTCTGATAAACACCGCACTTAACGTTTTTATATGTTTTTCGTTCCCTCCCTGGAACTTCTCTTTGTGCTATCTCCTTTTTCCTTCTCCACAACACTGTCTCCCCATGTCTAAATTTCTATTGTATATGTTCGGTGAGGGTTACCCTCCATAGACTCACATTTGTAGTCTGGCAAACGCCGCACTTAACGTTTTTTATATGTTTTTCATTCCCTCCCTGGAACGTTCTCAACACATTTTTTTCTCTTCATGTATTACGGAGAAAAAAAATGATTTCTCCCCAAAATCTTCATAAGACTCGGTCACCGCCGCAAAAATCTCTCTTTTTTTTCATTTGCTCCCTGGCTTCTCACTTCTACATAAGTTCCTTCTCGAACTATCTCTTCTATATGTCTGTGCCATCCTTCCTGTGGCTTCTCAATATTCCCGTCACTTCTCCGTGACTCTCAATTTTCCCATACTTATTTATCCAAGCGATTCTCTTGTTTTCGCCATCTCCCATGGCCCTTAATATTCCCCGTCCAATATCTCAATTACTCACTCTTAATTTCGCCATCTCTTATGGCTCTTCTTCTTCTTCTCAAATAATATCCTTGTCATTTTTCATGACATTTTATCCCTCATCTCCCCCACTACTTCACTTAATATCTATATTTTCTTTTTCCTTTATTTTTCTTCTGACTTCGATGACGATTTGCCTGCTCTGCCTTTTCTATCCACCTTTTCCTGTTTGCATCATCTATCATTTTTCGTCAGAACCTTGTCAATTTCAATTCTTGTTTGTGGAAAGTTTGTGTGATACTTTCCCTCTAGCACTCTCCAAACCATGCTTCTAGAGAAGTTAAAATCAGGCCGCTTTATGGTTTCTTCTATTACCTTCTTCAACTCCTCCATACTTGGTTCAACTATTTTGGTAATTTCCTTCGTGTTTATCTGATTTATACGTTCAAGATCACTAATCTCATTTTTCGGCCAATAAATTCTACGACCTTCGTCGTCCGTTATATGCTCGAGCTCATCCGACCTGTATCCAATTTCGTCGGGGCCCATAACTCTATCCTCCCCACTTGACGAATCAAATTCTGATTCTATGTCAAGCTGGTACTTTTCTTGTACTGTACTTACACCCTCCTGTTTCGTCTTTCTTTTCTCCGAGTCTTCAATTTGTCGTTTATACGCCTCCCTCCATTCAGTCTGCGTGATTGTCGCTGCATGTCGCATCTACATTTCTGCATTGTCCGCTATTATTTTCTCCAGATTGTATACTGACAACTCCCTTTCTCTACTACTATCTCCACATTTGCTCCCTTCTTCCTTACTTCTTCTACTATTCTCTCCTCTTCTATAAGTACTTTTGTATCTGTGACTACCGTCACTCTCGTCAGATCCTACACTGTCTGAGTCAGTCGACACCAATTCTGACGACCATCTCCGTCTACTGCTATATTCTGCTTCATTATCTGTCTGTCGACTTTTTTCTCTGGTCGACTGCATCGGTTCATCCTTCTTATTGTTTACCTCGATGCTATCCCTATGCTGTAGTATCACTACTTTAGCCGTTTGTTGGTTCATCCTTTTTACACTGAGTGGAATCTTAGACTTTCTCGTATTGTCTAACCCATGTGACAATGTTTCATTTTCTCTCATGACGTCTGTCTCATTGTGTGCTGACCCCAAGTGTGACGCTACAGTATCAATCTCCGTTTGTGTTCCGGCACTAATCATCTTTGTTTCATTTATTTCTGGTTCTTGTGTATGTGATAAAATTAACCGTGATACAACGTTAAAATATCTCCAAAGATAATATGTAGGGATAAAAACTAATGCGTAAGCTACTAGCAGACATGATCGCCCACGCCGCGGGTCACCACCCGCCATGGAAACTAACTTGTTAGACGTGAAGGCAAAAACGTTTACCCTTGGAACGGGATGAGAACGGAGATCAAAAGAAAAAAAATATGACTGAACACATGCTTGAAACTAGCAAGGCTAAAAAGACGCAATTGGTGGGGAAAGGAAAAAAAATTCACGTCCCCAAGTTGACACAAGGTAAAGAAATCGACAAAAGGGACCTTAGCTATTATACGCAACAGTCATTTCTTGGACGTTTTTGCGATAACTTAGTCCGTTTATTTGAATTCAGCGGCTAACGCATTACAGAAGATGCTCGAAAATATTTCAAAAAAAAACCAACTAACCTTGAAAAGTAACTTTTTCTTAATAATAATGTTAGGAATATAAAACCTAGCTGGCCTGATGGTCTATCTTGAGCAGTGAAATAATATGCTTTCATTTATACAGACGGATAGATAATAAGAAAGATATTGACAAAAGACTGTGTTGTTCATATCAGCGAGCGACTGCATTGAAACAAAAAATGTCACTAATTTTCAAAAACTGCGACCTTGAGAGTCAAGTGCTAAAATCTAGTTGGAATGAAAGGAAGGGAATGTGGTGGAGAATTGTGGCTAAAAATAACTTTAAAGGCAAAATTGTGTAGGGAACGGCAGAGTTGGTTCAAAAAAACAAGTGTGTTTTTGTGTGAAACGCAAGTAGAGACAGACGGACCAACAGACAATAATACATACTTGACTGAGGTATGACTGAATTGACTTTTGTTAGGAGGTTTGAATTTGAAAAGAAAAAAGGCGGTGATTGGCCACAGATAAACATATTATCGGCGCTCAGACGCGCATTTTTGCCATTCATCATAAGTTGTCCAGTAGTAGACACAGTAATTATTCAGTGGTGTATTTCCCAGAAGCTAATTGAAATATTTAGAGGGACGCCATACTAGAGCCAGCAGCTCAGCTGAGTTTTTGCTAGCATATAACTGTGTTCTCTATTCATAATTCTGGTAAGACTGAAAGTATTTCTTTGTATATTTTAATATTTGTTTAATGTTTCGAGTGATTTGATACTGCCATATTAAAATCTATCCCTTACAACAAGTAAGGATTCGCTCTAGACCCCCCGCCCCAGTTCAGGGTCTAGAGACAAACAAAATACATAAACTCCAGCAAGGATTATGAAGGGCGGATCAAGTGTTGAGATCAGTGGAACATATCACCTATCCTATTCAATGGCAGGAAGCTAATGAACATATTTCAGAATATGTAGTCTGGGGGAACTTATCCTATGTGAAACCAACTTGGTAAGATGTGCTGTATGGTCAGAGAGATCTGACCCCGTCTATGTGGTGTTGTTGTGTGTAGAGTTGTGTGCAGAAATGGTTTAGAGGATGGAATTCTGACACATGACCAATACTTTTATTTCAGAACTGTGAGTTTTTATTTGGCACCAATGTGGTGTCAAATGATGTGTTGATAATACAAGAGTGGACCCGTGCAGTATAATATTTTGGCAGAGCAGCCTTTTATTGCCCCCAAGCACGGAGAGGCGGGGCCACCAGATTCCAGCACCAGATTCCAGCACCAGAACTACTCATTCAAGATACGTGAGCGTCTGGCCTGCTGGAAATTCACCAACTTATTTTCTAACACACCAACTATATTCCCATCAATAAATGGACAATGTTTAGTCGCCATAGACAGGGAGTGATGAGGCCACCCCAACAGCACATCCATTAATCGTTCTCCCAGATAAATTACAACTATAAACAGTAGTAATATTAACTAGTCTTGTAAAATACATATGTACACACCTTTCATTGATTATGCCATATATTCATGCATTTTATTCAAAATTTCAAAACCTTTTATATGTTCTGACCAAAATAAAACCTTGGTTCAGAACAAATAAACTTAAAGAAAATTTACTATCAAAATTTTACACAGCTTGAGTTAGTTCAGTGTGTTATAACATTTTATTAATATTATTAGACTTATTAAATATCTGTGTGTGTGTATGTAAACTACCACAACACATTACATATCAGTACCCTAGAATTTTAACGTAGCCACATTCATTAGTAAAAAAAGATATGTGTGAGGTCGTAGTGGTAGCAAGAAGGGCCTTCTGTAAATTCACAGCTACATTTATCTCAGGAGCCTTCACAGCTGACCTCATGCATCACACTAGGTAATATCACAATCATACAATACCATCAAATCCACTACATATATTGGGGTCTCTTGTCCAGGGATAATTAGCTTAACAAGTAATATTAGGATCTCCTGGTGGGAGAATTAAATTAGGGGAACAAATTATAAAAATTAAAAGTGTCCCTTAAAATTAAAAGTGAAAATAAAAGTTGGTGAATCTTCACAGCCAGTGGTAATTAATTAGTTAACTGGCTAATTAGAATTACTTTAGACTATAGTAATTAGAATTACTTTAGTGGTTGGAAATTTTATCTTGCTCATTGCTAAATTGTCTAAAAAGTATGGCGGAGCTAGCCAAATTCAGATCAGCTGCTGTGCTAACGGCAAAGGATATGGGAATGGATGGTCAGGTTTTAATTCAATATGTAACGGCTGAATGTGATAAGTATATTGAACGGGAAGAAAGAAGATTAGAAAAAGAGGCTGAAAGAAAATTAGAGTCTGAAAGGTTGGCTGAAGAGAAGAGGTTAGAGGCTGAGACTAAGAGGCTGCAGATTGAGGCAGAAGAAAAACGACAGCAAAGGGAGGCAGAAGATAAAAAGGCCGAAAGGGAAGCAGAAGAAAAAAGATTGACTGCCGAAAGGGAGGCAGAAGATAAAAAGGCCGAAAGGGAAGCAGAAGAAAAAAGATTGACTGTCGAAAGGGAGGCAGAAGATAGAAGGTTGCAAAGGGAGCACGAATTACGACTAAGGGAGCTGGAGCTACAAGGCCAGGCTCCTGAAAATGGTGCCAGCCCTTTTGCCTCGGATGCTACGCCCAGTCTGGGAGCCTCAACATCAGCTATGGGGTTTCATTTAGACCATTTTGTTAAGAAAGACGATGACATAGAGGGGTACCTCGGACGTTTTGAGTTATTAGCTACTACATATGGGTTAGAGAGAGAGAGGTGGAGTTTAAAGTTATCACAGGGACTGAGAGGTACTTCTTATGAAGTCTTCGCAAAAATGAACAGAGAAGACCAAGACAATTATGACATGTTAAAGCAGGCTTTGTTATTGAGGTACGAAAAAAATGGTGAATTTTATCGTAAGAAATTTAGAAATGCCAAACTGTTGTCTGGGGAGACATACCACCAATTCTCTGCCAGACTGGAAACCTATTTGGAGAAATGGACGGCTCTGGGGAAGACCCAAGATCTTAAGGAGATGATCATGATAGAGCAATTGAGAGAGTCCATGGCTCCAGACATGAGAAAATTTCTCATGGAACAAGGTGCAGAGAAGTTGGGGGAGGTTTTAAATGTCGCTGAGAGGTATCAGGCAGCCCAGGCAGAGGTAAGTGGTGCTAAAAAGAAGCACATAGACAATTTTAAAGCTCCACAGCAATTTAATAAATTTGATAATAGAGAACAGGGAAATAAAGGTAGGACAAACTTTGAACGGCCAAGAAATGACTATCGAGACAGAAACTCACAGTTCAATGACCAAAAATCCAATGAAAGAAAACCGTTTAACCAAGGAAAAAGATGGTGTAAATGGTGCAAGAAAGATAACCATAACACCGAATTTTGTAGAAGGAAACCTTCAAACATTGCTGCAATGAAGTCGGGGACTCAAAGATTAAAGGTTAATCCTAAGGGACAGCAGGAACCTTATCACCCCCCAGTTTGTGAGGATGTTATTTGTAATGGGGTCACCATAAGGTGCCTTTATGATACAGGTTTGGATTATGATTCAGTTGTGAAGTCTAGCCTAGTGGACCCAAGTCAGTATACCACAGAAACAGTGGAAATACAAGGGGCAACTAAGGACATACCACTCATGACACTTCCCATCGCAAGGATAACGGTGAAAACTCGCTTTGTGGAAGGAGAAATCAGAGCAGCAGTGATAGATGAACCAATCTACCCTCTGATATTGGGGTGTAGATACGTCTTCTTGGGGAGTCCCGAGAGACCTGTGATCATGGCGACAGTGCAGACCAGGTCACAGAAGAAGGAGGAAGAAGGTGAACCTATAAATGCTCATCCAGAGGAGATGAGGAAGGCGCAGGCTGAGGATAGGACACTCAAGCCATGTTTTAAAAAATTGCCCAAATGCCACACACCTCCGAGCAAGGGGGAATATTTTATGAAGAACAAACTATTATACAGGAAGGCCGGAACTGGAACAAATGGTCACAACCAGCTGGTTCTTCCCACTTCATATAGGGATAAAGTGATGGAACTCGGGCATGCGATTCCCTTCAGTGGTCACATGGGGATCAGCGCCACAGGACAGCGTATAGCTTGTCATTACTTCTGGCCAGGGATAACGGAGGATATAAAAAGATATGTCAAATCCTGCCCAGAATGTCAAAGGGTAGCTCCAAAGCACTGGACTGCTCCTGCAACTCTAGGGGAAATGCCCATAGTGGGAACACCTTTTGAGAGGGTTGCAGTGGATATTGTGGGACCTCTCACTCGGACCAAGAGGAGGAACAGTTACATCCTTACTCTGGTGGACACTTGTTCTATGTGGGGAGAGGCGGTAGCCCTGCCATCAATTGATTCAAAACATGTAGCAGAGGCACTACTTACAATATTCACCCGATTAGGATTCCCGCATCAAATCTTGACGGATAATGGCTCTCAGTTCAAGGGGAAACTAACGGAAGAAGTTTTTAAGCTATTTCAAGCCAGACACTTTCATTGTAGTCCGTACCATCCACAAGGGAACGGCCAGGTAGAGAGGTTCAACGGGACTCTCATTTCTATCCTGAGAAAGCTGGCACACGAAAAACCGGATCTGTGGGATCAATTCCTGCCCGCCGCGTTGTTTGCGTATCGGGAGGTACCACATAGTTCAACCGGGATGGCTCCCGCAACTCTGCTATTTGGGAGGCCAATAAAAGGTCCATTAGAAGCTTTATTAAGGACCTGGACAGATGAGAAGGCGGAAGAGACTGTTACCTCATCTTATCAATACGTGAACGAACTGACCACTCGTCTGAAAGCTGGATGGAAACTGGCAAATGATAATTTGAAACAAGCCAGGAAGAAACATGCAGCATATTTTAATAGGAAGGCAAAGAACAGAGAACTAGCTGTGGGAGAGAAGGTGCTGCTTCTACTACCCGGCAGCCAGAATAAATTACAAATTGGATGGCAAGGTCCATATACGGTTCTAGAGAAGGTGTCTAGAACAAACTATAAAATTGACAAAAAGGGAAGGAGAAAGTTTATCATGTAAACCTGTTAAAGAAGTATCTGGATAGACCACTCCAGGAAAGCACCCCCTTACTGACCCTGGCTATCGCAACTCAAATGCAAAAGGAACCACTCACCTCACATGAATACCCATTACATCCTTGTGAAACAGCAGCACAGGTAAAAATCAGTAAGCACCTGACTAAAAATCAGAGGGAGAGAGTTCAACAGGTTCTGGAGGAACATACAGATGTATTAACAGATAAACCAGGCCATACAAATTTGCTACAGTATGACATGAAACTGGTAGACTCAAACCCAATCTGTATGAGAGCCTATTCTATTCCGTTCGCGAAGGAGAAGGCATTGAAGGAAGAAATAGATTATTTGTTGAAGGAGGGGATTATTTCACACAGTGAATCATCTTTTAGCTCTAGTGTCGTTTGGTTGAGAAAACCGTCTGGAGAACACAGGCTGTGCATAGATTACAGGAAACTGAATGCTGTCACAGAAGGACAAGTGGATCCATTACCAGACACAAAACAGTTATTTGCCAGATTAAACAAGGCAAAATACTTTTCAAAGGTGGATCTTAGTAAAGGCTATTACCAGATTCCAGTGAAGCCTGAAGTGAGACCTTATTTGGCTTTTAGCACTTCGGATGGACATTATGAATTCAACATGCTACCATTCGGACTGAAAAATGCTCCGAGTGTATTTTCAAGGATGATGCGCAAATTGTTGGATTCCCTGAATAACCCATGTATCACGAATTTCATGGATGATATTCTCGTCGCCACAGAGACATTTGAAGAACACATTGACGCTCTAAAAATGTTATTTAATAGGCTTAGGGAGGCGAACTTAACTGCTAGGCCAACAAAATGTTGTATTGGATGCAAAGAGTTGGAATTCTTGGGACACACTGTATATCAGGGTAACATGACCCCTGATCCCAAGAACTTGGAAAAACTGCAGAGAGCACCTAGACCACAAACAACAAAGGACGTGCGATCATTCGTGTCGTTATGCTGATTTTATCAAAAATACATCAAGGATTTTAACTCTATTTGTGCTCCTCTGACTGATCTGACTCGCAAGGGACTTCCAGATAAAATTATTTGGACTGCGCAAAGTGAATTAGCGTTCCAAGACTTAAAGGAAAAACTCACTAGCAAGCCTATTCTCAGACTGCCTGATTTGACACAGGACTTTGTCTTAAGAACAGATGCAAGTAATGTAGGACTCGGGGCGGCTTTGTTGCAAAGATCATCTTCACCTGATGGGGAACTGAACCCAGTCGCTTATGCAAGCCGCAAATTGAATAAGGCGGAACAAGGATATTCCACAAGCGAAAAAGAATGTTTAGCGTTAATCTGGGCAATAAAGAAGTTTCAAATCTATCTGTATGGTAGGACTTTTGTGGTCGAGACGGATCATCAGCCCCTCGTATTCTTATCTCAGGCTAAGCATGAAAACGCAAGATTGCTGAGGTGGTCTTTATTGCTTCAACCTTATCAGTTTAGTATCCAATATATCCCAGGCAAATTGAATGTCGGTGCAGATTTCCTCAGTCGGCACCCCTGTGATAAAAATTAGAGTAATGGCAGGCGTGAGGAGTAATTTTATCTATGTGTATCACTGGTTTTGGAACTTGCCGTAGGCATGATTTCAAGTGGGGAGATGTGTGATAAAATTAACCGTGATACAACGTTAAAATATCTCCAAAGATAAAATGTAGGGATAAAAACTAATGCGTAAGCTACTAGCAGACGTGATCGCCCACGCCGCGGGTCACCACCCGCCATGGAAACTAACTTGTTAGACGTGAAGGCAAAAACGTTTACCCTTGGAACGGGATGAGAACGGAGATCAAAAGAAAAAAAAATATGACTGAACACGTGCTTGAAACTAGCAAGGCTAAAAAGACGCAATTGGTGGGGAAAGGAAAAAAATTCACGTCCCCAAGTTGGCACAAGGTAAAGAAATCGACAAAAGGGACCTTAGCTATTATACGCAACAGTCATTTCTTGGACGCTTTTGCGATAACTTAGTCCGTTTATTTGAATTCAGCGGCAAACGCATTACAGAAGATGCTCGAAAATATTTAAAAAAAAACCAACTAACCTTGAAAAGTAACTTTTTCTTAATAATAATGTTAGGAATATAAAACCTAGCTGGCCTGATGGCCCATCTTGAGCAGTGAAATAATATGCTTTCATTTATACAGACGGATAGATAATAAGAAAGATATTGACAAAAGACTGTGTTGTTCATATCAGCGAGCGACTGCATTGAAACAAAAAATGTCACTAATTTTCAAAAACTGCGACCTTGAGAGTCAAGTGCTAAAATCTAGTTGGAATGAAAGGAAGGGAATGTGGTGGAGAATTGTGGCTAAAAATAACTTTAAAGGCAAAATTGTGTAGGGAACGGCAGAGTTGGTTCAAAAAAACAAGTGTGTTTTTGTGTGAAACGCAAGTAGAGACAGACGGACCAACAGACAGTAATACATACTTGACTGAGGTATGACTGAATTGACTTTTGTTAGGAGGTTTGAATTTGAAAAGAAAAAAAGGCGGTGATTGGCCACAGATAAACATATTATCGGCGCTCAGACGCGCATTTTTTCCATTCATCATAAGTTGTCCAGTAGTAGACACAGTAATTATTCAGTGGTGTATTTCCCAGAAGCTAATTGAAATATTTAGAGGGACGCCATACTAGAGCCAGCAGCTCAGCTGAGTTTTGCTAGCATATAACTGTGTTCTCTATTCATAATTCTGGTAAGACTGAAAGTATTTCTTTGTACATTCGCTCTAGACCCCCCGCCCCAGTTCAGGGTCTAGAGACAAACAAAATACATAAACTCCAGCAAGGATTATGAAGGGCGGATCAAGTGTTGAGATCAGTGGAACATATCACCTATCCTATTCAATGGCAGGAAGCTATGAACATATTTCAGAATATGTAGTCTGGGGGAACTTATCCTATGTGAAACCAACTTGGTAAGATGTGCTGTATGGTCAGAGAGATCTGACCCCGTCTATGTGGTGTTGTTGTGTGTAGAGTTGTGTGCAGAAATGGTTTAGAGGATGGAATTCTGACACATGACCAATACTTTTATTTCAGAACTGTGAGTTTTTTATTTGGCACCAATGTGGTGTCAAATGATGTGTTGATAATACAAGAGTGGACCCGTGCAGTATAATATTTTGGCAGAGCAGCCTTTTATTGCCCCCAAGCACGGAGAGGTGGGGCCACCAGATTCCAGCACCAGATTCCAGCACCAGAACTACTCATTCAAGATACGTGAGCGTCTGGCCTGCTGAAAATTCACCAACTTATTTTCTAACACACCAACTATATTCCCATCAATAAATGGACAATTTTTAGTCGCCATAGACAGGGAGTGATGAGGCCACCCCCAACAGCACATCCATTAATCGTTCTCCCAGATAAATTACAACTATAAACAGTAGTAATATTAACTAGTCTTGTAACATACATATGTACACACCTTTCATTGATTATGCCCATTATATTCATGCATTTTATTCAAAATTTCAAAACCTTTTATATGTTCTGACCAAAATAAAACCTTGATTCAGAGCAAATAAACTTAAAGAAAATTTACTATCAAAATTTTACACAGCTTGAGTTAGTTCAGTGTGTTATAACATTTTATTAATATTATTAGGCTTATTAAATATCTGTGTGTGTGTATGTAAACTACCACAACACATTACATATCAGTACCCTAGAATTTTAACGTAGCCACATTCATTAGTAAAAAAAGATATGTGTGAGGTCGTAAGTGGTAGCAAGAAGGGCCTTCTGTAAATTCACAGCTACATTTATCTCAGGAGCCTTCACAGCTGACCTCATGCATCACACTAGGTAATATCACAACCATACAGTACCATCAAAACCACTACAGTGTACCAACGCTGACCCTGTCTCTCTGTATGTTTTCCTGTTTCTGGACTGTTGTCCTAACCTGACTTGTCCATGGTCTATTCCTATTACCTTCTTCCTTTATTGTGACATTTTGCTGACCCGATCCTATTATGTTTCTCCACACTCCTAGCGGTTCTACCTTCATTTCCCAACCGTTCTGTGTTCTTATGTGGCACTTCTGTTGGTTTGCTATGTTGACGTTATTTATTTCTATGGGCTTCCCTTTTCTAACTTCTCCCATAAAATTCCTGACCGCCATTCTGGTAATGTTCGCCTTTAGCCCCACCGATGTCCTATTGTAACTTTTCGTTTACTTTGTACATCGACATTAAGCAAACATTCGTACGATATCCATATCGACTTTTTAATCAAGATTTAACGCGGGGAAACAATATGAATTTTGCGTTTCTGTCGCTGCATCATACTTGTTTGTGCCGCGTACTTCTCGTGGCTAAGGTGATAGGTTCGATTCATGGTATCATCGCTCTCCAGTCTACCAGCTGTAAATGGATACCTGACTTTGCTCTTGAGTTAGGGAAGGAAAAGTATTGAGGAAAGGAACTGGTCACCCCACCTCTTGATGCTGGACCTGGTATAGTGAAGTCTCTAACACTTCATTCTCCTACGGCTGTATCTGCTATAGGACTATCTTTACCTTTATATATATATATGTGCTCTTTAATAATTATAATCACAGTGTTTTATACATATATTTATATATATAATCACACTTTGATTATAATTATTAAAGAGAGTCAGAGGTAATCCCCCCAACCCCCCCACCCCCCCACCCCGCCCCCCCCACTCCCAAACACCCCATCCCCGTACTTCCCCCCGCCCCCCCCCCCCCCCCCCGGCCCCCCCCCCCCCCCCCCCCCCCCCCACAAAAAAAAAAAGAAACACACACACAGACAAGATAACTAGATACAGAACTGAAAAAGAAGAGGAATTCGTAGAAAGACCTCGCGCGAAAGGCATCTGACAGGAGGATTTGGCATGCGTTTGTTGAAGACCTCTGCTCCTTGGGAAGCTAACAGGTAGCTTAAAATATTTCTGTATGTTTTAAAGTCAATACATGTCATTATCTTACAAACAAATTAATTATATTTATTTATTAATATTGTAACGTTGTGATTATAATTATTTACTGTCGTGACCACCGGAGGAACATCATTTATGCTATTCGTATTTCGTACGAATGTTTCCTTACTTGAAAACTCCGATTCCAAGTACAAAGTAAACGAAAAGTTACAATAGGACATCGGTGGGGCTAAAGGTGAACATTACCGCCATTCTTATTCTTCTTTTATTAAGTGTGTTCCAGTTTGCTCGTACAGCAGCTGTTTCTAGGATTTTATTTTTGTCATTATGTTCTCCATCACAAGTGTGACAATGCCCTTTCCCCTTCGTATCGTATGATTTAGACTCTGATTGAAGATCTCTTTCATTAAGTAATGTGTCTAATTGCCTTCTGATAGAGTCTGTGATCAGATCAACAGATGAAAAAATCGCAATTTTAACTTTCTCCAATTCATCTGCTATTATTGACATTGCATATTTATTTGTCAATGTCTGTAAGCCCCTTACGGCATGCATGTGGGTCACCTGAAAATAAGTCTACATTACCTTTTATATTTACGTATTTAGCACTGTCTACCTTGGCTAATGTGTCGGTAATCGTCTTTATGAAGGCCAAAGTCGGACTGTCTTGCATGTTATACTGTGTCTGTTCGGCCTGTGCCATCATCACAATCTGAAAAATAGTTACTTATTTCTACGGTTAACTTAAACTAACTTGCACCTGAAAATGAACAGAAATTTTTCTATTAGTCTTGGGTTTCCTGAAAAAAAAAACAATGTTATGGTTACAAAAAAATTTTTTATGCATACACTGTTATAATTCAATATTATTGAGACTACAATACTAATAATAATAATAATAGTAATTAAACAACAGTAATAATATTAATAACAATAACATTACTATAATGTCTAATTAATAAGGCAAGAATAATAATACAACAATGTCTAATTAAACTAATTAATTAAGACGTCTTCGTTGGAGTACTCGTTTGTCGCGATATTGCCCGCGCGTGACCGACTTTTCTTTTTTTTCACAAACAGTATTGTTATATTTTTATACCATCCGGACTACACACTGTTTTGCTACACACAGGTTTCTATCGGTGAATCGGTTACTGTACTGCACTCTATGACCTGTCTTAAGACTACTTGCGCGAAACACGTCGACCTGTCGTCTGCTGTGATGATTGTCCCCGTGCTGAAAGATTTGAATGAAAACAATTTGTTTCCGAATTGACGTTACAGGACTTGTGAATATTGTACCCGCTTTGTCTTTTCGACCCCTCTCGTGCAGGAGGCGTGAAGAAAAAAAATCTTGACCTGATTTCTGAGCTGGCGTCTTCGGTTGACCAGTTCGCAACCTGTCAGCTTCTGTTTACACTTTGACTGTCCTGTTTTTCTTCGTATGTTGTAAAACTGCAATTCTGCGTTGTTCTGCCGTCTGTGGTTCTTAAGTCTGTCATCAACCAGTGCGTGTGTTGTACTTTTTCTTGGTGAATGACTGATTTCAATGCTGGCTGAGGTTGGTCTCTGCTCTTGAATTGTATAATGTGTGGCGTACTTTGCCTTGTTGTGGCAACTTATTCTCGTGTAGTTCGATTTGAAAGAAGAAAATTCTGACTTGGTTTTCGGGGTGGCGTCTTCGATTGGCTGGTTCCGATACTGTTCACTTTGTTCTGTGTTTACAACTTACACTGTTGCAATTCTGTTTTTTTTTTTTTTATGTTATCGAAACGTAAATATGAAATTTTTTCTTCGTTGTACTCTGCCGTCTGTAGTTGGTGAGGTCTGCCACAGATACGAAAATGTATTATGGTGTCTTCTGTCGTCCGTGGTTGTTGAAATCTGTCACAGCGTCAAACGTCTCTATGTCTTCTGCCTGAAGCGAGGAGAGATGACAGCATAAAGAATAGTTGCTGAACTACTGTTTATAAACAATGTGTGTATGCTGCTGCTAGAGGTTGGTTACGGCACCAAAATCATAATATGTGGCAGCCCTGGTTGTATTATGAATCATCCATGGCAATGTCTGTCCAGGTTCGCTTACCTCTGTGGTTAGCTATGACATGCTGTATTCCACACAGTTACACACACACACAGCACGTGATGCGATAACGCCATAGTAATTTGAATAGTGTTTTATTTACATATGAAAGGATCATTGCTGTCTGCTCTGACCTCCACATTTGGTCCATCATAGAATATACAATGTAAGTTCATTCTTTCCTCACTCTCTCTCGCCCAGTATCGAATCTACACCTTCTGACCTTTTAACCATCAGTGATCATTCAGGTGTTATAGTCTCTATTTCTGTTCTTTCTTCCTTATAATTTCTTATATCTATTTGTTATCTATCATCTCAGTGTTCAGGTTATCTATTGGTAGACCGGGCCTCTCCGGGGATGTTGTTTTCCCTTTCAACACTGAAGAACAGGACTACTGTCTAAATGAAATAAAGTTCGCCCTACGTACCTTCTCCTTTCTGAATAAAACTAACTCACACGGTTTCTCCTTCTAGACAAGAATTTCTCACTGTTCAATATTTCGGGTTAATCATTACCCAACTACTTCTTGTCCATGAAATATTCATCCCATAAACTACTTGAATAATGCCATTATCATGGCTGCCCGCGTATATGCGGCTTCCCTCTCTGGCTCACGTTTCTGTACTGCCCGCTGAGAAAAGCGTGCATTCACTGGATTATCCTTCACCTCTCTCATGCGCAACACTGTTCGCGCATCTCTTTTTTGTACTCTATCTGAACCTTCCCATTCCTAGTTCTCTTTATTCCTTCCCTTTGACTGTACATCGTTCCCTAACTGCCACAATGGGCAGGACACGGTTTTTCCACACTTGTACGCATTGCCGAGGACAGAGAGCAGTGGAGGACCCTGTCTGCTGATGCTTCCACCATGGCACCCCTACGACCCATGACGGGTTACGGGTTGAGATGAGATGATATATATATATATATATATATATATATATATAGAATATATAGTATATTTATATTTATATTCTCCAACAAGAACTAAAATTCAACTTAAAGAACTTAAGAAAAGTCTTCTGGTGAATATTTACAATTTAATTAACAGATATTTTTTCTCTGTTTGAAAATGTTGAACTCAAATATTTTACAGTATGAAATAAATAATAATAGTTAAATAAATGTTCTTGTTTCTTGGTTCACAATGTCTATCATCTTGTAGATACCTTCTCTGGCTTGATTATTCATTGGTTGAATTGTTTATTATTATTATTTAAAGCTGCAAAACTCTATATTATTTTAGTCATCCTGAACTGGAAAATTTGTTTCTTTATTTGAGCTGGATAAGCTTGACAGTTGCAATACGCTACTTATCTGCATCACGGCAGCTGGCTCCCTTATATGCTGGAAACACAATTTCAGCTGAACTTGTTCCAGTAAGTATTCACGTGATGACGGGCCTGTTATCACCAACTGGCACTGCATACGATGAAACTTTAGTAAGAGTAGCTGTTGCGTGATAAATTCTCGCAACATCGTTTTATTTCAGTGTCTGTTTTATAACGCAAGGGCAACAACTGCTTGTAATTTATAGTCACTTTTCTCGGTAAGCATTTGTCTTCTCGCGTTGGTATCGAATGCAGTTAACTTTTGAGCTGTGGTCATTTTTGCGCTGGACTGCGCATGACTTGTCTTGTTGTTTGGTCGATCGGTTTCCGCCCACCACTAGTGGGAGTGAGCGATTTGGAATGGCGAAAGAGGTGCCTCGTTGAAGAGGGGATCTCCGCTATTTTTGTTCTGTCAGGGATGTGTAGTCCTCTTATGGATATTTCGTTTAGTCGAGATAATACCTCTAGTGTTTTCCCACATGTCGGGAGGCGTGATATTTCTGTGTATTTCATGAAAGCAAGCTCACATGTCGCTGCATTGTACTGCATCGGTTGATGCATGTACCAAGGACCATTACTTGCTACTTTGTTAAATGAACTAGGTTTAGAAAACCTTTATTATCTAGAGGATATTTTTGAGGACATTATTTATACTTCGGCAGACGTGTCTGTCTTGCTGAAGTCAAACTAAGGAGAGTGAACTGATCTCATACATCTGGTTATCTCCTGGCTGTTATAGAAAAGGATGGAGTTTTCCACCTGACTACATTTACAGCACTATGAAATATAACATGCATCTGACTCATCATTGTAATGCTGTCTACCGTTTATTGCTGTATTGAATGTTGCTGTGATAATGACTGTTTGATGTGCCTACACATTTGCGTAACCATTTTGTCACTGTGGCGTCCACAATAAATAATGAAGAAAAAACGTCAACGGCTGTTTCAAGACTCATTGACTTTATACGTCGTGAGTTTACTGACGTCCTATGTGGATTGCCCTGTTATTGTTGCATGAACATTGTTTTGACTGAACACATCTACACACTACACAAAACCAGACATGCGGATGCCATCCATCATCATATGGCATCACGCATCATTTGGTGGCCATAAGCTGGTTTGATTCTGGTACTAGCAAACACGGGGTCCCTTACCCACTTCATTTTCAACAAGAATTCATCAGCATCCTTCAAGAAATTAACATTCTTCAATACAGTCAACATCTTCACCATTTTCAAAGTACTCGGCGTTGCCCGGTAAAAGTCAAAATTTCAATTTTTTGACGGAAACAAGAATTTGACAGTACCCGGCGTTGTTACATGTTGCCGGATAACTCGGACTGCTGTTATCTTTTACGCAAGTCAAGCAAGTTGCTGCTGTCAAGGTTCCAGTGCTGTCGTTTTTTGAGAAGGTCAAGTGCCGGTTGAAACGGGTTGTTTTCTGAAGAAGGCCAAGTACCGATTTCCATCAACTTACTTTTGGATTAGAAGGTCAAGTGCCGAAACAACTCAACACACAGTATGTCAGAAGCTCTTGTACCATCGTGTTAGCAGTGGAAGCAGTTCAGATGTGCCATCATCGTTGGAGCTTCGCTCTTTAGGACGTTGATTGACATCCGTTTTTCTGCTGTTCTACGATTGGAAGCCTTTAAGTTAAGTGGCCTGTTTGTATGTAAACTGTGCCCTTATACTTCTGCTGAGTCTTCTGTGTATCATCTCATTCTATATGTTATATGTCTATATGTTATTTGTATATTTATATGTTTATATTTCAGCGGGTTCTCGGTTGGGTGGTGTCTCCGTTAGATTATGCCACGTCATAGAGGTCGTCTATTGTGAGCGTTTTCTGTAGGGTTTGCAAATTTCCGATACTGGAATTTGCTAAGCGACTTCTGTTGCTATTTATGTTAGCTGTGATGACATGTTTTAATATTGTTTTCGTTATTATTTCACATTCTTTAGTTTTGTTGTGATTTGTTTGTATTTGTTAGCCTACTCTTGTCTATAATTTAGTTTCATACAACATTTTTGTTTATACACTGTGGTGTCATGTATTTTGTTTAATTCTATCGCAGATATCGTCACATTTTTTGTGATATTTCATTAATTTCTGCTTTATTTTTAGTTGATTTCTGCGAAAGTTTTTGTATTGTTGCTGATCTTTGTTATTGTTTACATTGTTATTGTTTACATTGTTTGTATTGTTTACATTTTCAATGTTTACATTCTGCATGTGTTTACATAGTCATTGTTTACAGTTATAGTAATTAGTTAATGGGCTATGCTAATGCACTGTTACTACTATACTGATGATAAATGAATGATGAATAGTGTCGTGCACTATTGAATGAGAAGTGCACTTATGATCAAGATTTGAGTGCTGATATTTCATATACAAGTTCTTTGATTGGAGACTTGTTTCCCACAGAGACTGGGATAATATAAGGTGATGTGAATATACAAGTGCTTAATTAAGACTTGTTACACTTAGGTTTGAAATAAATTAGTTAATTATTTCAGGTTTTGGACTCATATGTTAGACAACATGTCTACATTTGAGCACTTTATTGAGCAGGGTAAATTGCTTGGGAAGACTGGTGATAAGTTAGAAGAATTTGCAACTGCTCGATATGATAAAGCAATGGAAGCTGAACAAAAGAAACTGCATATGGAAGCTGAACAAAAGAAACTGCAGATGCAGGTGGATGAAAAGAGATTCCAAATGGAAATGGAAAAACAAAAAAGGGAATCAGAAGCTGAGGAAAGAAAGCTACAGCTAGAGGCTGAGAATAAAAGACTTGAAAAAGAAGCTGAAAATAAAAGACTTGAAAAAGAAGCTGAAAATGAAAGACTTCAAATGCAGGCTCAAGCTGAAGAAAGGAAGTTACAAAGAGAGTCTGATGAGAGGAAAGCAAAAATGGAACATGAAGAAAAACTCTTAGCTTTAGAGTTGGAGAAATTGAAATTGACGAGCATGAGTAATGGTAATGATTCAAACAAGGGTTCATCTTCTGGGAAGGCTAATAATGATACTTTTAAGATTAAGTTACCAACATTTAGTCCTTCCAGTGATGACATAATGTTCTATCTGGACAGATTTGAACAAGCATGTACAGCTCATAACATAGACAAAGCAAAATATGTTTATCAGTTATCAGGGATACTGACAGGTAAAGCTCTAAGTATATTAAATATGGTGGATGAACCTGACAAGAACAATTATGAGGTTGTCAGGGCCGCTTTGTTAAAGAAATATCAGCTTAACGAAGACGGCTATCGTCTACAATTTAAAAACATGTTACCTGAAAATGGAGTTGAATTCTCCGAGTTTATTGCAAGAATACGCATTACTTTCTCACGATGGGTTGAACTATCTAAGACGGAAAAAACTTATGAAGGACTTATGGACTTAATACTTAGAGACAAAGTCATGTCGTCTGTCAATGAGTCTTTCCTTGCTTTCCTTCATGAACGTAAACCTAAAACAATAAAAGAAATGGAAGATTTCTGTTGCCAATACGTAACTGCGCACCCACACATAACCATGGGTAACTCTAAGGTGAAAGAAGGTTTACCAGTTGCTTCGGCAGCTCCGTATGGTCAAAACTTTGCTCGTAGATTCCAACAAAATTTTGATAGAAAGAGTAGCGGTAATTTCTGTCAAAATCACGGAAACCAATTTCATGGTGATTCTTCTTCGAAGAATTGGAGACAACCTGATAGTGGTCGTTACTATCACCCTAATAATTATAAGCATTTCAAAAGAGGATATGGTAATAGAGGTTATTCCTGCCGAAGACCTCAGAACCAAACAAATAGATGTTCGCATCAATGTGAACATGATAGTAATCGTGGAAACTGGAATTCGAACCAGTATAACAATTACAATAGAGACAATAATAACTGCAGAGATAATAATAACTCTGATAACTTCAGAGGTAATAATAGTCGGGGTAGATCTCAACACAAAAAAAAGAGATATCAGCAGGCTAATGCTGTACAACAGGAAACTGAGGGAGCCTGTAATCATGTTGTTGATAGTAAAAACTTTGACCCTGTCACTAGTTCTGCTTTTGACTTTGAAAGAGCAAACAAATGCCCCCAATGCAGTACTTTATTCGAACCGGGTACCATAACTACTTTGAGTTGTGGTCACCCACTTCCCGCTCTTCCTGCTGCTGTTGCGCATGACGGGAGGGGTTCTTTAATTCTACATAAGGGTCTTGTTAATGATACTCCGGTCTCACTACTTTCGATTCCGGATGCACCACTATTGGTGTTAGACAATCGCTTGTAGATCCATCTTGTGCTACAGGAAGGGTTATTAAATGTGTCACATTTGGCGGCACTCTAGAAAAAATATCCTACTGCTGTAATTCGCATTGCCACTCCTTTCTTTACTGGAGATGTGCATGCTTGTCTCTTACCTAATCCTATTGCGGACCTTATTATTGGTCGTATTCACGGAGTTAGGGAGTGTACCCCACAGCAGATTGCTGCTTGGGAAGATAATAACATGCAAGCTACAAATGCAGTAGTTACAAGAGCACAAGCTCTACAAACACCCGAAACTTCACTGAATAGTGATAATGAAGTTGATAGCCAAGATAGTCACTTAGTAATTACTCGTGACTCTTTCATAAAATTGCAAGAAGAAGATCCTTCTTTAAAAAAATTCTTCGTTCTTGCGAAGAAAGGTGATCCGAATCAGGATACAAATAGAAAATCTTGGATTGCAATGAGAAACGGCGTACTTGTACGTATGGTACAAGATTCGACTACGTCGGCACATTCGCAAATTCTTGTTCCCAAGAGCATGAGAGTCCAAATATTACAACATGCTCATGACTCGCAATGTGCTGGACATATGGGTTTTGCCCGTACGAAGTCGAGAGTCCTTGCGGCTTTCTTTTGGCCTTTTGTCAATAAGGACATTCGTATTTACTGCCGATCATGCAAGGTATGTCAGGAGGTCAAATCTAGAGGACCACGACATGCTGCGCCTATCCAGGCTGCTGACATTCCTATTCGGCCGTTTCAGAAAATGGCCATAGATATTATTGGCCCTTTTAAGGTCAAGTCGGCCAGAGGACATCAGTTTATCCTTACATGTGTCGATATGTGCACACGTTGGCCAGAGGCTATTCCTCTTAAGAGCATATCTACTACAGATATCGCAGATGCTCTTTGGTTGATATTTTCTCGCTTGGGGTTCCCCAGAGAAATATTGTCAGACCATGGCACTCAACTCATATCTGACACTATGTCACAGGTAATGTCTACCTTACATATTGAACGATCTCTCAGTAGTATCTACCATCCTATGTCTAATGGGTTAGTTGAGCGTCTGAATAGAACGCTCAAGACTTTGCTTGGTAAGATAACTGAAGATCATCCTCAAGATTGGGACAGGGTTTTACCCGCGGCTCTCTTTGCCTATAGAGAAGTCCCTAATGAACACACAGGATTTTCTCCCTTCGAACTTGTCTTTGGCGCGCGTCCACGCGGCCCTATGTCTTTATTACACGATCTCATCACTGCCGATGATATTAGCGATGAAACTCAATCCTCATATGAGTATGTCATTGCTCTTAGACAAAAGATCATTGAGGCATGTAAGCTAGCAACTGCTTCATCAGAAATTGCTAAAGAGAAGGCAAGGCAGTTTGCTAACAAGAATAGATGTCTACGACAACTTTGTCCAGGTGACAAAGCATTCGTCCTACTCCCCAGTAGGGAAAATAGACTTCTTATTGCATGGAAAGGTCCGTATGCAATAGTCTCTCGGATTTCCGATGTTGACTATGTGGTCGATATTGATGGAAAGCATAAAACTTTCCACATAAACATGCTTTCGGAATTTCACGAACGTCCGGACTATTTGCTGCCTATTTTCCAGGCAACGGATGATGCTCCTGCACCTCACGGTCATTATTCATCCCTGTCTGTCATTCAGGATGAGGAGCTACCTTCTCTGATGTCAACCTTCCCCTTCCAGTGGTTCCATTACATTCTACGGAATCTTGGAAAAACGTTTCTGTTTCTCCTAATCTTTCTGGTGACGAACATCGACAAGTCTCGTCGATGTTACAAACATTTCAGGATGTTCTCACTGACATTCCTGGACACACAGATGTCATAGAACATGACATAATTCTTACCGACAATAATCCAATTAGGGTTAGGCCGTATCCTATTCCTATACACTTTCAGTCGCAAGTGGAAAAGGAATTGGATGAAATGATTCAATTAAATATAATTGAACCATCGACTTCACCATATTCTTCTTCCATGGTTATTGTCCGGAAGAAGGATAAGAACATACGAATTTGCGTTGATTATTGCAAATTGAATCAGGTCACAAAGTTCGACGCTGAACCGATGCCTTTGTTAGAAGATCTACTGATTAGACTTTCTAATTCTAGATTCTTCACTAAACTTGACTTGTCTAAAGGTTATTGGCAAGTGCCTTTAGCAGAGCATGCCAAACCTCTTACTGCTTTTTCTACACCTAGGGGTCTATTTCAATGGAATGTTATGCCTTTTGGTCTCATGAACGCCCCTGCCACTTTCGTTCGCATGATGCGTCGAATTCTGTCACATCGTTCGGATGTCATCGCATACTTAGATGACATCTGTCTCTTCAGTGATACCTGGGAAGATCACTATTTAGGGTTATATGACTTACTGTCCACTCTACGTGAGAATAATTTGACAGCAAAACCTTCTAAAGCTTTTGTTGGTTTTGGTGAAATCTTTTTCCTGGGTCATCGTGTTGGTCATGGTCTCTTGAAGACAGAAGACCACAATACTTCCAAAATACTGAACATCTCTGTTCCTAAAACGAAGAAACAAGTTAGGAGTCTCTTAGGTTTAATTCAATTTTATGGGAGATTTATTCCAAATTTATCTTCGATCATGGCACCTCTCTCAACATTGTTGAAGAAAGGTTCGCCTAATCTGGTCCGTTGGTCTGAAGAATGCCAATCTTCACTAGACCAAATCAAGAATATATTTTCTTCTCCTCCCATCTTAAGATTACCTACTCTTGATAGGACTTTTGTTCTTCGGAGTGATGCTTCATCCACTGGGATTGGAGCAGCACTGATGCAAGAATATGCAAATACTCTGCATCCTGTTATGTACATTTCTAGAAAACTAAATGCGGCAGAGAGGAACTACTCGGTTTTAGACCGTGAGTTGTTAGCGATGGTTTGGTCAATTCTAAAGCTACAAAGATTCCTCCTGGGCGCACATTTCATTCTAGAGACTGATCAGAAAGCTCTTACAGCTATTCAGACTAAGAATTTGAAGAGTTCGAGATCCACTCGATATGCTATAGCTCTTCAACCTTTTCACTTCACGGTACGAGCTATCCGTGGTGCGGATAATGTGATGGCTGACATTTTGTCTAGATGCCCACATGACTCCAACTAATACTTCTGTCCTATATTTCTATATATTACAGAGTCATAACACACCTATATTTCTACAATAGATTAGCACATCTGTACTTAATTTATATGTACACACTATCGTGCTTTGTTGTCATCTTCTTCTGTTCGTTTTTTAAAATGATAGAGGAGGACTGAGTAGTTAATATAAGGGCCGTTAGTTTACTAAACAGCCACAATTATTAATAATGTATTGTACCTTATGAGGCATATTAGTTATTAATTAGCATTATATTGCTTGTACTTTCTCAGAATGTCATTGTTGAGCTGAGGACTTACCTTACGAGTTCTAGATTGTGTACTTACCCTCGGAATACCAGAGCATATGTCCTGGATCGTCATGTAGTTTAACTTTACTATGTACTTATGTCATTACATGTCAAAGAATGTACTATTTAAATTTTCCTATCAGATTTGTACATCCATTTTTAAAGACAATATTAGAGTATGCTGTTTAATGATGATTATAGTAACTTGCATACGTATATTGTGTTTACATGCGAACGTGATGTGTGTTGGTGACACCTCCCCGATGTGAATATTTTTTGAGACATATTTATTTTTCTGTTGAGGTATATCCTCACCAGACACTCTATAATTAGCCTACTGTTTGGCAATTTAGTTAATTATCAGCGCATAATTCGTGCGTTTTGAGCCGCTTATCGCTTGCTCTTTGATATTGAAAAAAAAATATGTTCCACATTTTTTTTTATCGGGAGGAGGTGGTGATATGTTGCGTGATAAATTCTCGCAACATCGTTTTATTTCAGTGTCTGTTTTATAACGCAAGGGCAACAACTGCTTGTAATTTATAGTCACTTTTCTCGGTAAGCATTTGTCTTCTCGCGTTGGTATCGAATGCAGTTAACTTTTGAGCTGTGGTCATTTTTGCGCTGGACTGCGCATGACTTGTCTTGTTGTTTGGTCGATCGGTTTCCGCCCACCACTAGTGGGAGTGAGCGATTTGGAATGGCGAAAGAGGTGCCTCGTTGAAGAGGGGATCTCCGCTATTTTTGTTCTGTCAGGGATGTGTAGTCCTCTTATGGATATTTCGTTTAGTCGAGATAATACCTCTAGTGTTTTCCCACATGTCGGGAGGCGTGATATTTCTGTGTATTTCATGAAAGCAAGCTCACATGTCGCTGCATTGTACTGCATCGGTTGATGCATGTACCAAGGACCATTACTTGCTACTTTGTTAAATGAACTAGGTTTAGAAAACCTTTATTATCTAGAGGATATTTTTGAGGACATTATTTATACTTCGGCAGACGTGTCTGTCTTGCTGAAGTCAAACTAAGGAGAGTGAACTGATCTCATACATCTGGTTATCTCCTGGCTGTTATAGAAAAGGATGGAGTTTTCCACCTGACTACATTTACAGCACTATGAAATATAACATGCATCTGACTCATCATTGTAATGCTGTCTACCGTTTATTGCTGTATTGAATGTTGCTGTGATAATGACTGTTTGATGTGCCTACACATTTGCGTAACCATTTTGTCACTGTGGCGTCCACAATAAATAATGAAGAAAAACGTCAACGGCTGTTTCAAGACTCATTGACTTTATACGTCGTGAGTTTACTGACGTCCTATGTGGATTGCCCTGTTATTGTTGCATGAACATTGTTTTGACTGAACACATCTACACACTACACAAAACCAGACATGCGGATGCCATCCATCATCATATGGCATCACGCATCAGTAGCCTCTTCTGCTTTTTGAAGCTTGTGTTTAAAGGATTAAGCCCTCAGGTACACACACACACATACTAGCTCTCAATGGGGAATAAGGTCTGCTACAGTTGCAGAAAGGCAAACGCTGGCATTAATATATGCACTGCGTCCCCCGCTTTCTGTGTTTTTCAAATCGTGACTGACCGAAGTTTGTTAGGCGATTCTATTTATAGTCTAGCCTCGTCCGTATGAGACGGAACTTCCAAAAAATTTAATCAAAATCGGAAAATGTGGGACTGTTATACCTATTGTTCAATGTAGGAAAATTGTTTTTTAAATTATCTCCGTTATTCCTGATGCGATTTTAGTCAAGTAAAGTTTCCCTTATACTTAGAATTAAGCTTTATATATATATATATATATATATATATATATATATATATATATATATATATATATATATATATATATATATATATATATATATATATATATATATATATATATATATATATATATATATATATATATATATATATATATATATATATATATATATATATATATATATATATATCATAATCTCTTTGGTTACTACTAGCATTTTCTGTTATGCATAGTTTAAACAGCTAACTTTAGGCCAACCTGAAGCTTCGAATGCATTTTACCTAATATTTCTCCCGTCCTATAATAGTATTAGTAAAAGTATTACTACTTACGGGTAGAGTAACATTCCTAATATCGTTTTGATAACCTCTGCCAAGTGATACTTCTTTTATACTGTTGTACCAAAATTGCTAAATTAATCATGTTACACAAAATAGGGTCTGGCCATCTTGATGCTCCCTGCAGTTGTAAACACAGGACCAAAACAAGCGTTTTCATTGGTCGGGGTATCCTATCTTTTTTCCAATGTATGGCGCGCCGTTAAGACCAGAGTTATTTGAATTCGTGATGTGAACCAGACGTCATTTCACGACAGAAACCATTGAGAGACAAGTTGTTGTCATCACAGACACCACTGTCAGTAATTGCAACACTGGGGAGCCACAATAATGAAGGCCTAGATGACCTAAGAGTAGTGCTCCATAAACTGTGTCAACGATTCAAAAGGGTTGTTATACAATGGACCCCATCTCATTGTAGCATCTCCGGTGATGAAGAGGCCGACATATTGGGAAAGGAACTTGGAAAGCTACCTCAACCTAATAAAAGCATACCTTTCGAGGAGGCAAAGAGTTGTCAGAACCAGATACAGAGACAGATGGAATGCAGCGCATCCAGGACACACACAGCAGAAAAAGAACAAGTGATAATCTTCAGACTCCACACGGACCACAACAGACTGGGATATCATCTGTTCAACAAGCTAAAGACAGGAACTAACTATGAGTGTGATTGTGGAACCGATAAAATGACTGCTGAACATCTGCTTCCACGATGCCCAACTTATGAGCAACAAAGAAAGCACACATTGCCGTCACCCGTACTATTCCTGGAAAAACTTTCTGGAGATACAAATAGCATCAGGCTGACAATTAGTTTCTTTGAAAATATTCAAGTAGACGTCTGAGTGTGTACGAAGAAGTTCTCATGCATGACAAAATAACACATCTGCTTTTCAGAGTTACAAATACTGTCTTTTAAAGACCACAATTCCTCAACTTAGTACAGCTTTGTCCCATCACAAAGAACACACAGGTCACATAAAAGATGATGCCTATCACCAGCTATCTTGGAGAGACCAGGTCATCATTCTACGCTTACGCACTGATCACAATAGGTTGAGGTACCATCTACATCACAAGTACCGGATTGGTCTAACAGATCTCTGTTCCTGTGGCACCAGCCTCACGATAGCCGAACATCTGCTCCAGTCCTTCCCAACTTACAGCAGTGAAGGTAGTGGCATATGGCAACAACCCACTTCTCGCTACGAAAAACTGTTAGATGCCAGGAACATTGATCTGACTACTGTCTTTATTAGAGTAAATTAATGTGAAGTCTGATGGGCGAACGAGGAAGAAGTCCTATCTCCACTTCAGCTCATTTTGAGAAATACGCGTTCAAAGTTTTTTGGTTATGAGATGAAAAGAAGGAAATATCACGTTATATTGAAATTTTGCATGATGATTCAAACTGTTAACTGTAAGATGTTGTGTAGGACGATAGATGAAACCATATGATGTCGATTTATGACCACAGGTCAATTTTAGTCAAAACTGGAGATGAAATAAAGCAGTACTAACGTGACGCACTGTTAATTCCTACTAGGGTAGCCATTTCTGCTCTATCCAAACCCCCATTTTTTCCGAGTTGTGAAATAGTTACAATACTGGAACATAGATCCAACTGGCTAAAGGATTAGAGCCATTCCCTCTAGCGGCACAGTAATTGGGTTTCAGCGATTGAAACCTGGTAGCTTCATGCTCTAGTCTACCCAACGTTAAATGGGTACTCGACTTTGCTCTTAGGCTGCTAATGCAACAAGGAAGGGAACTAGTCACCCCCCCCCCCACTTTCAATAAAGCTGGACTTAATATGGTGAAGTCTTCAGCTCTGCATTCCCCTGCGGCAGTATGTGATGGGACTATCTTGTTACCTTCACATTTCGATTATGATAAAGATAAGGAGGTATCCTCAGATGTCTTGTAATAGTCATTATGATTTTAATTAGTATTTACAGGTGGAGGTAGTCCCAAAGAAGATACTGCTGTACGGGGGTGACGTGTTAGAGACGGAGATAGCCCCCATATGGTACGGGATTGAAGTGCTATAGACTTACTATGTACTGTGTCCACCTTTATTAGTTGTTGTCACTAGTTCAGTTCACCGCAGGCTTTTGCCTTCCCTACTCAAGAGCAGAGTCAGATAACCATTTATAGCTAGGTGAACTGAGTAGGCCATAAAGCCGCTGCCCTGGCAAAATTTAAAAATTAGAGACCTACCCACAACAAAAATATTGATAAAATGTGTGATTCCTATATACACAGTTTGGGATTCTCGCCGGTGATAAGGAATTCGTGCACTGTGCTGATATCTTCCTTATGTGATCTAAGAGAGGAGATCGCAGCATTGATGGGGGTTGTCCGTGTGCAGTGAAGATAGTCCTTAAAATCAAAACTAAACCAGGCTGGAGCGTGAAGCGGTCAGGTTTCGAACCCGGTAACTTTGTGGCGAGAGGCAAGCGATCTAACCACTCTGCCAATCGAACGCTAATTAGTATTATCAGATTCAGATATTCCGTTATTTTTATGACCATACAAACAAACAGGTCTGTGAATTGTATATAATAAATATAAATCGGTATGTTGCAGGCACTCGGATGAAAAAAACAAGCAACTAGGCAACAGAAAAGTGATAAGCTTAGCTGGGAAATCGAATCCAGAAAATCTGACCTACGTCATCGCCTCGCTAATGGAGTGAATCGTAACTAAACGTACGGCCAACTCGGCACCATTATTTATTTCCATATACTATATTTCTGTATGTTTGGCAGATTTTATCTCTCTCCTTCTCTCCTTCCACCCCTCATTCTCTCTATATACAACGTATATTTTGTTACTTTCCTTCACGAAAGGCTTATCTGGCGTCATCATCATGTGACGTATTCTCTCCAGAACGTTGTCTCCATCACAGCTGCTCTGAACGCATCACGATTCTGGACAAGTCGACCTGCATCAGCCAAAGACAAGTTCAGACTCTCTGTGATGTCCTGGGTCCCCCGTCGTCTAGGTCGACCCCCTCTCCTTTTTCCAGGGACCATGCCTTCCATCACTATTTTTTCCAGACTATTATGTCTTTTTATATGACCGAAATATGTCAGCTTCCTTATTGCGATGGTATTTAGGAGCCAATTTTGGTACTTCATTGGTATTTCCCCCTCACATTTCCACTGTCATTTCCCCCTCCCCACTAAGTCATATTAAAAAATCGCAGTCTTCTCAGATAGTTTTAAAATGTTTTTTTTTTTTTTTAAATGTCTGTCAATGTGCCAAATCGGTCGTGTCGAAACATTAGAACTGGTCGTTAACAGGGTTGCTAGATTAACATTTTGAGAAAAAGCCGAACGCGACAGAATTTAAAAAAACCAAAAAAAAAAAAAACCAAACAAAAGCCAACACATTTCAGTTACATATATTCTACTTATATCACACACAAAATTCCAGACCCAGGTCATTTCTATCACACCCACTGGAAACTGCGCCATACACTTTGTCAGATGTACAGTCCTTTAAAATTGTTGATGATACAGTGAAGGGGAGGTTAAACCCCCAAAATGAAAAACACAGAATTATAAGTTAATATCTATATCTGGTCATTTATACTAGCAAAATGACTGAAAAAAATACAAAACATTGAGGTATATACTAAAAACTTGCAATCTATGGCGGAAAAACAGTGAAAAAAAGGCAAATTTTAGCTTTTTTGGGTATTTTGTTGCCCAAGATATCTCAAATGTGAGTACAACTTGAGTTATGAAATTTGGCTGTTTCATTTGTTAATATATGATAATGATTGTATACTAAAATAATTTTGATTGGTTTGATATCTGTAACTGTCTTTTTTTCTTGTTGAGGTGATCACTGGCCCAAGACAGTATACATGTTGTTAGATGTGTAGTGCGAGCGTATGATGAATTGAGTGTGGGTGCGAATGAAGACGCGAATGTGTTTAGGCTCGTATAGATGTAGATCCTGCAACCCATACTCTCACATGCAGTAATCAAGGATGCTTTGACACTGCAGGCATGTTTCAAGACATTTATTGACGGGAACACACATAATATCAACAGGAACAGTCAGTGTAACAAGGTCATGCTGACCTGACATCGATAGGTATACATTTGGCATTCAAAAAGGTAAACATCAGAATAGACGTGCATGGTCAATAGCAAAGTTCTTCAATAATGACAGTTCGTAACGTCGCCCTTGGCGTCTCTGACTAAACGCGTCAGATGCCTTAGTTACTATGACACATAGGTGCAACTTGGCACTCCCCGCCAATTGCACATATCAGGCTGTAGGATAATAGCCGAAAGCACAGGCCTCGTTCTGACGTCGGCCGTGTACTTCTGTTAAATAGGCTATCATCAACCCTGCAGTAATACTTATTGTAGATAGAAGTTCCGCCAATCTGCGGCTCCCACAATATATCTTCGTCACTGGATTTCTGGACAATATAAGACTAACAGTCTTGGATGGCTACCTCGAGCACAAATATATAAGTTCTGAAATGGCGGATCAGTGAGCTGCTGTTCACCCTAGGTAATCCTTTACATGTTCTGCCACCGAAAAGCGTAATAATGCATAAAGGTCGGTATTACCTGGAAAATGAATCCTCAGAACTAAACAAGGAATTCTGTCGTCATCCCGACGCACAGAGATTCACTGGGGAAAACTGCCATAGCAGTTACTTCGAAGATTCTCCCCGAAAAACAATGGACTCTTGGTCCCTTCAGAAAAACAGGACCTCCCGGCTTCCCGGAAGTATATCTCACTCCCGCTTAAAAAACCTTCCCATAGGCCTACGCCGAACTGTCAACCTCTGACCCTAAAGGTCAAACACAATGAATGAATAAACAAGGGAAGACAACCCCTAATCAACCTGACATCGCAGGTAAAGACACAATTATACTTATGATACAAACATAAGCAAATAACTTGACAGATGACTCCGTCGAAAATGACAGCAACATTACTACCACCCCCCTGTAAAAAAAAAATGCAATTTTTTTTTTTTTAATATGTTCATGAGCAAGATAGCACCAGTATCACTTCTGTGCTCATGCAAACAATGAACCTAATATCAGGTACAATAGAAGAGGGTACAAATCATCTCTCAACATAGGAGAAAATATTTCCTTTAAGCCAAACAAACTAAGGGATACCATTCAAGAAACCTAAGTTGCTGGCAATACCAATCATATATCAAACATTACTAAATAATATAATCATAGCAATATACAAATGTCAATGCTATTTTAGCAACATATCACTGATGGATGGACAAAATGAAATTTGTTAAATTATCTAAACATCATCCAAATACATTTGTATTACAACATATTATGATATTAAGGACAGACCTAAGTCTGAAAATATATCAGGAAAAACTAGGACACAAGATTTAACTGGAATCATGTGGGCATCTAGACAATATGTCCGCCATCACATTATCCGAACCACGGATAGCTCGCACCGTGAAATGGAAAGGCTGAAGAGCAATAGCATAACGAGTAGATCTCGAGCTCTTCAAATCCTTACTTTGCATAGCCGTAAGAGCTTTTTGGTCGGTTTCCATAAAGAAATGCGCGCCCAGAAGGAACCTTTGTAGCTTAAGAATGGACCAAACCATAGCCAACAATTCACGGTCCAAAACCGAGTAATTCCTTTCTGCCGCATTCAGCTTCCTAGAAATATACATTACAGGATGCAGAGTTCCTGAATATTCCTGCATTAGTGCCGCTCCAATGCCAGTGGAAGAGGCATCACTACGAAGGACAAAAGTCTTATCAATCGTCGGTAGTCTTAAGATAGGATGAGATGAGAACAAATTCTTAACCTGATCCAATGAAGATTGGCATTCTTGGGACCAACGCACCATATTAGGAGAACCTTTTTTCAATAACGTTGAAAGTGGTGCCATAATGGAGGACAGATTCTCAATGAATCTTCCATAGAATTGTATCAATCCCAAGAGACTACGCACTTGCTTTTTTGTCTTCGGAACCGAGATATTTAATATCTTTGAAATGTTTTGGTCCTCTGTCTTCAACAGACCATGACCAACTCGATGACCTAGGAAGGAAATTTCACTAAACCCAACAAAAGCTTTAGAGGGTTTAGCAGTCAAACTATGCTCACGTAGAGTAGATAGCAATTCCTTTAGACCCACATAGTGTTCTTCCCAAGTATCGCTGAAAAGACAGATGTCGTCTAAATATGCAATGACATCTGCACGATCTGATAGAATTCGTCGCATCATGCGCACGAAAGTCGCTGGGGCGTTCATAAGCCCGAAAGGCATAAAATTCCATTGAAACAGACCCCTAGGTGTCGAAAAAGCAGTGAGAGGTTTGGCGTGTTCCGTCATGGGACTTGCCAATAACCTTTCGACAAGTCTAGTTTAGTAAAGAATTTAGCTTTAGAAAGTCTAATAAGTAGATCATCTAATAACGGCATAGGTTCAGCATCGAACTTCGTAACTTGATTTAATTTGCGATAATCAACGCAAAGACGTATGTTATTGTCTTTCTTTCGAACAATAACTATCGACGAAGAATAAGCTGAAGTGGATGGTTCAATTATTTGTAGTTGAATCATTTCATCCAATTCTTTCTCGACTTGTGCTTGAAAATGAATAGGTATTGGGTATGGTCTTACTCTGATCGGGTTACGATCAGTAAGTATGATGTCATGTTCTATGACATCTGTGTGTCCAGGAATGTCGGTAAGGACATCCTGATATGATTGTAACGTAGAGGATACTTGACGCTGTTCCTCAAAAGACAAGTTGGAAGAGACTGTAACGTCTCTCCACGATTCCGTTGAAGTAAGTGGAATCGCAGGAAGAGGTAAGTTCACGTCAGAAAAAATAGTTTCCTCATCCTGTATAACAGACAGGGATGAGATGTGACCATGTTGAACTGGAGAGTCGTCCGTCGCCTGGAAAATAGGCTGTAAATAGTCTGGACGTTCAATAAACTCTGTTAGCATATTTATATGGAAGGTTTTATGCCTTCCATCCACATCGACAATATAGTCGACATCAGAAATTTTCGAGACTATAGTGTATGGACCCTTCCAAGAAATGAGAAGTCTATTCTCTCTTGAGGGCAGTAAGACATATGCTTTGTCTCCAGGACAAAGTTGACGTAGGCGTCTTTTCTTATTAGCAAATCGCCTAGCTTTTTCTTTCGCAAATTCGGAAGATGAAGTTGCTAACCTGCACGATTCGATAATCTTTTCTCTAAGAGCTATAACATATTCATATGACGATTGTGTATCATCGTCAATATTATCGGAAGTTATCAAATCGTGTAACAAGGACATTGGACCGCGCGGTTGCGCGCCAAAGACAAGTTCGAAAGGAGAAAACCCTGTATGCTCGTTGGGAACCTCTCTATAGGCAAAGAGGACTGCAGGTAAAACCCTGTCCCAATCTTCAGGATGATCCTCCGTTATCTTGCCAAGTAAGTTCTTTAGTGTCCTGTTAAGACGTTCTACCAATCCATTGGACATTGGATGATAAATACTACTGAGAGACCTTTTAATGTCTAGCGTAGCCATTACCTGAGACATAACGTCCGAAATTAACTGAGTGCCGTGATCCGACAGTATTTCTCCGGGGAATCCCAGACGAGAAAATACGAGCCAAAGAGCATCAGCGATATCGACAGTTGATATGCTCTTCAGAGGAATAGCCTCTGGCCAACGCGTGCACATGTCCACGCAAGTGAGGATAAATTGGTGTCCTCTGGCTGACTTAATTTTGAACGGACCAATGATGTCTATAGCCATTTTCTGAAACGGCCGAATCGGAATATCTGCAGCCTGAATAGGAGCAGCATGTCTCGGACCCCTAGACTTGACCTCTTGACAAATTTTGCAAGATCGGCAATAAATTCGGATGTCTTTATTCACGAATGGCCAAAAGAATGACGCAAGGACTCTAGTTTTAGTTCTGGAAAAACCCATGTGTCCAGCACACTGAGAATCGTGTGCATGCCGAAGAATTAAGGCTCTCATACACTTAGGCACAAGAATTTGCGAATGCATAGACTTGTCCGAGTGTTGTACCATTCGTACCAATATACCATTCTTCATAGTAATATACGATTTGTGATTCGTATTTTGATTGGGATCCCCTTTCTTTGCAAGAAGGAAGTATTTCTTCAAAGAAGGATCCTCTTCTTGACGTTTAACAAACGAGTCATGGGAAATCACCAAGTGCTCGTCTTGGCTATCAACTTCATTACTATTATCAGATGAAGTTGGGGGATTAAGAGCTTGAGCTCTTGTCACCACTGCATTGACCGTTTGAATGTTTTTTTCTTCCCAACTAGAAATTTGTTGCGGGGTGCATTCCTTAACCCCATGAATACGACCGATTATAAGATCCGCAATAGGATTAGGAAGAAGACATGCATGGACATCTCCTGTGAAGAAAGGAGTGTCAATCCTAATAATAGCAGTAGGATAGCTTTCCATAGTACCACCAAATGTAACACATTTGATTGTTTTTCCAGTGGCACAGCAAGGATCTATCAGAGACTCCTTAACCCCGACGGTAGTACATCCCGAATCGAAAAGTACTGAGACTAGCCTATCATTTATTAGACCTTTATCTAAGATGAGAGATCCTCTCCCATCATGCGCAACTGTAGCAGGTAGAGCAGGAAGAGGGTGACCACAACTTAGCGTAGATACAGTTGATGAGTCAAACAATGTTAAGCATTGGGGGCATTCAGTTGCTCTCCCAAAATCGAAAGCACAACCAGTGATAGCCCTAGAGTTACCACTATCATTTGCTGTATTACAGGCTCCATCAAACTCTTGTTGTGCAGAGTTTGCCTGTTGGTAAGGTCTTTTCTTGTTAAACCTAGGTCTACCTCGATTATCATTTCCCCTGTAATTATTTTGACTATCATTTCCCCTGTAATTATTTCGACTATCATTTCCCCTGTAATTGTGATCATATTGTCTATTGTACTCATCATTCCGGTTTGAATCCCGGTTTCTAAATTCACCATCGTCATAATCTTGACGTCGAGAATGATTACCTCGAAAATTTGAATAGTTATTATTTGGATAGCCTTTGCGAAAGTGTCTCAAATTATTACCACTAAAATTACGAGAACTACCATCTTGTCTCCACTGCATAGACGAAGAACCATCATGTGTTGGATTACTCCGCTTCTGAGTGTAATTTTGATTACTTCCCCTATTCCAATTTTGTTGAGCACCCTGAAATTTTTTTTTGAAATTAGTGCCATATGGTGTTGCCGAAGCAGCTGGCAACCCTTCTTTCACTTTAGAATTGCTAACTGTAGCATGGGGATGTGCTGTGGCATACTGACAACAGTATTCCTCCATTTCTTTTAAGTTTTTAGGCTTACGCTCATGAAGGAATGCAAGAAAAGAATCATTAACAGATGACAAAACCTTATCTCGCAATAATAAGTCCATTAGACCTTCATATGTTTTCTCAATCTGAGACAACTCAACCCATCGTGTAAATGTACGACGTATCTTTGTAACAAAATCAGAGAAATCTACTCCATTTTCTGGCAACATTGTCCTAAAACGAAGACGATAGTCTTCTTGTTTTAGTTGATATTTTTTTTAGCAATGCTGCCCTGACAACATCATAATTAGTCCTCTCATGTTCGTCTATTGTCATAAGAGTAGTCACTGTGTCACCTGTAAAAAATGGCATCAGTTGTTCAACATATTTTTCCTTTTTTATGTTATGCGTATCGCACAAAAATTGGAATCTATCTAGATAATCTGCTACGTCATCCTTTAAAGGATTGAAATGAGGCAATTTAATCCTACTAACAAACTCCTTTGTCGTACTCGAAGTTGTTTGCTGAGCACCCGTACTCGCCAATTTCAATTTCTCTAACTCCAAAGTTGCGAGTCTTTCCTCGTGTTCCATTTTCCTAATTTCAGCCTCGGCTTGAGCTTTCCTCTCCTCTGTAGCAGCTTGAGCTTTCCTCTCCTCTGCAGCAGCTTGAGCTTTCCTCTCCTCTGCAGCAGCTTGCGCAGCCTCTTTGTCTAATCTCTTTTGTTCAGCTTCAAATCTCCTTTCCTCCACCTGCATCTGCAATTTCTTTTGTTCAGCAGCAATATCAGCTTCTCTGTCTAGCCTTTTTTGTTCAGCAGCTGCTTCTCTTTCTAATCTCTTCTCTTCAGCCATAGTTTTTTTTTTCCTCTGCAGCAGCCCTTCTCTCTTCAGCAGCTAATGCTTTGTCATACTGAGCAACAGCCCACTGTTCTAACTGTTGACCAGTCTTATCAAGGGCTCTCCCTTGTGTAATAAAGTAGTCCAATGTAGACATCTTGTCTACTGAGATCAGTAACTTGCAGAAGCAAATATATTAAATTATCCCACTTTAATGGGAGACAAGTCTGAAATGATAGACTTGTATACTCACTTCACTTTCTTTCACACTCTTAGTCTTGTTTATAATGTACCCAAAAAATCACCTGAGTACCTGTGGAAAAAAAAAATTCCCTTATATCCCACTCACTATGGGCACAAGTCTTTTTTATAAAGAACTTGAATATGTATTTCACCTTGTCTCAATCTTTGTAGATAACAAGTCTTTTATCAAAGAACTTGTATAAATATCTTATATAATATTATTTAACAAACTCTATATGAAGAGTCTACCTTATCAATAATATCAAAACATGACCAAGTATGTGTATGTAGACTGTGCATGACAGTAATGTAGTACAACCAAAAAAAAATACAAAGACAAAAATACAAAACAATACAAATGGCAACACTGTTTTAACCAAAAATGTGTAGAGAAATACACAAGAAAGGAGAGACCTACAGAATACAAACAAAACAAATCGACAATCAAAACTAAAAAACAGACAAAATATTACAAAAACAACGTTAAGTACAATTACATCACAGCTAACATCAATAGCGACCAATTGTCACTAGCAAATTTCCAAATTAAGAAAATTTGCACCTACAGAACGCTTACAGTAAGCCTCGATCAAGTGGCATATTTACCGTAAGACCCACCAACCGAAAAACCCGCAGAAAAATACACAAAACAGTAGAAGTGACATAAACATATAGCAATCAATTTCAATGTGTTGCAGAACAAGTTCAGTCACAGCTGAAACTAAAATAAATTTCTTGCTCCTTGCGAACACAGAAACGAAATGTCAAACGCGCACTGAACGTCAAATCCACTGTAACATAAAGTGGTATTCACGAACCAAAGTTACTATGACCTTCTCAAATTAGGGCTTGCACATTGAATGTTTACTATTTTCACGTACTGTTTACAGACACTTGACCTCCAACAATGTAGCTTGAATGCTCTGACCTAGAAAAGTCTGTTGTTGAATGAAACGTGTAACAACCAGCAGTACTGTTTACAATAGGAACCCGCCTTCTATGCAGTTATGGTCCACGTAGCAAATGCCTAGTAGTTAACTTCAGTACATGTCTTGTTATGGTTTATGTAGCATTATGATATAAATGCTCGTACTGTTTATTTGGGTCAACCGTTGATGACCTATATCTGTCCTGTTGTAGCCAAAACTTGCAAGTGTAGAATTAGCGCTGTGTGTTACGGCTGTCCCGTGTGTAGCTTAGACCCACAGATCAGAAGTGTAATGTGTACTTGTCCTTCTTGTAACTTTCTCGACAAAACTGGAGACATCATACATGTAACAGCCAACCAGGAATGTAAATTTCTGGATCCATAAATGTCAACAATAATGTCAAATGCTCGCTCTGTTCTTTTTAAACCCACAGATCTGGTCCATCAGAAATGTAAGTTTCTAGGCCACATTGGCGACAAGAAATGTATCATAAGAGCCCACGTAACTGGTCCACCAGAAATGTAACTGTCTTTTTTTTCTTGTTGAGGTGATCACTGGCCCAAGACAGTATACATGTTGTTAGATGTGTAGTGCGAGCGTATGATGAATTGAGTGTGGGTGCGAATGAAGACGCGAATGTGTTTAGGCTCGTATAGATGTAGATCCTGCAACCCATACTCTCACATGCAGTAATCAAGGATGCTTTGACACTGCAGGCATGTTTCAAGACATTTATTGACGGGAACACACATAATATCAACAGGAACAGTCAGTGTAACAAGGTCATGCTGACCTGACATCGATAGGTATACATTTGGCATTCAAAAAGGTAAACATCAGAATAGACGTGCATGGTCAATAGCAAAGTTCTTCAATAATGACAGTTCGTAACGTCGCCCTTGGCGTCTCTGACTAAACGCGTCAGATGCCTTAGTTACTATGACACATAGGTGCAACTTGGCACTCCCCGCCAATTGCACATATCAGGCTGTAGGATAATAGCCGAAAGCACAGGCCTCGTTCTGACGTCGGCCGTGTACTTCTGTTAAATAGGCTATCATCAACCCTGCAGTAATACTTATTGTAGATAGAAGTTCCGCCAATCTGCGGCTCCCACAATATATCTTCGTCACTGGATTTCTGGACAATATAAGACTAACAGTCTTGGATGGCTACCTCGAGCACAAATATATAAGTTCTGAAATGGCGGATCAGTGAGCTGCTGTTCACCCTAGGTAATCCTTTACATGTTCTGCCACCGAAAAGCGTAATAATGCATAAAGGTCGGTATTACCTGGAAAATGAATCCTCAGAACTAAACAAGGAATTCTGTCGTCATCCCGACGCACAGAGATTCACTGGGGAAAACTGCCATAGCAGTTACTTCGAAGATTCTCCCCGAAAAACAATGGACTCTTGGTCCCTTCAGAAAAACAGGACCTCCCGGCTTCCCGGAAGTATATCTCACTCCCGCTTAAAAAACCTTCCCATAGGCCTACGCCGAACTGTCAACCTCTGACCCTAAAGGTCAAACACAATGAATGAATAAACAAGGGAAGACAACCCCTAATCAACCTGACATCGCAGGTAAAGACACAATTATACTTATGATACAAACATAAGCAAATAACTTGACAGATGACTCCGTCGAAAATGACAGCAACAGGTATTTTGTTGCCCAAGATATCTCAAATGTGAGTACAACTTGAGTTATGAAATTTGGCTGTTTCATTTGTTAATATATGATAATGATTGTATACTAAAATAATTTTGATTGGTTTGATATCTGAGTTTTTGTTTATTTTAACATACCAATCGAAAAAAGTTGAAATTTTTAAGGGCGGTATCTTAGCTATTTCTTAACAGTTTTGTAGTTTGTTAACATATATCCTTTATGTTAGTTTATTTTAATGAGCACTATGTGTATAGCATGTGGCCCAAAATTTACTGCTGTATCACTAATAGTTTTTGAAAAATCATGGGCAACGTGCCCACATTTGTGTGAAAAATGAGGTTTTGAGAAAATTAAGAAAAAAGGGAGGAATTACACTTTTACACAAAATTTACTCACCTCAGTATCCCCCTGCTATGTAGGAATCATCTCTGGTATTGTCCGTTATTGATTCCATGTTCTGTGTCATACTTTGCAGCTTACTTTTCATTAAATTCTTCATTTCAGCAGACTGTATGCGCTTTTTGTCAGTTTCCGAAAAAATACATCCTTTCTCTGGTAGACATGTACTGTGTGGGGGGAAGAGATTGCTCTACCCTCAGCAGACTCAGTACATGTAGGAGAGGCTTTGCTCTCAATATTCACAAGATTAGGATACCCTTATCAGATATTAACTGACAATGGTTCACAATTCAGAGGGAAACTGATGGAGGAAGTTTTTAGGATTTTTCAAAATATTCTCGTCCGCACATTTTATCATCCACAATCGATTGGACAAGTGGAAAGATATAACTTGTTGTTGTTGATTTCGTCTACTATGTTGCTGTAATACCCTGTTCAACCTGAAAGTTGGTTATAATTGGGGTATATAGGGTGTTTACTATCTTCGGTGCTAGCCTGTTGTTAGTCCTGAAAAGGACTGGTCCTAAAAAGGACCACTAGCTGCCTGTCAGGATACCTCTTTGCTCTTGTCCATTCGGGGTGTCGTGGCGTGTTCATGGTGTACATTTGTTGTTTTCCTATCTGGCTTGTTAGGTTTTGTGAGTTTTTGCCCTCCTCGTTTCTGCTTCTTGTGTCTTCCTTTTCTCCAGTGTCTGGGAAAGCGCTTTTTCTATCATTGTTGGGAGGAAAGATATAACGGGACTCTACTTACAAATTTATGTAAGCTCGCACAGGAGAAACCAGAATCCTGTGATTCGTTCTTACCTGCAGCTTTATTTGCATATAAGGAGGTACCCTCTGACAACCAAGTCCAGCTCCCGGCCTTCACGTGTGGCTCAATTTGAGCCCGGCGGAACTGTTTCCACTGACGGGAGAAGGGGCAAAGGCGAGCGACTGGCGCCTTAAAACCAGCAGCTTCGGGCAGATAGGGCTCGTGATCCTTGGTTGGTAGCTTATCTAAGAGAAGGAACTCTGAATTAAAACCACCGCTGCCTTGCGGGAATATCCATTTGTGGAATTGGCTTCGGGAGTAAACCCTGAGGATAAATCCGGAGTCGGAGTCCCTAAGGCAGTCTAATGTCGATTCGACATTATTCTGGCAACTCCTGCGACATGGCTGGTACCAAACTGTATCGGCTACTGCCGTTCCTTTGGATCTATCGGCTGTGTGGAGAGGGGGAACATGCTGCATGGGCAACAGCTTGATCTCCATATAACTGTGCCCAAGCTCGCGCCCTGGAGAGGACACTCCAGCTTCACCCTATAGGTGTCGGCAAAACACGGGAAGTAGGTTTGAAATAAATTAGTTAATTATTTCAGGTTTTGGACTCATATGTTAGACAACATGTCTACATTTGAGCACTTTATTGAGCAGGGTAAATTGCTTGGGAAGACTGGTGATAAGTTAGAAGAATTTGCAACTGCTCGATATGATAAAGCAATGGAAGCTGAACAAAAGAAACTGCATATGGAAGCTGAACAAAAGAAACTGCAGATGCAGGTGGATGAAAAAAGATTCCAAATGGAAATGGAAAAACAAAAAAGGGAATCAGAAGCTGAGGAGAGAAAACTCCAGCTACAGCTAGAAGCTGAAAGACTTGAAAAAGAGGCTGAAAATAAAAGACTTGAAAAAGAAGCTGAAAATGAAAGACTTCAAAAAGAGGCTCAGGCTGAGGAAAGAAGATTACAGAGAGAGTCTGATGAGAGGAAAGAGAAAGCAAAAATGGAACATGAAGAAAAGGTCTTAGCTTTAGAGTTGGAAAAATTGAAATTGACGAGCATGAGTAATGGTAATGATTCAAACAAGGGTTCATCTTCTGGTAAGGCTAATAATGATACTTTTAAGATTAAGTTACCAACATTTAGTCCTTCCAGCGATGACATAATGTTCTATCTGGACAGATTTGAACAAGCATGTACAGCTCATAACATAGACAAAGCAAAATATGTTTATCAGTTATCAGGGATACTGACAGGTAAAGCTCTAAGTATATTAAATATGGTGGATGAACCTGACAAGAACAATTATGAGGTTGTCAGGGCCGCTTTGTTAAAGAAATATCAGCTTAACGAAGACGGCTATCGTCTACAATTTAAAAACATGTTACCTGAAAATGGAGTTGAATTCTCCGAGTTTATTGCAAGAATACGCATTACTTTCTCACGATGGGTTGAACTATCTAAGACGGAAAAAACTTATGAAGGACTTATGGACTTAATACTTAGAGACAAAGTCATGTCGTCTGTCAATGAGTCTTTCCTTGCTTTCCTTCATGAACGTAAACCTAAAACAATAAAAGAAATGGAAGATTTCTGTTGCCAAAACGTAACTGCGCACCCACACATAACCATGGGTAACTCTAAGGTGAAAGAAGGTTTACCAGTTGCTTCGGCAGCTCCGTATGGCAAAAATTTTGCTGATAGATCTTAACAAAATTTTGATAGAAAGAGTAGCGGTAATTTCTGTCAAAATCATGGAAATCAATTTCATGGTGATTCTTCTTCGAAGAATTGGAGACAACCTGATAGTACTCGTTACTATCACCCTAATAATTATAAGCATTTCAAAAGAGGATATGGTAATAGAGGTTATTCCTGCCGAAGACCTCAGAACCAAACAAATAGATGTTCGCATCAATGTGAACATGATAGTAATCGTGGAAACTGGAATTCGAACCAGGATAACAATTACAATAGAGACAATAATAACTGCAGAGATAATAATAACTTTGATAACGTCAGAGGTAATAATAGTCGGGGTAGATCTCAACACAAAAAAAAGAGATATCAGCAGGCTAATGCTGTACAACAGGAAACTGAGGGAGCCTGTAATCATGTTGTTGATAGTAAAAACTTTGACGCTGTCACTGGTTCTGCTTTTGACTTTGAGAGAGCAAACAAATGCCCCCAATGCAGTACTTTATTCGAACCGGGTACCATAACTACTTTGAGTTGTGATCACCCACTTCCCGCTCTTCCTGCTGCTGTTGCGCATGACGGGAGGGGTTCTTTAATTCTACATAAGGGTCTTGTTAATGATACTCCGGTCTCACTACTTTTCGATTCCGGATGCACCACTATTGGTGTTAGACAATCGCTTGTAGATCCATCTTGTGCTACAGGAAGGGTTATTAAATGTGTCACATTTGGCGGCACTCTAGAAAAATATCCTACTGCTGTAATTCGCATTGCCACTCCTTTCTTTACTGGAGAGTGCATGCTTGTCTCTTACCTAATCCTATTGCGGACCTTATTATTGGTCGTATTCACGGAGTTAGGGAGTGTACCCCACAGCAGATTGCTGCTTGGGAAGATATTAACATGCAAGCTACAAATGCAGTAGTTACAAGAGCACAAGCTCTACAAACACCCGAAACTTCACTGAATAGTGATAATGAAGTTGATAGCCAAGATAGTCACTTAGTAATTACTCGTGACTCTTTCATAAAATTGCAAGAAGAAGATCCTTCTTTAAAAAAATTCTTCGTTCTTGCGAAGAAAGGTGATCCGAATCAGGATACAAATAGAAAATCTTGGATTGCAATGAGAAACGGCGTACTTGTACGTATGGTACAAGATTCGACTACGTCGGCACATTCGCAAATTCTTGTTCCCAAGAGCATGAGAGTCCAAATATTACAACATGCTCATGACTCGCAATGTGCTGGACATATGGGTTTTGCCCGTACGAAGTCGAGAGTCCTTGCGGCTTTCTTTTGCCCTTTTGTCAATAAGGACATTCGTATTTACTGCCGATCATGCAAGGTATGTCAGGAGGTCAAATCTAGAGGACCACGACATGCTGCGCCTATCCAGGCTGCTGACATTCCTATTCGGCCGTTTCAGAAAATGGCCATAGATATTATTGGCCCTTTTAAGGTCAAGTCGGCCAGAGGACATCAGTTTATCCTTACATGTGTCGATATGTGCACACGTTGGCCAGAGGCTATTCCTCTAAAGAGCATATCTACTACAGATATCGCAGATGCTCTTTGGTTGATATTTTCTCGCTTGGGGTTCCCCAGAGAAATATTGTCAGACCATGGCACTCAACTCATATCTGACACTATGTCACAGGTAATGTCTACCTTACATATTGAACGATCTCTCAGTAGTATCTACCATCCTATGTCTAATGGGTTAGTTGAGCGTGCTGAATAGAACGCTCAAGACTTTGCTTGGTAAGATAACTGAAGATCATCCTCAAGATTGGGACAGGGTTTTACCCGCGGCTCTCTTTGCCTATAGAGAAGTCCCTAATGAACACACAGGATTTTCTCCCTTCGAACTTGTCTTTGGCGCGCGTCCACGCGGCCCTATGTCTTTATTACACGATCTCATCACTGCCGATGATATTAGCGATGAAACTCAATCCTCATAGGAGTATGTCATTGCTCTTAGACAAAAGATCATTGAGGCATGTAAGCTAGCAACTGCTTCATCAGAAATTGCTAAAGAGAAGGCAAGGCAGTTTGCTAACAAGAATAGATGTCTACGACAACTTTGTCCAGGTGACAAAGCATTCGTCCTACTCCCCAGTAGGGAAAATAGACTTCTTATTGCATGGAAAGGTCCGTATGCAATAGTCTCTCGGATTTCCGATGTTGACTATGTGGTCGATATTGATGGTAAGCATAAAACTTTCCACATAAACATGCTTTCGGAATTTCACGAACGTCCGGACTATTTGCTGCCTATTTTCCAGGCAACGGATGATGCTCCTGCACCTCACGGTCATTATTCATCCCTGTCTGTCATTCAGGATGAGGAAGCTACCTTCTCTGATGTCAACCTTCCCCTTCCAGTGGTTCCATTACATTCCACGGAATCTTGGAAAAACGTTTCTGTTTCTCCTAATCTTTCTGGTGACGAACATCGACAAGTCTCGTCGATGTTACCAACATTTCAGGATGTTCTCACTGACATTCCTGGACACACAGATGTCATAGAACATGACATAATTCTTACCGACAATAATCCAATTAGGGTTAGGCCGTATCCTATTCCTATACACTTTCAGTCGCAGGTGGAAAAGCAATTGGATGAAATGATTCAATTAAATATAATTGAACCATCGACTTCACCATATTCTTCTTCCATGGTTATTGTCCGGAAGAAGGATAAGAACATACGAATTTGCGTTGATTACGCAAATTGAATCAGGTCACAAAGTTCGACGCTGAACCGATGCCTTTGTTAGAAGATCTACTGATTAGACTTTCTAATTCTAGATTCTTCACTAAACTTGACTTGTCTAAAGGTTATTGGCAAGTGCCTTTAGCAGAGCATGCCAAACCTCTTACTGCTTTTTCTACACCTAGGGGTCTATTTCAATGGAATGTTATGCCTTTTGGTCTCATGAACGCCCCTGCCACTTTCGTTCGCATGATGCGTCGATTCTGTCACATCGTTCGGATGTCATCGCATACTTAGATGACATCTGTCTCTTCAGTGATACCTGGGAAGATCACTATTTAGGGTTATATGACTTACTGTCCACTCTACGTGAGAATAATTTGACAGCGAAACCTTCTAAAGCTTTTGTTGGTTTTGGTGAAATCTCTTTCCTGGGTCATCGTGTTGGTCATGGTCTCTTGAAGACAGAAGACCACAATACTTCCAAAAGACTGAACATCTCTGTTCCTAAAACGAAGAAACAAGTTAGGAGTCTCTTAGGTTTAATTCAATTTTATGGGAGATTTATTCCAAATTTATCTTCGATCATGGCACCTCTCTCAACATAGTTGAAGAAAGGTTCGCCTAATCTGGTCCGTTGGTCTGAAGAATGCCAATCTTCACTAGACCAAATCAAGAATATATTTTCTTCTCCTCCCATCTTAAGATTACCTACTCTTGATAGGACTTTTGTTCTTCGGAGTGATGCTTCATCCACTGGGATTGGAGCAGCACTGATGCAAGAATATGCAAATACTCTGCATCCTGTTATGTACATTTCTAGAAAACTAAATGCGGCAGAGAGGAACTACTCGGTTTTAGACCGTGAGTTGTTAGCGATGGTTTGGTCCAATTCTTAAAATCCATACAAAGATTCCTCCTGGGCGCACATTTCATTCTAGAGACTGATCAGAAAGCTCTTACAGCTATTCAGACTAAGAGTTTGAAGAGTTCGAGATCCACTCGATATGCTATAGCTCTTCAACCTTTTCACTTCACGGTACGAGCTATCCGTGGTGCGGATAATGTGATGGCTGACATTTTGTCTAGATGCCCACATGACTCCAACTAATACTTCTGTCCTATATTTCCATATATTACAGAGTCATAACACACCTATATTTCTACAATAGATTAGCACATCTGTACTTACTTTATATGTACACACTATCGTGCTTTGTTGTCATCTTCTTCTGTTCGTTTTTTAAGATGATAGAGGAGGACTGAGTAGTTAATATAAGGGCCGTTAGTTTACTAAACAGCCACAATTATTAATAATGTATTGTACCTTATGAAGCATATTAGTTATTAATTAGCATTATATTGCTTGTACTTTCTCAGAATGTCATTGTTGAGCTGAGGACTTACCTTACTAGTATCAAGCATGACGAGTTTTAGATTGTGTACTTACCCTCGGAATACCAGAGCATATGTCCTGGATCGTCATGTAGTTTAACTTTACTATGTACTTATGTCATTACATGTCAAAGAATGTACTATTTAAATTTTCCTATCAGATTTTTACATCCATTTTTAAAGACAATATTAGAGTATGCTGTTTAATGATGATTATAGTAACTTGCATACGTATATTGTGTTTACATGCTAACGTGATGTGTGTTGGTGACACCTCCCCGATGTGAATATTTTTTGAGACATATTTATTTTTCTGTTGAGGTATATCCTCACCAGACACTCTATAATTAGCCTATTGTTTGGCAATTTAGTTAATTATCAGCGCATAATTCGTGCGTTTTGAGCCGCTTATCGCATGCTCTTTGATATTGAAAAAAAAAAATATGTTCCACATTTTTTTTTTTATCGGGAGGAGGTGGTGATATGTTGCGTGATAAATTCTCGCAACATCGTTTTATTTCAATATCTATTTTATAACGCAAGGGCAACAACTGCTTGAAATTTATAGTCACTTTTCTCGGTAAGCATTTGTCTTCTCGCGTTGGTATCGAATGCAGTTAAGTTTGAGCTGTGGTCATTTTGCGCTGGACTGCGCATGACTTGTCTTGCTTCTTGGTCGATCGGTTTCCGCCCACCACTAGTGGAGTGAGCGATTTGGAATGGCGAAAGAGATGCCTCGTTGAAGAGGGGATCTCCGCTATTTTTTTGTTCTGTCAGGAATGTGAGAGTCCTCTTATGGATATTTCGTTTATTCGAGATAATACCTCTAGTGTATTTGCACATGCCGGGAGGCATAATATTTCTGTGTATTTCCGGAAGGCAAGGTAAATTAACATTTTCATTAACTCTATCGATTTTTGGTCGTGAACGATTTCTGGTTCATAGCCTGTCTTCGAAAGTCGTCGTCACGAGATGTTTTCCTAGCTCACATGTCGCTGTATTGTGCTGCATCGGTTGATGCAGGTTCCAAGGACCATTACTTGCTACTTTGTTAAATGAACTAGGTTTGGAAAACCTTTATTATCTAGAGGATATTTTTGAGGACATTATTTATACTTCGGCAGACGTGTCTGTCTTGCTGAAGTCAAACTAAGGAGAGTGAACTGATCTCATACATCTGGTTATCTCCTGGCTGTTATAGAAAAGGATGGAGTTTTTAACCTGACTACATTTACAGCACTATGAAATATAACATGCATCTGACTCATCATTGTAATGCTGTCTACCGTCTATTGCTGTATTGAATGTTGCTGTGATAATGACTGTTTGATGTGTCTACATATTCGCGTAACCATTTTGTCACTGTGGCGTCCACAATAAATAATGAAGAAAAACGTCAACGGCTGTTACAAGAATCATTGACTTTATACGTCGTGAGTTTACTGACGTCCTATGTGGATTGCCCTGTTAATTTTGTATGAACATTGTTTTGACTGAACACATCTGCACACCACACAAAACCAGACATGCGGATACCATCCATCATCATATGGCATCACGCATCACTAGGGTATGTGTATGATGAAGTGTAAGTCATAACAACAACAGACAGATAAACAATTTAATTTATTCCACCACACTTGACAACACTGTGACACTCACATACATATAACACTCTAAAGGATATCTTAAAGGAGTCACTGATAACTTTTCAAATAACAATATGTATTCATTGCTGTTATGAATGAATATGTGTCCTGATTCGAATACAAAGGGAACCAGGAATCACAATCAATTTTACTTACAAGTTATATGTACAGAATTTATCAATATGAATATGGTAATGACATATATTATTAAAAGTATCCTATGTGTGTCAGTTGTGTAGTAGTAATATGAGGTAATACTGGTTTTGTTTTGTTCAAGCTCTGTTGGTATTTGTCATCATGACTTCAATAGTTTGTCTTTATTGGAACTAGTATTGGAGATGTTCTCAGTTCCTGATATTTAAACAATTTAATTCCCCTCTTAATGTTATTTTTACAAGGTCATTTTAAGCTGGGGGTACATAATTTTGAGCTCAGCTGGCCACATCAGCTTATCTTGCGTGATGGCGGCAGGAAAAGACTCCTCTGCTCGATTTCTCCCCTGGGCTCTGGAGACACCTCACTGATAGCTAAATGGACCAAGGAGTATGCTGTCCGACTCTGGATTCAGCAAAGCTCTGACCAGGTTGATGCGTGATGCCATATGATGATGGATGGTATCCGCATGTCTGGTTTTGTGTGGTGTGCAGATGTGTTCAGTCAAAACAATGTTCATACAAAAATAACAGGGCAATCCACATAGGACGTCAGTAAACTCACGACGTATAAAGTCAATGATTCTTGTAACAGCCGTTGACGTTTTTCTTCATTATTTATGGTGGACGCCACAGTGACAAAATGGTTACGCGAATATGTAGGCACATCAAACAGTCATTATCACAGCAACATTCAATACAGCAATAGACGGTAGACAGCATTACAAAGATGAGCAGTGCTGTTCTTATTTCATAGTGACTGTAAATGTTGTCAGGTCGAAAAACTCCATCCTTTTTATAACAGCCAGGAGATAACCAGATGTATGAGATCAGTTCACTCTCCTTTAATCTGACTTCGCAAGACAGGACACCGTAGCGAAAGTATAATAATTGTCCTCAAAAATAACCCTCTAGATACATAAAGGTTTTCCCAAAACCTAGTTCATTTAACAAAGTAGCAAGTAATGGTCCTTGGACCTGGCATCAACCGATGCAGTACAATACAGCGACCTGTGAGCTAGGAAAAACATCTACGTGACGACGACTTTCGAAGAAAGGCTATGATCAGACTGTTCCGACCAAAAAATCGATAGAGTAATGACATGTTAATTTACCTTGCTTTCAGAAATACACAGAAATATTATGCCTCCCGGCATGTGCAAATACACTAGAGGTATTATCTCGAATAAACGAAATATCCATTAAGAGGACTACACATCCCTGACAGAACAAAAAATAGCGGAGATCCCCTCTTCAACGAGGCATCTCTTTCGCCATTCCAAATCGCTCACTCCACTAGTGGTGGGCGGAAACCGATCGACCAAGAAGCAAGACAAGTCATGCGCAGTCCAGCGCAAAATGACCACAGCTCAAACTTAACTGCATTCGATACCAACGCGAGAAGACAAATGCTTACCGAGAAAAGTGACTATAAATTTCAAGCAGTTGTTGCCCTTGCGTTTTAAAATAGATATTGAAATAAAACGATGTTGCGAGAATTTATCACGCAACATATCACCACCTCCTCCCGATAAAAAAAAATGTGGAACATATTTTTTTTTTCAATATCAAAGAGCATGCGATAAGCGGCTCAAAACGCACGAATTATGCGCTGATAATTAATTAAATTGCCTAACATGAGGCTAATTATAGAGTGTCTGGTGAGGATATACCTCAACAGAAAAATAAATATGTCTCAAAAAATATTCACATCGGGGAGGTGTCACCAACACACATCACGTTAGCATGTAAACACAATATACGTATGCAAGTTACTATAATCATCATTAAACAGCATACTCTAATATTGTCTTTAAAAATGGATGTACAAATCTGATAGGAAAATTTAAATAGTACATTCTTTGACATGTAATGACATAAGTACATAGTAAAGTTAAACTACATGACGATCCAGGACATATGCTCTGGTATTCCGAGGGTAAGTACACAATCTAGAACTCGTCATGCTTGATACTAGTAAGGTAAGTCCTCAGCTCAACAATGACATTCTGAGAAAGTACAAGCAATATAATGCTAATTAATAACTAATATGCTTCATAAGGTACAATACATTATTAATAATTGTGGCTGTTTAGTAAACTAACGGCCCTTATATTAACTACTCAGTCCTCCTCTATCATCTTAAACGAACAGAAGAAGATGACAACAAAGCACGATAGTGTGTACATATAAAGTAAGTACAGATGTGCTAATCTATTGTAGAAATATAGGTGTGTTATGACTCTGTAATATATAGGAAATATAGGACAGAAGTATTAGTTGGAGTCATGTGGGCATCTAGACAAAATGTCAGCCATCACATTATCCGCACCACGGATAGCTCGTACCGTGAAGTGAAAAGGTTGAAGAGCTATAGCATATCGAGTGGATCTCGAACTCTTCAAATTCTTAGTCTGAATAGCTGTAAGAGCTTTCTGATCAGTCTCTAGAATGAAATGTGCGCCCAGGAGGAATCTTTGTAGCTTTAGAATTGACCAAAACCATCGCTAACAACTCACGGTCTAAAACCGAGTAGTTCCTCTCTGCCGCATTTAGTTTTCTAGAAATGTACATAACAGGATGCAGAGTATTTGCATATTCTTGCATCAGTGCTGCTCCAATCCCAGTGGATGAAGCATCACTCCGAAGAACAAAAGTCCTATCAAGAGTAGGTAATCTTAAGATGGGAGGAGAAGAAAATATATTCTTGATTTGGTCTAGTGAAGATTGGCATTCTTCAGACCAACGGACCAGATTAGGCGAACCTTTCTTCAACAATGTTGAGAGAGGTGCCATGATCGAAGATAAATTTGGAATAAATCTCCATAAAATTGAATTAAACCTAAGAGACTCCTAACTTGTTTCTTCGTTTTAGGAACAGAGATGTGTTCAGTATTTTGGAAGTATTGTGGTCTTCTGTCTTCAAGAGACCATGACCAACACGATGACCCAGGAAAGAGATTTCACCAAAACCAACAAAAGCTTTAGAAGGTTTTGCTGTCAAATTTATTCTCACGTAGAGTGGACAGTAAGTCATATAACCCTAAATAGTGATCTTCCCAGGTATCACTGAAGAGACAGATGTCATCTAAGTATGCGATGACATCCGAACGATGTGACAGAATTCGACGCATCATGCGAACGAAAGTGGCAGGGGCGTTCATGAGACCAAAAGGCATAACATTCCATTGAAATAGACCCCTAGGTGTAGAAAAAGCAGTAAGAGGTTTGGCATGCTCTGCTAAAGGCACTTGCCAATAACCTTTAGACAAGTCAAGTTTAGTGAAGAATCTAGAATTAGAAAGTCTAATCAGTAGATCTTCTAACAAAGGCATCGGTTCAGTCGAACTTTGTGACCTGATTCAATTTGCGATAATCAACACAAATTCGTATGTTCTTATCCTTCTTCCGGACAATAACCATGGAAGAAGAATATGGTGAAGTCGATGGTTCAATTATATTTAATTGAATCATTTCATCCAATTCCTTTTCCACTTGCGACTGAAAGTGTATAGGAATAGGATACGGCCTAACCCTAATTGGATTATTGTCGGTAAGAATTATGTCATGTTCTATGACATCTGTGTGTCCAGGAATGTCAGTGAGAACATCCTGAAATGTTTGTAACATCGACAAGTCTCGTCGATGTTCGTCACCAGAAAGATTAGGAGAAACAGAAACGTTTTTCCAAGATTCCGTGGAATGTAATGGAACCACTGGAAGGGGAAGGTTGACATCAGAGAAGGTAGCTTCCTCATCCTGAATGACAGACAGGGATGAATAATGACCGTGAGGTGCAGGAGCATCATCCGTTGCCTGGAAAATAGGCAGCAAATAGTCCGGACGTTCGTGAAATTCCGAAAGCATGTTTATGTGGAAAGTTTTATGCTTTCCATCAATATCGACACATAGTCAACATCGGAAATCCGAGAGACTATTGCATACGGACCTTTCCATGCAATAAGAAGTCTATTTTCCCTACTGGGGAGTAGGACGAATGCTTTGTCACCTGGACAAAGTTGTCGTAGACATCTATTCTTGTTAGCAAACTGCCTTGCCTTCTCTTTAGCAATTTCTGATGAAGCAGTTGCTAGCTTACATGCCTCAATGATCTTTTGTCTAAGAGCAATGACATACTCATATGAGGATTGAGTTTCATCGCTAATATCATCGGCAGTGATGAGATCGTGTAATAAAGACATAGGGCCGCGTGGACGCGCGCCAAAGACAAGTTCGAAGGGAGAAAATCCTGTGTGTTCATTAGGGACTTCTCTATAGGCAAAGAGAGCCGCGGGTAAAACCCTGTCCCAATCTTGAGGATGATCTTCAGTTATCTTACCAAGCAAAGTCTTGAGCGTTCTATTCAGACGCTCAACTAACCCATTAGACATAGGATGGTAGATACTACTGAGAGATCGTTCAATATGTAAGGTAGACATTACCTGTGACATAGTGTCAGATATGAGTTGAGTGCCATGGTCTGACAATATTTCTCTGGGGAACCCCAAGCGAGAAAATATCAACCAAAGAGCATCTGCGATATCTGTAGTAGATATGCTCTTAAGAGGAATAGCCTCTGGCCAACGTGTGCACATATCGACACATGTAAGGATAAACTGATGTCCTCTGGCCGACTTGACCTTAAAAGGGCCAATAATATCTATGGCCATTTTCTGAAACGGCCGAATAGGAATGTCAGCAGCCTGGATAGGCGCAGCATGTCGTGGTCCTCTAGATTTGACCTCCTGACATACCTTGCATGATCGGCAGTAAATACGAATGTCCTTATTGACAAAGGCCAAAAGAAAGCCGCAAGGACTCTCGACTTCGTACGGGCAAAACCCATATGTCCAGCACATTGCGAGTCATGAGCATGTTGTAATATTTGGACTCTCATGCTCTTGGGAACAAGAATTTGCGAATGTGCCGACGTAGTCGAATCTTGTACCATACGTACAAGTACGCCGTTTCTCATTGCAATCCAAGATTTTCTATTTGTATCCTGATTCGGATCACCTTTCTTCGCAAGAACGAAGAATTTTTTTAAAGAAGGATCTTCTTCTTGCAATTTTATGAAAGAGTCACGAGTGATTACTAAGTGACTATCTTGGCTATCAACTTCATTATCACTATTCAGTGAAGTTTCGGGTGTTTGTAGAGCTTGTGCTCTTGTAACTACTGCATTTGTAGCTTGCATGTTATTATCTTCCCAAGCAGCAATCTGCTGTGGGGTACACTCCCTAACTCCGTGAATACGACCACTAATAAGGTCCGCAATAGGATTAGGTAAGAGACAAGCATGCACATCTCCAGTAAAGAAAGGAGTGGCAATGCGAATTACAGCAGTAGGATATTTTTCTAGAGTGCCGCCAAATGTGTCACATTTAATAACCCTTCCTGTAGCACAAGATGGATCTACAAGCGATTGTCTAACACCAATAGTGGTGCATCCGGAATCGAAAAGTAGTGAGACCGGAGTATCATTAACAAGACCCTTATGTAGAATTAAAGAACCCCTCCCGTCATGCGCAACAGCAGCAGGAAGAGCGGGAAGTGGGTGACCACAACTCAAAGTAGTTATGGTACCCGGTTCGAATAAAGTACTGCATTGGGGGCATTTGTTTGCTCTCTCAAAGTCAAAAGCAGAACCAGTGACAGCGTCAAAGTTTTTACTATCAACAACATGATTACAGGCTCCCTCAGTTTCCTGTTGTACAGCATTAGCCTGCTGATATCTCTTTTTTTGTGTTGAGATCTACCCCGACTATTATTACCTCTGAAGTTATCAGAGTTATTATTATCTCTGCAGTTATTATTGTCTCTATTGTAATTGTTATCCTGGTTCGAATTCCAGTTTCCACGATTACTATCATGTTCACATTGATGCGAACATCTATTTGTTTGGTTCTGAGGTCTTCGGCAGGAATAACCTCTATTACCATATCCTCTTTTGAAATGCTTATAATTATTAGGGTGATAGTAACGAGTACTATCAGGTTGTCTCCAATTCTTCGAAGAAGAATCACCATGAAATTGGTTTCCATGATTTTGACAGAAATTACCGCTGCCCTTTCTATCAAAATTTTGTTGGGATCTACGAGCAAAGTTTTGACCATACGGAGCTGCCGAAGCAACTGGTAAACCTTCTTTCACCTTAGAGTTACCCATGGTTATGTGTGGGTGCGCAGTTACGTATTGGCAACAGAAATCTTCCATTTCTTTTATTGTTTAGGTTTACGTTCATGAAGGAAAGCAAGGAAAGACTCATTGACAGACGACATGACTTTGTCTCTAAGTATTAAGTCCATAAGTCCTTCATAAGTTTTTTCCGTCTTAGCTAGTTCAACCCATCGTGAGAAAGTAATGCGTATTCTTGCAATAAACTCGGAGAATTCAACTCCATTTTCAGGTAACATGTTTTTAAATTGTAGACGATAGCCGTCTTCGTTAAGCTGATATTTCTTTAACAAAGCGGCCCTGACAACCTCATAATTGTTCTTGTCAGGTTCATCCACCATATTTAATATACTTAGAGCTTTACCTGTCAGTATCCCTGATAACTGATTAACATATTTTGCTTTGTCTATGTTATGAGCTGTACATGCTTGTTCAAATCTGTCCAGATAGAACATTATGTCATCACTGGAAGGACTAAATGTTGGTAACTTAATCTTAAAAGTATCATTATTAGCCTTACCAGAAGGTGAACCCTTGTTTGAATCATTACCATTACTCATGTTCATCAATTTCAGCATTTCTTCCAATCTATATAGCTAAGAGTTTTTCTTCCTGTTCATTTTTGCTTCTCTCTCCATCCCCTCAGACTTCTCTGTAACTCTCTTCCCCAGCTTGAGCCTGCTATTTGAAGTCTTTTTAGCCTCAGTTTTTTCAGGTCTTTTATTCCCAGCCTCTTTTTCAATCCGTTTTGTTTTCCGTCACTTTTTCAAGTCCTTTTATTTCTTCAGCCTCCCTTTACCCGTTCTGGTTATTTCAGCCTCCTCGTGGTAGCTATTCTATCCTCAGCTTCTGAACCCTTTTTAGCTTTTCCATTTCCTTTGGAATCTTTTTACATCACCTGCATCTGTAGTTTCTTTTGTTCCGCTTCCATCAGCCAGTTTCATTTGTTCAGCTCCCCCATAGCTATTATCATATGAGCAGTTGCCCCTTCCCTACAAACCTAACCCTCCCCCCCACCACTTTACCTGCCCCCCCCCCCCACAAACCCCCCCATGTTTTCCAGAACCTAGGTCCCACCCCCTGCCCTCCCAATCCCATAATTTATTTCCCCCCCCAGTGTAAAACCTCTAATCCCCGATTCACCCCCCCCCCCCCCCTGTCCCCCGCCCCCACCCCTGTCCGCACCACCCCCGCCCCACCCCCCCCCCTCCCCCTGAAAATCCCCTATCCATTTCTTGACACAGTCCACACCCCCCCCACTCCCTCCCCCCCCCCCCCCATCATTCCAATCCTCGTGTAGTAGTAACAGATGCATTCGAAAGCCTTAATCATTACTAT
>JAMPIV010000694.1:0-250000 GCA_024509875.1 Oreohelix idahoensis
GGGTAAGACGTAAGAAGAACGCAGCCAGGAGTCAATCCACAGTGCTGAGTACATTCAAGTTGATCTGCCAGATGATGATCTCACACACTTCTTGGACGGGAAGAGAGATGCAATCAAGTTTCCACCTGCCAGTGCAAAGGGGCTTTGGGAACAGCTGGACGAAGCCTTGGCAAAAGAGTTGGATAACAACCTGAAGCAGATAACTTTGGAGAAGAAGCTGGAAATCTTCGGCGACATAATATACCTGCACTGTCGCAAAGTGTTCGGAGTCAGGGAGGCAAGGGAAAGTAACCCACCGCGAAAAAGTAGAAAACAAATTAAAATAGAAGAAATCAGAAAACAGAAGAAGCATGCCCGAAAACTGTTCAAGAACGCAGTTGCCACGGAGAAGGAAGGATTACGACAGGTTTGGGAGCACCTGAAAGGCCAACATAATGCCCTTTGTAGAGCATATAAGTATACAAACCAATAAAACAGTATTGAATCAGTTTTACAAATTAACGGTTCGCGTGAAACAAGGGACGTTTCGGATTTTACCCTTCATCAGTCACAGTTACAAACAGGTGACAAGGACAAGAATTACATAAAGATACTACAAAAACATACGATGATGATAAACATACAGAAAATGAGCGATACAAGCAGATGGAAAAAATAAACAACCACAGTGATGAGCGAAAAATGAACAATAATAATACAAGAAAATCGTAATATCTGAAAGAAATACCGAAACAAGAAAGTAAATAATCAACGAAACGAAAAAAAAGAATGAACAAAACTATCGAACAAGTAACAGGTCACTTACCTAGATCGGAAGATACTTGGAATAAAACACTGAGGCACTTTATCAAAGAAATCCCGTATCAAAGGAAATGACGCATAAGATCGCGACAATAAGATACGAAACGAACCGAAACAAAAACATAAGAAGACAGATCGGAAAAAACAACGAATAACGAAGAATGAAAAAGAGAGAAAAACCACCAGAATTTATGCAAAATGATGTTGGATATTAAGCCCTTTTTGGAGTTAAACAGCCCATTTGAAAAATAAGACGATTCTCCAACGAAAAGCGAGTCCGGTCATCCCCGACACATGAAAGGAGGGCAGTAACATGAATATCAGAATTACCTGAATGGTCAGGCCTATTGAAATGAAGGGCCACCGGTAAATGTTTGTCGTGATAGATGTCATTTAAGTGCTCATGAAACCTGTCTGCCAAACGTCTGCCAGTTTCACCAATATAGGTAATGCCACACCTCTTGCAGATGATAGCATAAATCAGGTTTCTAGATTCGCACGTGAACGACTCTCTAATGACAAATTTTCCTTTCGGAAAAGTGACTGTCTGAGTTTGGAGTACCAACGGACAGCTCTTACATATACGGCGTTGGCACGGTTTAGTACCAAAGTATGAAGGGCCAGTATGTCTCAAGCGACTGTGTACAAGAATATCCCTAAAACTCCTATCCCTACGATATGCCACCAAAGGTGTATCACGAAACAACTCTCTTGTGTCAGGATCAGAGTGGAGAATAGGCAGATGTCGAAACATAAATCTCTTCACCGCCAGACAGTGAGGGTGGAAAGTTAGAACCAGTTTGAGTCTGTCAGATTGGACAGAAGGTTTAGTAGTGAGTGCCATCTGACGAGTGACGCGTGTGATTCGATTAAAAGCAGAGCAGAAAGGTTGTGCAGGAAGAGAAGGAAGACTCGAAGGGATAGAGAAAGATTCTTCAAGGAGCCCTTCAAGTTTGCCACGGAACTGTTTGAGCAGCCACGATCGGGTACGCTAAACATCAGGAAAGAAGATCTGGAAGAACACCTTAGAATGACATATTCAGATGGTAGCAAAGATGAGCCGCTCAGCAGCATGGCAGGCCTTAAATGGCCGAGTAAGCCGGACGCTGAGTTTAACACCAAGCCCCCAACGGTGCAAGAGGTAGAAAGCATTGTCCAGAAAGCTCGGTGCAAGTCAGCTCCAGGTCCTAATGGTGTTCCGTATGTTGTGTATAAGAGATGCCCTGAGGTGCTCAAACGACTGCTGCGTTTACTGAAGAATGCGTGGAAAACCCAGCTTGTAAGCAAGGAATGGAGAAAGACGAACGGAGTCTACATCCCGAAGGAACAAAATTCCACAGACATCAGTCAGTTTAGGCCAATCTCACTACTTAATGTGGAAGGGAAGATATTCTTCTCAGTGATGGCGAAAAGGCTCACTACATACCTCCTGGCAAATGGGTACATTGACACTACCATTCAGAAAGGAGGTATCCCAGGTACACCAGGATGTCTAGAGCATGCCACAATGATCTGGGAAGCAGCCCAAAAGGCAAAGTCTGACAGAACAAACCTCCATGTAATCTGGTTGGATCTAACAAATGCTTATGAATCCGTTCCACACCAGATGTTGTGGAAGGCCCTAGAAATGTATCATGTTCCACAAGAGAATGCATCAATGCTGAAGCTGTATTTCGCAGGGTTTTCTGTCAGATTTTCAACCAGAGAATACACAACGAAGGGGATTTGCCTTGAAGTAGGAATTGCGATGGGATGTACCATCTCTCCGATACTGTTCGTGATAGCCATGCAGGTAATCCTCAATGCGGTTGAAGGAATGGCTATAGGTCCAAAGCTCGGTGGAATGTGTCACATGCCACCGCTCAAAGCATTCATGGATGACACAACAATTCTGACATCAGATGAACATCAGGCCCGGAGGATGTTAGCACGCCTGGATGAACTAGTCAGCTGGTGCAGAATGAGCTTCAAACCCAAGAAGTTGAGAAGCCTATCAGTCAGGAAAGGGAAGATAGCAGAGATCATCTTCATGGTTTCCAACCAGAGAATCCCTACTGTCATTGAGGAACCTGTTAAAAGTCTTGGCAGAGTGTACGATGCCTCATTAAAAGACTCGAAGGCAGTGCAATAGAAATGGCAGGCAGAGGGCTACAGATCATAGACTAAAGCAGACTCCTGGAAAAATTCAAACTGTGGTGCCTCCATTTGATGTTGATACCTACGTTGCTGTGGCCACTGCTTATATATGAAATAAGCACAAGTACAGTGGAAGCTATAGAGCAGAAGGTCAACAATTTCATGAGGAAATGGCTAGGGGTACCACCAGGTCTGTCATATGAAGCAATGTAGTGCAAAAAGTCAAAACTTCTGCTTCCCTTCAAGTCAGTTGTTGAAGAGTACAAAGTTGGAAAGGCAAGGCTTGCAATGATACTACGCGAGTTAGCAGATGACGTGGTTAAGTCCATTCAGCCCACACTGAAAACGGGAAGGAAGTGGAGAGTGGAAGAAGCTGTTGATGCTGCCCAAGAGTCGCTCAAACTGAGGGAGGTAATCGGATACACACAAGCGAATAGACGGGGATTTGGTCATGGAGACATCCGCTGGTGGTCCAAGGCATCAAGCAGGGAGCGTAGAGACATGGTAGTTCAGGAGATACGAGGAGCTGAGAATGATAAGAGGTTGCAAAAAGCAGTGCAGCAGGCCCAACAAGGCCAATGGACTACATGGGAAGGAGCCCTGCAGAGGTCCTTGACATGGAATGATATATGGCATATGGCACCTCTTAGGCTCAGCTTCGTTGTTAGAACAATGTATGACCTGCTGCCGTCGGCCACAAACCTTGTGAGATGGGGAAAGTCGGATGTTGAGCAGTGCCCCTGTGCCAGGAGAGGCAGACACTTGAACATGTACTCTCGGCGTGTAAGGTGTCATTAGGGCAAGGGCGATACACTTGGCGCCATAACAAAGTGCTAAATGAGCTTGCTGCGACAATAGACCTGGCAAGGATGAAGGCTAATAGCAAAGCCAGGCTGAGCACCACAAATACATACTTTCTGAGGGCAGGAAAGTCAGCACACCCCAAAACGAGTAAACCAGGTAGCAGTTTACCATCTCTTCTTGACTGTGCAAACGACTGGGAGATGGCGGTAGAACTACCTGGACGAAGGGCATATCCAGAGAGTATCAGAAAATCGCGGAGACGGCCGGATATAGTGCTTCATTCTTCAGCATCGCTTCCTATTATACTGATTGAACTGACCATGCCATTTGAATCCAGATTGGACGAGCAACATTCGTTCAAAGCGGCCAAGTATAATGAATTGGCCGCGGATCTGAGACACGATGGGTTCACTGCAAAGGTCATGGCTGTTGAGGTGGGCGCAAGAGGGCTCGTGGCTGCATCAGTGTATGATTTATTGAAACTGTTGGGGCTGAGGGGACAGTCGAGAACAAGGGCACTGAAGAGGCTTAGTGAAACTGCCGAAAAGGCATCGTGCTGGCTGTGGACAGTAAACTCTGCGGTACAGAAAACACAAGGAATTTTTCTAAGTCCACAGTACGTTGAGTTTTTCATTGTACTGATGAAAGGGTTGTGACTGACGAGCAACAGGCGGTGTATATTACAAGAGGTGTTAGGCACAGAATTTCAGTTGCTAGCGCGCAGTGGCTAGAATCGTTGGGAGTCAAGACTACAACCACAAACACACTGACACTCTATGAAATATATCTTATAGAAGTTTGTGTTAAAAGTTTGGTAAAATGGTTATTTACAATTTATTTGGCCTGATCAGAATTGTCTGCAACAGGTCCAACAACCAAAATTGATATTATGAATGTATTTACAACAATTTAAATACTACCATGGATCTTCTGTCCATTCAATTAATAATAAGACAATCAAAATATGTGTATCTAGGTTCACTAAGTTAATGACACTGGTAATTAATAGTATGGGTGGGGTACTGTCATCATTCCCTCTTTCTCTTGTAAATTTATCTTGAAAGTTTCTTGTCAACAATTTATTTTATGTTATTTCTATACAGAAATATAGTATTATAGTGGATAAACTGAGTGCCGACATGTATGGCACTTATCTAGAAAATAGATGTTGCTGTAATTTTCACAGGCTTTCTGGTATGACGACGCTGACACGGTTCCTGGTGCAGTAACTAGACCTCAGGGTCCAAACAATAGGTTACTTTAGTACACTGCAACAACGCTACCAGGGTTCTGGTACCCACACTGTACCAGAACAAAACCTCTGAAACAACGTTATGATTCTTAAAAACACATCTATATTCCCTTCCACATGTAATAGTTCACATAAAGAAAAAGGGTCAGATCTCTCTGACCACACCATACCACTCTGAGATGACAATGCATTACCAGTGCCCCTATTTTGTTCCTTAAGGGCTACAACGCCTCTGACACTTCAACAATGATGATCTCCCATAGGATAACGTGGGTTAGCTTTCCCACTGGCAACTGTGGAAATCATTTTCAGTTATGCAATACACATTAATTTTACTGCTTTTACTGCTTGAACACAACCCACAGGTCCTGCATAACTCTGCTGGGGACTCTGTACTTAGTCGAAAACCTTTCCAATCAAGCAGTATCGCAGACACCAATTTTATTGTAATAACAAAATTAATAATTTCTCTCCTTACCACAATTCAAAGAAATATCACAAACGTACGTTGACTGGCTTTAGCATAAATAGTAGTTTAAGTTCAGCTTTGCCTTCTGTTCATACTGCCAATGGTTAATAACACACTTGGTACTGCTGAGGACAACGCAGCTTGCTTCTAACATATTTCTTTTCAACTGGCGCTGAGCTGTAAACGCTTTTTGCCAATATGCCTAGACCGGCCCAATCACAGCGAGGGTCTAGCATTTCAATTTTCAAAAATTTAAAAAGAAAAACACTACTTCACACTTCTATGAGTGATTCTTTTTAAATATAGATTTTATCTTTTCTGCCCAACCAATACTCTCTGTCTACCCTTCTATACCCTCCAATCAGATTTGAATTACTCCTATGCCTCCTTTCAAATTATCGTTCCCAATAACGTTACAGTTAACGAGTGTAGCAAAGTTAGATTTTGCTGGGGAGGTTATGATGGTATCCTAAAAGAATGAAATCCGTGTATGTATTACCCGTGTGAGGTCAAGCACATGTAGGCCCCTGACTCTATAAATGATGATGATGAATTATGTGCAGGGAACCTAACGCTACCTCCCTAGATCTCACACGGTCACTATTTTGGCTCTAGTGTCTGGTGTATGATGTACCTAGTGTCTAGGGGAGAAATGAAATGATGGTACACAACACAAAAACACTTTAAGTTTCTATGAGGAAGTGAATAAAACCTGTGGTTAAGTTTTTCTTTAAATTTGATAATTTTTTGTACAATTTATTTTGCCTGTCCAGTCATATCGTTTGGACAGGTCTTTGAAAATGAGGACAAGATAGTTTACATTAAAAATTAACTAAATATGTGTGGACAATATGATCAAATAACTACAATGTTAATATATGTCTTTCCTGTTGGAATGTTCACAGCTTAAATTTTTTCTTCTAAGAGGGAGAGTCACTGTGTATGAGGGGCTGTATTATCATCATACACCATCAACTTCCTGAGTATGATTTGAAATAATAGTGTTTATTTAACACGAAACTGTCAGATATACCCAGGTCCTTAACATATCACCTGGGGTTTCTTGTTGAAAGATAAGATATTGTGTAGTTGCAGAAATATCGATATCACATCTTACGCTCAAGCCCCTGCTGTTATTTCTTGAAAGCATACATGAAATGTCGGAGACTTCTTGGCGTTATCGTCACTCCTCAGGTTTCCTGTCACCAGCTGGCAACAGGAAACAAAACCTCTGCAACAAAAGGACACCCTGGCCTTTTACATCTGATCACTTATTCTTTTATTCAATTTCATACGTGGGTATGGGGTCAGCCTCGCGTGCATTTCAGGTGCACTCACCCCCTAATTTTTCATGACTCCCACCTTGCTGTGACCACCCCTCAGGTCCCTATGGCAGATACGCCACTGTACGTTTACATAGTTTTCCTCAATAATATAATGTGGGGTAACCACATTTCCTTTTATATATTTTTCTCATCTTTTTCTTTTAAATTTTGTCACAGCTGTTCTCAGCGTATCTGACTAAAAAATACTGTTCAACTGGCAATGAATAGCGAAAGCTTTTTGCTAATATTTAGTAGCACTGGCCAATCGAAAGCTTGCGACTACCAGAATTCAAATGCAGTTTTTGAAAAACTAAAATAATTCCAAACATACTCTGCGTCTGGTAGTCTATTGGCCAGTCTGCTTTAGTTATGCCAATGCAAAACGATGTTAGTTTTTGGTAACAATTTTCCTACCGCTCCCCTCTCCTCCTATACTCTTGTTACCCAAGCGAATTTGAATTTCCTCAATGCCTCTCGTCTAAGCCGGTGTCCCCACTAACGTTATGAAAAAAACAAGCAGGAACAACAGTCTGTCTGGTCGTGCGTTCGTAGACATTTAGTATTTTCTCAATAACTTGGCTAATACTGGGACTATTATATTATTTAAAACATATTCTTGCTCAGTGGACTCTACGCTATACTACCATATAATTTTTATGTTCAGTTTCATTATGGTTTTAGATTTTCAATTTTGTCACCGGTCATCGTCAAATAAATATTTTACACAAGACGGCCATCTTCCCCTCTCGCCATCTCCCTAGCATGTATTTTTCAAATAACCAACTTGTTTTTGTGACGTCAGAAACATTACCGCGAGGAGAAATAAAATTGTCTGCGTGTTTTGCCTCTGTTGGCTTTGTTCCAGCGTGTATATATGCATGGCGGACTATCAAGCGAAGCGGGGTGTTGGCGTGGCGGGTTAAGAATTGGCGTTAATAATTTGTATTGTATCGTGTAACACTACCAAAAAATGTAAGGATTACTACTTATTACCAGCGTTAAAGTTGACAGAATACGTTAATTCAGATAGTTATTTTGCGGCACACTTCCGCAAAATCGTTAATTATAAGTCTAGGCTGCAAAATGTATGCAGCTGATCTGGCAAAATGTTAAATGTTGGTAGTACGTTTTCGAAACCGAAACCAAAACGCGTGTTAGATTTTTACCGTGCAATCGTTCTATAGGCTTTAGCACTGCACAAAAGGCAGCGTTGCTGGCGTGTGAGAGCATCACCGTCAGACACAATAGGGCGGATTTATTTATTATCATTTTATGACTAAAATCTTACTGAAATGAGCGATTATTCTCGCAGATTTTACAACACACCTCCCTTCCTAAAACATGCAATCATTAGCAGGTTATAATCTGCGAGATAACTTAGCTCAATGAAGTCTTACGCGTTTTTCTGATCTTCATCATAAGGATGTCTACTTAAAAAGTCTGCACCTACGTTCCGAGGGCCAGGAATATATTCTATCAAAAATGAGTATGGCTGCAATAACAAGGACCATCTCAATAATCTGGAATTTTCATGCTTGGCCTGTGACAGGAATACGAGTGGTGAATGATCTGTTTGGACCACAAATGTCCTGCCATATAAATAAATCTGGAATTTTTTAATAGCCCATATCAAAGCTAGACATTCCTTTTCACTTGTTGAATAATTTGTTTCCGCCTTGTTCAACTTGCGGCTTGCATAAGCGACTGGGTTCAATTCCCCATCCTGTGAGGAGGACCTTTGCAACAATGTAGCACCTAGGCCCACATTGCTTGCGTCACTTCTCACGATAAATTCTTGATTCAAGTCAGGCAATTGCAATACTGGCCTGCTTGTAAGTTTCTCTTTTAACTCCTGGTAAGCCAATTCACACTGTGCTGACCAATTTATTGTATCAGTTTGACCTTTGCGAGTTAAATCCATCAGAGGAGCACATATAGAGTTAAAATTTTTGATGTACTTTTGGTAGAAACCACACAATGACACGAAAGATCGCACATCTTTCTTTGTTTGTGGTCTAGGTGCTCTTTTCAATTTTTCCAGATTCTTGGGATCACGGGTCATGCTACCCTGATGTACAGTATGTCCCACGAATTCCAACTCTTTACAACCAATACAACATTTTGTTGGCCCAGCGGTTAAGTTAGCCTCTCTGAGTCTATCAAACAGCATATTCAAAGAGGTAACGTGTTCCTCAAATGTTTACGTAGCAATGAGGATATCGTCCATAAAATTCGAAATACATGGATTTTTCAGGGGATCCAATAATTTTCGCATCATCCTTGAAAACACACCCGGGGCATTTTTCAACCCAAACGGTAACATGTTGAACTCATAATGACCTTCCGAGGTGCTAAAGGCTAAATAAGGTCGAACCTCAGGCTTTACTGGAATTTGGTAATAGCCTTTGCTAAGATCCACCTTAGAAAAATATTTTGCCTTGTTCAGCCTGGCAAATAGTTGAGTAGTATCAGGTAATGGATCCACCTGACCTTCTGTGACAGCATTAAGTTTCCCGTAATCTATGCACAGTCTATGTTCTCCCGATGGTTTCCGCAACAAAACCACACAGGAACTATAAGGAGACTCACTGTGAGAAATAATCGCTTCTTGTAACAAATAATCAATCTCCTCTTTCAAAGCTTTTTCCTTAGCGAAAGGAATAGAATAGGGCCTCATACAGATAGGTGCTGGGTCTAGTAGTTTCATATCATATTCCAACAAATTGGTGTGCCCCGGTTTATCCGTTAACACATCTGTATGTTTCTCAAGGACCTGTTGAACCTTCTCCCTCTGTCCTTTTGTCAGGTGATTACTGATCTTCACCTGGGCAAACGTTTCACTGGATTTCAGTGGATATTCGAATGAGGAGAGAGGGTCATTGTTCATTTCGGTTGCAATATTCAAAAGGTTCACATGATAGACTTTTACCTTTCCCTTTTTGTCTATCTTATAATTTGTTCTGGACACCTTTTCCAAAACTGTGTATGGCCCTTGCCATCCGATCTGAAGTTTATTGTTGCTGCCTGGCAAGAGAAGAAGTACCTTCTCCACTACAGCAAGTTCCCTATCCTTAGCTTTTTTATTATAATAAGCAGCATGCTTTTTCCTGGCTTGTCTCAAATTATCATTTGCCAGTTTCCAACTAGTTTTTAAACGAGTGGTCAGTTCGTTCACATATTGATAAGATGAGGTAACAGTCTCCTCTGCCTTCTCATCTGTCCAGGTCCTTAACAAAGCTTCTAAAGGACCTTTTATTGGCCTCCCAAATAACAGTATTGCGGGTGCCATTCCGCTTGAATTATGTGGTACTTCCCGGTACGCAAACAATGCGGCGGGCAAGTAGTGGTCCCCCGTACCAGGTTTCTCATGTGCCAGCTTTCTCAGGATATAAATGAGAGTCGCATTGAACCTCTCTACCTGGCCGTTCCATTGGGGGTGATAAGAACTACAATGAAAGTGCTTGGCTTGGAACAACCTGAAAACCTCTTCTGTTAGTTTCCCCTTGAACTGAGAGCCATTGTCAGTCAAGATTTGATGAGGGAATCCTAACCTTGTGAATATCGTAAGTAATGCCTCTGCCACATGTTTCGAATCGATTGATGACAGGGCTACCGCCTCTCCCCACATGGAACAAGTGTCTACCAGAGTAAGGATGTAACTGTTCCTCCTCTTGGTCCGAGTGAGAGGTCCCACGATATCCACTGCAACTCTCTCAAAAGGGGTTCCCACAATGGGCATTTCCCCACGAGTTGCCGGAGCAGTCCAATGCTTTGGAGCTATTCTCTGGCATTCGGGACATGATTTTACATATCTCTTTATGTCTTCCATTATCCCTGGCCAGAAATAATGACAAGCTATACGCTGTCCTGTTGCGCTAATCCCCATGTGACCACTGAAGGGGATAGCATGACCTAACTCCATTACCTTTTCCCTATATGAACTGGGAAGGACCAGCTGCCCGTGACCAGCTGAACCGGTGCCGGCCCTCCTATATAACAATTTATTCTTCATATAGAATTCTCCTTTATTAGGAGGAGTATGGCTCTTTGGGAGTTTCTTATAGCACGGCTTCAGTGACCTATCTTCAGCCTGTGCATTTCTCATCTCCTCTGGATGAGTATTTATAGGTTCATCTTTTTCCTTTCTGGATTGTGATCGGGTCTGGACGGCTGCCAAGACCATAGGTCTCTTGGGATTTCCCAAGTAGACATAACGACACCCCAATATCAGAGGGTAGATGGGTGCGTCTATCACTGCTGCTCTGATTATCCCTTCCACATAGCGAGTTTTCACTGTTATCCTTGCAATGGGAAGTTTCATGAGTGGTAGGTCCTTGGTCGCCTCTTGTATCTCCACTGTTTCTGTGGTATACTGATGTGGGTTCACCAAGTGCGCGCTCACGACAGCATCAAAATCTAGATCTGTATCATAGAGACACCTTATGGTGACCTCATTGCATACAACATCCTCACAAACTGGGGGGGGGGTGATAAGGTTCCTGCTGTCCAGCAGGTTTGTCCTTTACTTCCTGGTTCCCCCTTCTCATAGCAGCACATCCAGAAGGTTTACTTTTACAGAATTCGGTGTTATGGTTGTCCTTCCAACAATATTTACACCACCTCTTTCCTTGGTTAAAATGCTTTCTTTCATCATTCTTTCTGTCATTGAAATGTGAGGTTTTATTTTTAAAATCATTCCGAGGCCTATCAAAGTTCTGCTTATTTCTGTTATCAAATTTATTATGGTTTTGAGGAGCCTTATACTGATCTACTGGTTTTTTTCTTGATACCAGCTACCTCTGCCTGGGTTGCCTGATACCTCTCAGCGACATTTATGATCTCACCCAGCCTCTCCGCGCCCTGTTCCATGAGAAATTTTCTCATGTCTGGAGCCATGGACTCTCTCATCTGTTCAATGAGTATCATATCTTTGAGATCTTGGGTTTTCCCCAAAGAAGCCGATTTCTCCATATACGTCTCCAACCGGGCGGAGAACTGGTGATAGGTCTCACCCGACAGTAGCCCGGCATTCCTAAATTTCTTTCTATAAAACTCTCCGTTCTTTTCGTATCTTAACAGAAGAGCCTGCTTCAACATGTCATAGTTGTCTAGGTCATCCCTGCTCATTTTGGAAAACACTTCATAAGCTGTTCCCCGAAGACCCTGAGACAACTTTACACCCCATTTTTCTCTTTCTAACCCATAAGTAGTGGCTAATATTTCGTATCTGCTTAAATACGACTCAATGTCATCATCCTTTTCCACAAAGTAATCTAAATGGAACCCCATGGCTGATGAGAAGGCCCCCTGGCTTGCAGCTGAGTCGGAAGTGGATGGGCTAGTTCCATTTTCAGGAGCATGGCCTTGCAGCTCTAACTCCCTTAGTCGTATCTCATGTTCTCTTTGTAATCTTTTATCTTCCCTTTCCGCCTCCAATCTCCTTTCTTCTTTCTCTCGTTCCGCCTCCAATCTCCTGTCTTCTTTCTCTCGTTCCGCCTCCAATCTCCTTTCTTCTTTCTCTCGTTCCGCCTCCCTCTGTAGACGTTTTTCCTCCTTCTCAGCCTCAGGTTTTTTTGCCTCAGCCTCAAGTTTCTTTGCCTCAGCCTCAAGTTTCTTTGCCTCCCTATCAGCCTCAAGTTTCTTTTCCTCCAACTGCAGCCTCTTAATCTCAGCCTCCCTATCAGCCTCTAATTTCTTAGTCTCCCTAGCATCTTCTAATTGCATTTTTCTTTCCTCAGCTAACCTATGTTCTTCCCTAGTAATAAATTTATCACATTCTGAGGTGACATAGTCAATTAAGATTTGACCCTCCATATTCATATCTTTTGCAGTCTGAACAGCCGCAGATCGAAACTTATCAAGATCTGCCATTCTGATAAATGCAAAATGTTCTAACTAACTTTCTAAATAAGTATAAATTTTATCTAATAAATCTGGGTTCTGACAGTTTCTTGACTTCCCAAATCTTGGGCAATAATGATTATGGGGATTCCCTGGGACAATAGAATGTTGTTTATGCCAAGACCCAGACCCCAATGTATGAAGTACTAGGAGAAATTCAAATGCCCGGACAAGCCTACCAATTTATGTAGCAAAGTTAGATTTTGCTGGGGAGGTTATGATGGTATCCTAAAAGAATGAAATCCGTGTATGTATTACCCGTGTGAGGTCAAGCACATGTAAGCCCCTGACTCTATAAATGATGATGGTGAATTATGTGCAGGGAGCCTAACGCTACCTCCCTAGATCTCACACGGTCACTATTTTGGCTCTAGTGTCTGGTGTATGATGTACCTAGTGTCTAGGGGAGAAATGAAATGATGGTACACAACACAAAAACACTTTAAGTTTCTATGAGGAAGTGAATAAAACCTGTGGTTAAGTTTTTCTTTAAATTTGATAATTTTTTGTACAATTTATTTTGCCTGTCCAGTCATATCGTTTGGACAGGTCTTTGAAAATGAGGACAAGATAGTTTACATTAAAAATTAAATAAAATTGTGTGGACAATCTGCCCAAATAACTACAATGTTAATATATGTCTTTCCTGTTGGAAAGTTCACAGCTTAAATTTATTCTTCTAAGAGGGAGAGTCACTGTGTATGAGGGGCTGTATTATCATCATACCCCATCAACTTCCTGAGTATGATTTGAAATAATAGTGTTTTTTAACACGAAACTGTCAGATATACCCAGGTCCTTAACATATCAACTGGGGTTTCTTGTTGAAAGATAAGATATTGTGTAGTTGCAGAAATATCGATATCACATCACACGCCCAAGCTCCTGCTGTTATCTCATGAAAGCATACATGAAATGTCGGAGACTTCTTGGCGTTATAGTCACTCCTCAGGTTTCCTGTCACCAGCTGGCAACCGGAAACAAAACCTCTGCAACAAAAGGACACCCTGGCCTTTTACATCTGATCACTTATTCTTTTATTCAATTTCATACGTGGGTATGGGGTCAGCCTCGCGTGCATTTTAGGTGCACTCACCCCCTAATTTTTCATAACTCCCTCCTTGCTGTGACCACCCCTCAGGTCCCTATGGCAGATACGCCACTGTACGTTTACATAGTTTTCCTCAATAATATAATGTGGGGTAACCACATTTGCTTTTATATATTTTTCTCATCTTTTTCTTTTAAATTTTATCACAGCTGTTCTCAGCGTATCTGAATAAAAAATACTGTTCGACTGGCAATGAATAGCGAAAGCTTTTTGCTAATATTTAGTAGCACTGGCCAATCGAAAGCTTGCGACTACCAGAATTCAAATGCAGTTTTTGAAAAACAAAAATAATTCCAAACATACTCTGCGTCTTGTAGTCGATTGGCCAGTCTGCTTTAGTTATGCCAATGCAAAACGATGTTATTTTTTGGTAACAATTTTCCTACCGCTCCCCTCTCCTCCTATACTCTTGTTACCCAAGCGAATTTGAATTTCCTCAATGCCTCTCTTCTAAGCCGGTGTCCCCACTAACGTTATGAAAAAAACAAGCAGGAACAACAGTCTGTCTGGTCGTGCGTTCGTAGACATTTAGTATTTTCTCAATAACTTGGCTAATACTGGGACTACTATATTATTTAAAACATATTCTTGCTCAGTGGACTCTAAGCTATACTACCATATAATTTTTATGTTCAGTTTCATTATTGTTTCAGATTTTCAATTTTGTCACCGGTTATGGTCAAATAAATATTTTACACAAGACGGCCATCTTCCCCTCTCGCCATCTCGCTAGCATGTATTTTTCAAATAACTAACTTGTTTTTGTGACGTCAGAAACATTACCGCGAGGAGAAATAAAATTGTCTGCGTGTTTTGCCTCTGTTGGCTTTGTTCCAGCGTGTATATATGCATGGCGGACTATCAAGCGAAGCGGGGTGTTGGCGTGGCGGGTTAAGAATTGGCCTTAATAATTTGTATTGTATCGTGTAACACTACCAAAAAATGTAAGGATTACTACTTATTACCAGCGTTAAAGTTGACAGAATACGTTAATTCAGATAGTTATTTTGCGGCACACTTCCGCAAAATCGTTAATTATAATCTAGGCTGCAAAATGTATGCAGCAGATCTGGCAAAATGTTAAATGTTGGTAGTACGTTTTCGAAACCGAAACCAAAACGCGTGTTAGATTTTTACCGTGGAATCGTTCTATAGGCTTTAGCACTGCACAAAAGGCAGCGTTAATGGCGTGTGAGAGAATCACCGTCAGACACAATAGGGCGGATTTATTTATTATCATTTTATGACTAAAATCTTACTGAAATGAGCGATTATTCTCACAGATTTTACTACAACTAGCAAGAACAACAGTCCGTTCGTCTACGCGTTTCCAGTCAAATAGTATTTTCTCAATAACTTGGCTAATAATTTGACTACCATTAATATTAAAACATATTTGTGCTCAGAATACTCTAAGCTACACGAATATATAATTGTTATGACTATATTCATGTGCGTTTAGATTTTCAGTTTTATCACTGACAGTCGTTAATTATAACTTTTTACATAAGTCTACCATCTTTTCCCTCTCCTTCTGTCTCACTTTTTAATTTTTCAAATAAACCAACTTGTTTTTGTGACGTCACAACTACACTACGCGTCGAGAATTTAATTAAGGCCCAAGAGAATCTATAATTGAAAGCTAAATTTTATACTTAACTCATGTTTCTAAGACTGAATACGAATTTTAGAATGTAACTTTCTATAAAAATTTGAAGGCCGTTTTTTTGCTTATGAAATAACCCAAATTTGACCAAGTGGGAATTAATACTTGTTTTATTATAACACTATTATAGAGTTATGTATGCTGGGTCATATATGGGCCGCTGGGCCTTAAGGGGTTTTTAAACTGTCTGTGTGTTTATATCCGTTAGCTTTGCCACAGCGTGTATATACCTTGTACTAGTTATCTCGCGGGCAGAACGAAGCGGGTTTTGGCAAGGCGATGGTAACATTTTGCGTTAGTGTATTACAGTCGTCTCGTTATTGCTACTTAGAACAAGTCCAAAAGACTACCAAATTTTGCGTTACTGTTGACAGATTACGTTACTTTAGACAGCAGTTTGGCGTTACATTTCTAACAAATCGTTAATTATAAGGCTAGGCTGCAGAATGTATGCAGCAGATCTGGCAAAATGTTAAATATTAGTAGTACGTTTTCGAAACCGAAACTAAAACGCGTGTTAGATTTTTACCGTGGGATCGTTCTATAGGCTTTAGCACTGCACAAAATTCAGCGCTATGCTGGCGTGTGAGAGGATCACCGTCAGACACAATAGGGCGGGTTTATTTATTATCATTTTATGACTAAAATCTTACTGAAATGAGCGATTATTCTCGCAGATTTAACTACAGTTGCTACCAAAGTGAAACGGGTTCATTTTCGATACAAGACAACAGGAGGCTGAGACACTTGAGAGTCATGACCTAAGTGGGCCCGCCCCCCTTAGAGTGTAAAGGAGTATACTGGGCCGAAACACTTGTCGGATGGGGGGACCCTTCTGATGATCAGATTGCCTCCTGTTGTATCGCTCTGTAAAGAGTTTCCTATCATCACTTATATATCATGTGTGATTCTCCATCTTGTTGTGGTGTTTCTTCAAGTGCAAATTTTTAAATCTTTGTTTTTTACTGTGTATTTTCAGACCCACGTGTTCTGATCTCTCATCAAGTATTTGTATGTTGTACACACACATGATTCAGCTAGCGAAACGCTTGTATATTTATCTCTTCAGACTATTGTCGCGATGGTGAGAACTTGTATCTTTTTTTTAAATCTAATTTTACATGGTATACTTTAATTAGTCTGCTTTTTTTTCTATTTTAATGTGTGTATTACATTATTCAAAAAAGACACATGTAATTAAACATAAATTAAACCAGTTAAAGGTTATAACAATTAACCGATGTTTCAGCTGAGATCATAGTATTAATATAATTCGTCCACAGGGGAGTTGTTAACTATTGCGGATAAAAGTTAACTATTGCCGATGAAAGTTAACTATTGCGGATAAAAGATAACTATTGCGGATAATGGTTAACTATTGCGGATAAAAATTAACTTATGCTGATAAGAGTTAACTATTCTGTTGTTTTTCCGTTGTCTAGTTTTCTACGTGTTTATTTCTCACGAGTGCCTGAAACATACCTTTATGTGTGTATTATTTATTTACCGCAGATCTGTTCTTATCACACAATCATTCTTCCTTTATTGGGTTTTTACAATTACCGCCGAACTCCATTTCTGATGCATGTGCGTCCGAGAAATCACGCGGAACTGGTCTATTTGTATGATTAGAAGTTTCCCAAAAATGTTCTGTCCATTTCCTCATCGTCTTTTTGTATCTTGCCATGCAATTGTTCATTCCTCTCCTTGATAAGGCCTTTAGATTGCTTATATTTTCCTTTTGGCTTAAAGCAACTACATTAAAGATCCCTCATATTCTCTTTTGTTGCAGTTCCCTATATCTCGCGTGCTAACTCGTGATGACATTTCCTGTGTGCTCCTTCTGATAAGTCTTGTTAGTTCTTTGCTCCCGTCTACGCATATTTCATGAGCTGAGCCTTGTCGCTGGACCTCTAATGTTTTTTTTTTCTATCTCTGCTTCCTAATTATTTTTCTTCCTTATATGTTGTTGGTGATGTCTATTGTTATCCGTGCTTTGTGGTGGCGTTCGTTTTTTCCCAAGCACTTATCCGTATGCCTTATTCCATTTTGTCTCTGTTGTTGCAACAACTTTTACATTAAATTTGGTTTTGTGTACAGAAAATATTCTAGCCTAGATAGGCTATGTGCTCAAACTTTCCAAATTCGATTCTTGACATACAGTAAAGACTTGTACTAAATATTATTATAATCATCAAAATCTACTACCGACTGGTAAAGGCGATCATACTTCATTATACGAGGGGCGTTCAGAAAGTAATGCACCACATCGTTTTTCTCAGCTAATAATAAAGATAGAAGCATGAAATTTTGCACACTTCCAATATGGTATGTGCCAATTGTGTCCACCACATTGCACCGCAACTGGCCAAATAATACGGCCGCCCTAAACCGTTGAAATGGAGCGGGTTAGCAACTTGCGTTATAAGCAGCGAATTGTGGTAGAATTTCTCGCTGCAGAGAAGGAAACTGCGGTGAACATTCACAAGCGTCTATGTGATGTGTATGGAAGTTTTGCAGTCGACAGGAGTAAAGTCAGTCGCTGGGTTCAGAGAATCAAAGAATCAGGAAGTGGAGATACGGAGCTGCTTGATCGGCCGCGCTGTGGACGTCCTGCCACAGCCACCAACGCAGAGATGTTGAAATGCGCTGAGGGCATTATTCTTACTGATAGGCGAATCACTACTCAACAATTGGCCTTACAGCTGTCAGTCAGCATTGGTAGTGTAAATGCAGTTATAAAAACTCTTGGATTTTCTAAGGTTTGCTCAAGATGGGTTCCTCGAAGTCGCACAAATGACCACCGATTGCAAAGGAAAGCAATTTCTTCTGAATTGTTGGAGCGTTTCAATGCTGATGGAGAGAACATTTTGGCTAAGATCGTTACAGGTGAAGACACCTGGGCACATCATTTTGAACCTGAGACAAAAAGACAGTCAATGGAGTGGCATCATCCGCAATCACCAAGAAGAAAGAAATTCAAGGCAATTCCTTCAGCTGGAAAGGTCATGATCACTGTCTTTTGGGACATTAAAGGTGTGATTCTTGTGGACGTTATGCCAAGAGGAGAGACAATCAATTCGCAAGCTTACATTAAGACATTGAAAAAACTCAATCAACGTTTTCACAGAGTTCGGCCTCACAAGAATCCAGCAGACCTGCTTCTCCTTCACGACAATGCGCGCCCTCACACACGTCTGGCAACACGGGAAGCAATCACCAAATTGGGTTGGACTGTACTACCCTATCCACCCTATAGTCCCGATTTGGCACCCTCTGATTTTCATCTATTTGGTCCACTTAAAGATGCACTCCGTGGGACAAGGTTTGAAGATTGTGGTGGATTTGATGTTAAGAAATGTTGTTGTTATGTACTTTTAGTGTACTGAATGAGGTCAGCTGTGAAGGTCCCTGAATATAATAAATATTATGTTAAGTTACAGGGTACCTTTCTGCTACCACCTTTATGATATCACTCAGACTTATTCTTTGACTAGAATGTATGATGATGATGACTACGTTTGGTGTCTAGGGTTATGTATAAGTAGTGTAATGATGCATTAACCAACTAAACATATACACAAGTATTTTATTATTCAACACAACACAACAGTACTACAACAATCACATACACACTACACTTTAAAAGACTATCTTAAGTAAGTCAGTGGTTGAATTTTGTGTAACGTTAATAATTTTTTTCAATTTATTATCCTGACTCTATTTTGTTTGAATCAGGATTGACAATCAAAAGTGAAATCAATGGAATTATTTACAATATTCTATTTATACAATGATCTTCTGTCCATAATACAAGTATTAATATAATATTAGTGTGTAGGTGTAGTTTTCTAAATAGGATAATACTGGTATATGTAAAATGGTAGGTTGTTGGTTATCACCACTCCCTATCGTTCATTCTCGTTTCATGTATCACAGGTGGAATTCTTTTATTTGATAATGTCAGTTTTCAGGTCTAATAACTGCGGTTCATAGAGGTTGAGACTCTCGGTGCCGAACGGGCACTTAGCTTCAAAGGAGAACCCTGGTAAGTCTTGTCCTAGGCTCGATGGACCATCTGGTTCACTTTATAAAAGGCAATTGCCTCCAGTACGTGCCCGAATAAGCAACAAAGTCAGGAATCAATCAGTTCCCACGAGCCTGGTTTTATGTGACTGTCAGGGCCACAAAACCCCTGAAATAAGAAGGTTATGCATCCTTCTTTATAAGTATACAATAATATTCCACAGTTAATTATAGGTACAGTAGAAACAAACGCATAGGGTCAGCTCTTTATGACAACCTATTGTATCATTATATTTTGAAGTGACAATGTATACCAGTATTCCTCTCTACTAATGGTTACAACGTCTCTGCAATTCCAACAGTACTCTTTTTCTATACAATAGGATAGGTGTTATGCTCCTTGATGACAATCATATATAATTTTGTAGTTCTACACCTCTCTGATAGGCTATCATATGATGGATCAATATCTAGGCTTTGCCTAAGTCTGCCATCGACTCACTTACTTACAGTCGTTTGTTAGTATCTCACATTCAACTTTATTTTAAATAAAATGGTTAATAAATTCAATCTTACCACAATTTCAATGAATATTACACACAAACAACGATGACTGGCAGATCTGGCCCATGTTATCACTGCCCTGTCCAGAAGTTTATAATATTGGTATTTAGAATTACACTTCTGCTTTCATCGTCTCGTGGCAAGATTTTTTAAAGAAATGGGGACCTAGCCTAACAATTTTTCCTCAATCTCCTCAATATCAACTAAGCTGGCCAATAGAAGCAGACGACTATGAATTTTAAATCGAACTTTAAACAAAACAATTCCCAAAATACTACGTTTACTACTACAAGTATATTTTTAGTGTTAGGTTAACCAATCCCCTCTCGCCTTTCTTTAAACTACAGCCAATCAAAATCTTGGTACCTTTTAGTCCTATTTATCCAAAGCTTTTTTTCAAAATATGTTATGAAAAAAATTAAGCAGGCGTGATCTTTTTTCTCGTCAGTCCGTCTTATCATACATAATATTATTGCCATTATTTTGGTTTTTTTTTGTACTAGTGGGTAACTGACACCATATTATTGCTCAGGACATCATAAGGCATCCGAATATATAATTTTTATGGCCCTATGTATTATGGTTCATAATTCCATATTTTTTTCTATGTTAGTCTTCAAAACTAGAAACTACCACCTGTTCCATTCTTTTTCTAACTATTTTCAACCTAAATACGAGAATCGTCCGTAGTACGTTAGAATTACGTCATTCCTTATAAGAGCTAAGGTTGTTTACATGACCAATTGACGAACATTTTTTAGTTTTGTATCGTAATTTGAAAAGTGCCCAAGGCTATGTTGCTCGAGTTGGCTTTTGTGAAATCAACGCGAGACGGCGTTCTCTAGGTTCTGTCTTTCCATCCCTCCCCTCTTTTATTCTTTTATTCTTTCACTCTCGTCTTGGCAATTCGACTTGACCTTGCAAAAGTGTTACATTTAATCTCAAGGACGAATTTTTCGAAAAGACAGTATCTTTCATTCGGCTATTAGATTTATCAGAATCGACATGCGGGCGGGCGTAGGAGAATACTACGCTGGACTCAATTTTTATTTTCTATCCTATTTTTGACTTTACGCTCTACAATATTATCTAATTTAGCTATTGTATTGAGAATATCGTCACAAAGATGATTGAATAGGGATTTATGCAGCGAAGAAATGGCTACATGTTCAAGACAAAATCTGGTACGGGCTAGGAATACATGCACTTGTTTCGCGCTGGCATAAAGCCGTACAAGTTGATGGGGATTATGTTAAATAATACCGATGTTTACATGACATATTTATGTATATTGGGTATAAATTTCATGCTTTTTGAATAAACAGCTCCTGAGAAAAACGATGTGGTGCATTACTTTCTGAACGCCCCTTGTAATATTGTGTATCTGGTCTTACACTGGACGTGTATGCAAGACACGAAACGCGTGGTGGTCTACAGACCCAAAAAACTTGCGTGCGCTAAATAAGATTGTTCCTCGCTGAAGTGACAGGTAGATAAAACAGTGCTAAAGTCTCACATAAAGTCAGACAGGAAAGAATAATCGAATAAGAGGCGGAAGTAAACAGGCACAGATAACAGACCACTGAAATGGAATCTAAATGACTGATACTGTTTATCACATTCTCATTATGAACGCAACATGCACAAAACAAACACCACCTTCTACTAGAGTCGGGCTAGAAATTACGTGACAAACAAGGAAAGACAGACAAGAAACACATGGCGAAGCAAACTGGAATGAAAAACTTACGTAATTGTAACGAAGCTACAAAAAGGATTACGTCACGGAGCTGTTGCACATGGTCTGGTGAATCAAGAGAAGCCAACGAAATAACAATAGTAGACTGCCTGCCACTTGTGATAATTCTAAGCGAATATATTTCCCTACTAGAAGATAATAAACATTGATGTAATTCCCGAGTATTTCTCCGCCACCAAACACCCGGTAGCTCAACATTTTTTATAAGCCATTTCCTGCAGCTGCCGTGGATCTATATAGAGACAAAGAAAGAATGCGTCTATTGCTCTATCAAGTATGTCGTAAAAGACTACTAATACAAGTAAGTGCATGGAACAGGCAACCTCATAAAGTAAAATAAATTACTGCATAAACCACTGCTGTTGAAGAATGCGCTTTGTTGCATGCTGCCTGCAAAAAGAAAAAAAAAAGGGGGAGGGGGGGGGGGAACCGCAGCGGTGACTCAACTCTTCACAAGACGAACAAAAATAACGGGATAATGAATGAATGAACTAAAAAGCCATGGACAGAAACAGCAGACTACAGTTACTGACAGCTCTACCGACATTATAAAAAAACGGCAGCCATGTCAGAATCTAAATAACTGAAGTCTTACTACCCCATGAGCCGTATGGTGCGCCAGAATATGGCGTATTATTCTACCAAGAACCGCCTGGTCCGCCCGTTTGCTTATAGTAAAGCTACCCAATGGTTGCACGTTAGTCCATATAAAACAAGCTTGCTGTATGTAAGACTAACGACATTTCAATATATTCGTCTTACACGGGTGTAAGTATATTTTGAAATATTTAGTCAAAATTATATGTTTACGACTTGTTTGAAAACACATCTTGGGAAAAGAGTAACATGCAATTCGGTGCCTGTGTAATACTTTTTTTTAAATGTGTCAAGGACAAAAAGAGTTAATAGCTGTGTCTTGTTTACTTTATTGTTTCCATTAGCGTTCATGTGTTTTATTAAATCGAATTCTTATAACAAATTTCAGTTCGGGTTTCACTTGAAGATATCGTAACTACGTACTCAGAGCAACTCGGCAACAAGAAATAATGGCTCTCGGCATCAAGTGTTAATCGATTTCGCTTAATTAAATAATGAATCAGGTTTACAAAGAAAATGTTAACTAAACATATGGCTCACGCTCATTCAGTCTGGCAAACAGATTACAGGTGCGTCTGAATATGTGAATATAAATTATAGAGTAACCAAGTGAAGAAAAGAAAATAGCTCTGGGTTTTTCACGAGCTGACAAATTCGGAGCATAATATCGCGGGACAATCAATGATCATCTATATTCAGAAGATACGACAGTTTACGACAGTGACTAATTATAAAGTCATATTTATATATATATGACACGACAAGTAAAGACACTTTTTTCCGTTGTCGGAAGTACTTTCTACATTGCTTATTCAGTGACGTCATCGTTTTAGGCATTGTGTAAACGTAGTCTCGCTTTATGAAAATGGAATGGATGAACATGGCTATGCATGAATCCGCATGGAAAAAAGGAAATCGTGCACCTAGATGTAGAAGCGAGAGAGAAGAATTCCTCAAAGGAGTGCAACCACGCTGTGGTGATGTGTGTCATGAATCGGCGTAAAACTCAGCTGATTTATTACGTCAGCATTTCTGTTGACACCTTCCTCTTGTCGCTTTGCGGGAAAATCCGTTGGACAGACATAGTTCCTTATTTGAGCCATGTAAATTGCAAGCAAAAACACTATTTAGCCATATGTAGGCGTATATCTAAGTGAAGACTGCTTGGAATGGAATCATAGTTTTACACAATAGGGCGTAAATGGGGCAGAATATATGGAATACTGTTTGGAATCCGCTACTTGATGTTATTTTGGAGATACTGTGAAATATTGTTACGAAAGAAGCACAAAACCGGCTTTTTCGCCTGACAAAATCGAGTCGGTCAGAAAGTACCTAGCATGCCTTCCGTTTCGCCCGCTTAGTCACTACATAAGGACGCCTTGAAATTCAAATCGGACACACGCGCTACGATAGAAGTCGACATCGGTATGAGAGCAAGAACTAGTGTTAGCATCGAAGCTTCCACAGTTCTAACTAGAAGTAGACTGCCATTGTGCGCAAGCAACTTCTAAACTGTTCCAGCCGGCGTAGTGATTGTGAACCTGAGGGTTTCGATCTATGAGTGTACCACGTAATAATACCTGGGCTCAGCATTGTGTCTTACGACCAGGAGTTGTACCCAATTCAATCCATGGACCACTACTGCTACCTGGCCTCAGCATTGTGTCTTTAGATCAGGGGCCATATTCACCTCAGACTGTGTACATAACTCGAGAACCAGTGGACCCTCACTGCTATCTGGCTTCAGCTTTGTGAATTAGAGGACTAGGACCCTATTCACGAGTTAAGTGCATCTCATGAAGAAAATGGCACCAAACCAAATATTAACACGCTGTAGATTATGAAACAGAATAGTATTGGCATTGACTCATTCATTCATTCATTACCCTCCGCTTCCAAGGAGCATGCCAAGTCCTTCTGTCCCGTGCCATCATCGCAAGTTCCTTCCACGTTCTCCTCATCATTTTCACCTCTGTTTCCAGCTCTCTTCTTCGTGTGCTTCTTGGTCTATCTCTGCCTCTCTTTGCCCTGCAGGTCCCAGAATAAGGACTACCTTTTAATGCTATCTACAGGTTTCCTCAGCGTATGTCCTATCCATCGCCATCCTCTTCTTCCCATCTCTATTTCCACTGGCACTTGTCTGGTTCTTGTTATCAGTTCCACATTCGTAACCTTGTCATACCATTTTAATCCTTCTATTATATGCAATTTGTTTATTTTTTTTTTAGAACAGACAGACACATTTACGTACCTAGGATGCATAGTAACACCAAACGGCGGAGCACGCAAGGACATTAACAACAGAATGAACAGCCTTTGCTGGTCTCAGACTGTAGTATAGCATGCCATCACCGGTGTCAATACCTTGTCGGGGTATGGCGGCTTGCGTACCCTGAATACCCCCAGAGCTATGCCAGCGGGTGTTTTACTCCTGGAACGTTCTACCAAGCTGGACAGGTTTGCGTGGGCAGGGGTCAGACGAAAGCAGACACCCTGGTCCTTTAGGTTGGGGGTTTTAGCATAGGGCTGACACCCCTGTCTATGTAAAAAAAAATTGAAGTTACGGAAACGATAATAAATAAACAAACTTTGCTGCGGGACGGACATCCGGAGTCTGAAACTCGTATGACTGACAGTGGTGAAAGCCGAAAGGAAGCCACTGACATGAGAACGGACGTCCTGACCGCAAAACATGATACAAGAATAGGATTTTGGAATGTCAGGACAATGAATGAGACGGGTAAACTAAAACAGGTCACGGCAGAAATGAGAAACTATAGGTTACACATTCTAGGGATAAGCGAGAGCAGATGGACAGGGGCAGGAAAAGTTAAAACAGCAACAGGAGAAACAGTACTTTACTCTGGAAGAGAGGAAGGACAGCAAAACGAAGGCGTAGCCATTATTTTGCAGAAAGGAATAGAAAGGACATTACTGGAATGGAAACCCATCAACAACAGACTGATAAGATTAAGATTGAGAGGTAGATTCACCAATACTACAATAATACAATGCTATGCACCAACGAATGACAGCGATGAAGAGGTCAAGGATGAATTCTATCAACAACTGCAGAAAGAAATGGAAGACACACCTAGATATGATCTTATTATAGTAATGGGAGACCTCAATGCGAAAGTTGGTACACACAATACATATAATGAAAGAGTAATGGGGAAATGCGGCAGCGGAACAGCAAACGAAAATGGGGATAAATTAATAAGTTTCTGTAGTATTCACAACCTGGTCATTGGAGGAACACTTTTTCCACATAAAGAAATTCACAAATTAACATGGGAATCACCAAATGGTCGGGACAGAAACCAGATAGACCACACCATGATTAACGGTAGATGGAGAAATGCATTACAAGATGTTAAGGTAAGAAGAGGTGCAGATGTGGGAAGTGATCACCATTTAGTAGTAGCAAAACTGAAAGTGAAACTAAGAAGGGCTGGACCAATTGTAACTATACAGAAAAGGTTTGACATCAGCAAATTGAAGGACCCCCTAACCAGAAAAGCTTTTGCGGCTGACATAAAGAAACGATAATAATTTGCCAAAAGTCAGGAAAAAACATTGACTGATGACATAGACCAGAAATTCAACAATATATAAGGAAAGCAGCAAATCATGCTTGGGATTCCAGGAAAGGAAGAAGCAAGACTGGATAACACCAGAAACATTAAACACCATAACACTGAGAAAGGAAATGAAAAGAAAGAAAACAGAACAGTATAGCACAAACACCAAATTAAGACTGTATGAGAGATGTGTACTTTCTGTGCTTCTCTATGGTGCAGAGTGCTGGAGAGTAACAGAGAAGGAAATTTCGAAACTGTCCTCCCTCCACACAATCTGATTAAGGAAAATTCTCCGAATCTTTTGGCCGAATACCATCAGCAACGAAGAACTACTTATTCGGAGTAACCAGGAGGACATGCACAGCATCATTGCTGGCAGACGCTGGCGTTGGATTGGCTACGTCCTCAGAAAGGACCCTGATACCATTACAAGAACAGCTATGCTATGGACGCCCGAAGGAAAGCGAAAGAGAGGCTGACCAAAAACAACTTGGCGGAGAGCTGTGGAAGCCGAGATGTAAAGAATGAACCAGGGTTGGGGCACTGTACGAAGGATGGCCGCGGACCGAACAAAGTGGAATCAATTTGTTGCTGTCCTACTAGACGCCACCAGGCGTGATGGCCACTGACTGCTTTGGCGGTCGGCGGCTATGGATCAAAGAAGATTCTATGCAACACCCATTTATGAAAGTCTGTAGCTTTTTGGTTGTTTTTTTTTATTCTCCATGTTTCAGAGCCATAAAATAGTACTGACTTGACATTTGAGTTGAAGATTCTTATTTTTGTGTTGGACCCGATTTCTCTTGATCTCCATATATTTCCCAGTGGAATGAAAGCTCCTCTTGCGTTTTGTATTCTTATTTTGATAACACTCTCTGTCCCTCCAACTATGTCTATATTGCTGCCAAGATATGTGTACGATTTCTACATCCTGCAGTGGCGTTTCTTCAAGTTCAACCCTGTTGTCATTTCCTGCAATTATTTACATAATTTTTGTCTTTTCCCTGTGTATTTTCAGACAAAATTGCTGTGACCTCTCATTGAGTGTTTTCATTTTGTCCTGCATCTGATTACGGTTATGGGACAGGAGAGCCAAGTCATCTGCAAAATCCAGATCATCTAACTGTTTAGCCGGGAGCCGCGCTGGTGTAATGGTTACCACATTGCGCTGGCGATCAGGTGTTCAAGTTCAAGCCCGGGCGTGGGCATTTGAAGCAGTGTCATCGACCGGGATTTTGACTAAATAACCTGAACGGCTCCTGAGATAAACCCTCTGTGGATGGAGAGGAGCAAGGCTCCTGACCAGGTTGGAAGGAAAGTCCACAGTGTCATTGGGCCGAAGGGCTTAAAGCCCAAGTGCCACTGGTTTAGAAAAAAACTGTTTAGCCAGATTCCATTGGATTCCATTTCTGTTGTATGTCGTCGATGTTTTCATAACCCAGTCTATTGCTAGTAAGAAAAGAAATGGAGACAAGAGGCATCCCTGACGCACTCCCGTTCGTATCATAAACGGTTTTGTAAGTTGTCCTTAGTGAAAAACTCTGCATGTCATGTCTTCATAAATTTTCTTTATTAAATTAATTATCTTCAGGGTAACTACATAGTGTCTTATCAATTTCTGAAGTGATTGTCTACACTGTCAAATGCCTTTTCGTAGTCCACAAATTCAATGTATAGTGAGTGATGAACAAAGTCTGGAATGGAATTCATCACCATTTATCACTACTGAAATTGATTCACGTTACTAAATTCTCTTGTGCAGTTTTGTTGTGTTATATATATACTGAAGCACATTAAAAACGCACCACTATTATATATACTGATGCCGAGAAGCTGGAGTGTGGGAATGGAGTGGCATCCCTGACGCACTACTCCCGTGCAACACGATTCTATCATAAACGCGGTTTTGTAAGTTGTCCAGTTGTGCTTGAAAAACTATCTGAAAACGACCGCCAACGAGCCTGCATGTCATGTCATTCATGCCACCACAGCACTACTGTACGTTCAATGAACGTTTATTAAACTTCGGAGTGGCCAACCACGATTTACTACCCTGCGCAAGATCGTCAAATTGTGCCGAGTCACCTAAGGAATCGTACTCTCCCGGCAAGTGCAAGAGCAATAGTTAGAATGGGCAAGTCTCTCGAATGACAGTCATACACGATCAAGAAACAGGCCTTACTGTAAGACGACCTTATGTTGGGCCAAACTTGACTCACAGACATCGTTAGCAGCGCCTGCAATGGGCAGAGCAACATATCAGATGGACTAGACTGCAGTGGAATGCTGTCCTATTCACAGACGAGAACAGATTCAATATATCCTTTGCAGATGGACGTATGCGGATTTAGCGACGGTGTGAAGAGCGCTTTGCAGATTGCTGTGTCAACCGATTTCGAGGTGGCAGTATTCACATTTGGGGAGGATTTAGTTTTCACCATCGCTTGCCTCTTCACGTCTTCCGTGGAAATGTTAATGCTGTGACATATCGAGATGAGGTTCTGGATGCACTGGTTGCTCCTGCGTTCACAATTTATCCAGACTTGCAGCTTCTCCAGCAGGATAATGCACGTGCATTTTTTTGTATTTTTGGTTTTCTCCCTTGCCTGCACAGAATGCAATGAATTTCATAACAATCAAATGTACAAATTAATGACCAGCATGGATTCATAGGAAAATGAATAAAGATTCCAAATATGTAAACTTGTACACACTTATATTTACATTCACACTCTGTTCCTGGATTATACAGGTGGTGCGTTTTTAATGTGCTTCAGTATATATATATATATATTTATTTTATTTTTTTTTCGTCGTTTACCTTTTTCTTTTTTTTCTCATCGCTCTTATTTTATTCCTTACCCGCCTTTGCTCTTTCTATTATGTTTTAACGTGGTTGTTTCTAATCACACCTTTTACTTGAGTGTAACTTTATTTCATCACCCCTTGCACCTTGTAACTCTCTCTAATCGCACCTTCAATATTTAGCAACCTTCGCTTTGATGAAGCCTTATCTTTTAGAACACACCTGGGTACGTTAGACAGCTATTGTCTAATGCTAGCCATCGCAACCTGGGCGAAGCGAGTATAAGTTTGATTACTGAAATTGTGGGGCGCTTTTTGTCAATTTAATGTTACATTTTTTGACTGCAAGCTATAAAGTCTTTGAAAAATTATGTTTGGGTTTTTAGTGCATTAAAAGCGTGTGTTTAAAATATTTTTTATTTTTATTTTTTATTTTCTTTTTTTTAGTGTTAGAAAAATTATGACATACTAACACATTAACAATAATTTTACTTATTGTAAATCTGGTCTAACATTTCTTAAGCGATCCATTTCTTTTAGAGCGTCAGTATTACATGGCTTTGTGCCTGTTAATTTTGTGCAATCAATTTCTTCAATTTGAAGGCCATCTAGAGATTGAACTCGATTTTCCCTTGATTCTTACTTACTTACTTAGTCGTTCCCCTTCTACCGTGAGGTGTAGAGATTTGGAAGAGAGAGCGCCAGACTATCCTATCGGCTGTCTTCCTCCTGGCCTGGTTCCATTCTAGTCCTCGATCCTTCAAAGATTGTCTAATGTTGTCCTCCCAGCGGACTCTGGGTCGTCCTCGGGGTCTGGATCATTGGCTCTTTGTTTCCCATGCTTGTCGTGGTATCCGATCTTCTCCCATTCTGCAGACATGGCCAAACCATCTTAATTGGGACTGTTCTACTTGGGTCTGCAGGGGGTAGGATTTAAGGCCTTGACGTATCGTCTGGTTGCGTACCATGTCTCTTCTTGTTACTTCAACCACCTTCCTCAGATACCTCATTTCTGAGGTTTGGATCTGGCTTTTATGGGTTGTAGTCATTGCCCATGACTCGCATCCGTATGTCAAGACTGGGACATAGGTGGGGCGGTATACAGCCATCTTCGTTTTCTTACCAACCTCTCTCTTGCTGAGGAATCCTCGATTTATGACCTGAAAAAGTCTCTCAGCTGCTGTTTTTCGAGTGGCCAACTCTTCTTTGATGCCTCCCTTTCGGTCTATAATAGCTCCGAGGTATTTAAAGTGGTCGACCTGCTCCAGGACCTGTTCTCCCAGCTTAATCTGATGTTTTCTTTCTTCTCGTGATATCACCATGGATTTTGTTTTAGAGCTGCTTATGACCATCCCTCTCTTCTCCAGCTCTTCCTTCCAGACTTGCAGGTTGGATTGGAGATGTGCCTCTGATTTAGCAATCAGGGCAACATCATCAGCAAATGCCAGCTCCGAAATATAGACCTGTCTCATCTTCCAGTACCCCACTGAATACTTTCTTGTTCTCTCCTTACATGCCTTGATGACATCGTCCATAAGGAGTATGAAGAGGTAAGGTGATAGGATATCACCTTGTCTTACACCAGTGGTGGTCCTGAACTCTTCCGACTTATGGTTTGCTGTCCTCACATAATTTCTGCAAGACTTGTAGAAGCTCTGTATAGCATGAATCAGAGGTGCTGGAATATTCTTCCTTGCCAAACAGTCCCAAAGTTTGCTCCAGGGGACCCTGTCAAACGCCTTTTCCAGATCTATGAAACAAAGATGCATCTCACTCTTATACTCAAGGGCCTTTTCACTCAGCTGTCTGAGTGTGAAGATTAGGTCTTGAGTACTTCCCTTGATTCACAATTTTATAATTTGGATTGTTTCCCTTGATTTAGCTAGACACTTGTTTGAGTACTGCCCTGTTTTACGCATAGACAACAATAAAGCACACTGCCCTGTTTTACGCATAGAAAAATATAAGGCACATCACGTACTCTTGAATTTTTAATTAACTTGATTATGGCCCCTGATTTGTTTACATTTCTTTACTCACAATGTCATAATTACAATATTAAATTATTAATAATTGACTGATTATTGTATTGTCATCGGGAATACACAACTATGCCAAGTTTCAGATCTATTGATCATCTGGAAGTGATTGAAAAATCGATTGCAAGATTTGAAAGTAACCTGAAAGTGACATGACAGTGACATACAAGTGAAGTTAAATAACAGCGTGTAACAAGATTTGCGATCAAAATTCATTATTTCCGTCAGTTTCTGGTAACTTCAGTCATTTAAGTCTTCAACTTCTTTTCACGAAGTGAAGCGAGGTCCGTTAATCGAAATATTTTTCTTCATTTATAGTGAAATGTTTCACCATTTACCCTGGTGTCCCAATTTTGGTTTTCTCGGGACATGTGTAAAGAACTGTGACTGCCCGTCAGCGATCTTCTTTGTTAGTGCAAGATTCTCTGCTGTCTCTGAGAACTTCGTTTTATATTCTGGCTGTACAGAGAAGAATGCGGGCACGCACACAAACAATAACAAATAGTTTAAGGAAACGGTCAATATGATAATATTACGGGATGCACGCAATGGAAACATATGGTTGATCACAAGAGAAATGTGTTCTGAAAGCGTAAATTAGATTAGTTAACGGGGACCACAAACGATGTTGAAAAAAAATGGAAACGTTTACCAATGGTTAAAAGAAGCCAAAGTTACAAAAATTATACAGGAAAACACCTGTGAGGAAATTTTCTCTTGCGCAGTCAGAACGATGGAACCACTATTTATGCTGGTCACGTTAAGGATGAAGGATTGATACAATGTCTAATTAACCCAAAGCTGATCACACGAAACAACATCGAAATCATCATTAGAGACCTGGAAGTCTGCGTCAAATTATGAAATGTGCTTTTGCAGATGTGGTTTACGAACACTGAATAAGCACGAAAATGTAATTCTTGGTCAACGTTATTACAGACGGAGAAACAAGATGACCATACAGACAAGAGCTAGATTACAGTAGAAAAACAAAACTATGAGAAGGGATATAACATATGGAACAGGAGAAAATGAAAACTTAAACTGACAATAAAATCACTCCAATGGTAGGTGTAGCGAACTTTCCTGTACAGAACTTCAAAGGGTATAGAATAGGGTATACAAGACAGAAATAGAAGAACAAGAACACCGTAACATTGGGTTCAGGAAAGTGTTTATGGTATAATGTACGCAAGATAACAAATGAAAGGATATCTGAGAAAAAGCATGAAGGCTTCAGCTGCCAAAAACGATGCATGGAGGCACAGAAAAGAGATGGTCAAAAGATATATTACTATAACTAATTATTACTAGAGGGGTTCGCTTAACTGCATCAATTTCTTTCTACGCATAGACTGCGTGATCGATTGTATCATTATTTTCCTGCAAGTCTCTGATCTGTTTTCTTTCCGCAAGACCAGAAATCGAGATAAGCGGCGAGACAGACAAATTAACACGTTGTCTCATCACAAATTGATTGCTTCGCCCTACCTGTAATTCCGTATTTATGATAAGGTGTCGGCAAACCAATGCTGGTCTCTGAATGTATTGATAAGGACCTCGCAGTCGAGTGCGCACTTTCTCGATTCAGAGATAACCAAATTCGAAAAGTGACTTCACCTTGCAATCTTGTGCAGACTGTTGTTATCTAAGGGGGAGAGTACACCCGTCGATATGAAAATAATTAAATAATTAAAAGATAATTATCGGTAGATGAGGGCTAAAAGGAAGGTTAGAAAATGGAGGGAAAAGAAAAAAACGAATGGTCGAATGACATCTTGTCACACCCGGAACGCCATAATTTTATATGTCGGCGGGAGAGGTCTAGTTCGAAATTTCCATAGTTTAAAAAAGTCTTTAATCATGGCAATTGATTGGTTCCAAGTCACTCGCTTGATTTTACTTACTTGTGTTGCTTAATTTACGTATGTTACTTAATTACATAAAAAAGTAAGATAATAAAATTACTTAGAATGTGAAACGTTAAATAATCCAACACTTCTTTGTCTCTCGGCATACAGTTTGAGAATCATGCGCCTAAACGAAGGTTTTCAGTCAGTCGTAAAACATTTTACTAAGAATGTCAGGTTTCCGAACAAAAACAAAAAACATCATTCCTCTTCAGAGTTTTTTGGCGTGTCTAATGTAAGATTGTTTCTCTGAAATTTTCGACTGTCCGTTCACAGTTGGAATTTCCACAATATCTGTTTTCTCTAACCGAGTTCTACATGTGGTCCCTAAGGCCGACTTTGTTGTCACCTACTTGACTTTGTGATGTGAATAAACGACATTAAACTCGTGGAACTGACATATTCCAGGAAACGTACAAATCAGATAAGTGCTGTCTCCACAAGGAAGGTATTTAACGAATTTCTAACGATTTCTGTTTTCTGTCTTGCTGACATGATTTGAAACATTCTCCTTCCTATCTCTGGGTGTTTTCTATCAATATGTATCGCTTCCCTTCCTTAATCAGTGAGTCTCAAACCTTCCTCTCCATTATGACATCAACATTGTGTTGTCACCTTGCCTGCCAAAGATAAACTATTTGCTCTGATTTAATCTCTTCTTGTCCAAGATAAATTATTTTCTCTATCTTAATCCCTTCGTTATTTCTCATTTCATTCCTAATTATTACAAGACATATATTTATTTACTTTGTTTCTGTATGAGCTAATATAATTAGATAGAATAAGACAAATAAGGAAGTTTTTCTTGTGACGTATTTTTCAAATCCAGATCCAAATTAAGCTGACACTGTTTCAAAAGTCGCATGTCCACACACACACACACAGTAATAAATGAATGGGGTAAAATAATAACTGAGGGTCGTTGTACCTGAATAAGATTTCATGTTTAATATAACGTATTACGTGTGACAGTTTTAAACAAGTCACGTGTTGTTCCTGGGGGGTCTCTCGTGTAACAAAGGAAGAATATGATTATCGCTACCTCAATATGGGATTGTGCATGGGGCTGGCAACTTCATCATGTAAAACAAATAGCTACATGTCACGGAATGTTTTGCATCTCTTTGCGCACCTGGGCTGTACAGTGAGTGCGCATCAAATATCGAATGCGAGCTGAATAGAATATGGATGATCAAGCGTCTGGAAGCCATGCAAATGTGTGCGAAAAGAGATTAGTGAACAGGAATGCTGTTGAGGAAGAAAGGCGTCGGTTGGCCGTCCAGAAAGGACGTACTAGATTTATTTAATCTAATTGATTGCTGTTAAGTTTTAGGCGGCGCAGGGGATTTGCATTTTGAATATTATTAGTTTACTTGCCATTCTAATAAGAGAATATATTTAGCGGTATTGGTCAGAAGTCTATTGACCATATGATTATAGTTTATTCTCATATACCAGCCTCACGCCATATTGTAATGTTGAGTTTGAGAAGGTTAAACAGCATTCTGTTTTGGAGCTATGGATTCACACGGCACATTGTGTTGCTGACAATGGTTCTGGCATTTCTATAAGTTCATCACAGTTCAGGAAAGTGTCTGAGCGTCGTTGAGTTTTTGTGTGTGTGTGTAAAACATAACTTCTTTTCCGAGTACTGTTTATTTTTAAACACGTTCTTGGTCCCATCATTTATAACTGGAGGATCACTGCTTTAGACTGCTGTAAAGTCTTGTTCTTTCCACTCTGTAAAGTTGCTTTCACACACACACTGTAAAGTATCAGTCTGTCTGCTCTGTAAGGAAGAGTGGTGTGTTGTTGAGATCAGGCATGCTCCAGTCTACCCAGCTGTAAATGGGTAACTCACCCTAGTCCTGAGTTAGGGAAGGCAAAGGCTCCAGGGGAAGCAGGCCCTAAACTTGGTCACTTCAGCCGACGCAGGATGGTGTATGTATGAAGTAGAAGTGTAGAGTGTGATTACCGCGAATGGTGTACTGTTCGTGTGCTGACCAATATAACCACTCACACTTGTGTCTACAAGGCACCAATGCAGACTGCTGGAATCTTAGTTTACTCAATTTATTCAGACGTACACACTGGGACATACGAGTACATCATGGTTCGTTGACATATCAATTTGTAGGTATACATAGCAGATCTGAAGTCATGACACATTCAGAAATAATGGGCAGTACATCAAAAGTTCAATGTCATGATACATTATGGCCACATCCCCCTATCTGACTAAACGCGTCAGTGAAGGGCGGATCGATAAATAACCAAAGTTACTTGACGTCCATAGTTTGTAGTATATATTATGAAACCACGAAAAGGGGGTTTCTAGCAAGATTGAGATCTCCCTGTCACTGTCCGATAATAAGATAAATAATCTGTTCTCTTGGCAGTGATCAAAACATATGATGACCGAAATCCAACATGGCTGCCTCCCTGAGTTGTCGTTCACTCATTCATAGGAAGGAGAATATAAGCCAGAGTTAATTTATAATGGTTATATAAATGATTTCGTAAATGTTTCCATACAGCTCTACGGTGATCAGGTTAATTTCACGTAGCCATAACCGCTGCAGGAAAATCTGTCATCTTCGTCGATACCAAACACGACACTAGCATAACGAAGCACCAAAAGTCAAGCTAGGCCTAACCGACGAGAGATCATCAAAAATAGGAGCTGGGTTTACCTGGAGTCCGAATCATCTATATACTGACATAAGGAGAGTCTCTAACACAAACTATCGTAGAGACACCATCTCCTTCAGAAGAAAAACCACGTCGTAAGACATTTTTTTCTGACGAAAGGACCAGCTCTTGAAAAACGTACCTCGCCATTTGTAAGCGGTACATCGGAACTCATCACGACTTGTCAAGACAACTCATACTTCCGCTAGCAAGAATCTAGTCCCTCCTACCCATCCAAAATATACAATATAGGACTGATTCTACTTGTACTAATAATATGTAATACATATGAATTCAGGCCATAAACACAATAAGCAAATTAATATATTTTCTGGCCCTAAAAAATAAGTACAAACGCAAGCGCAATATCCTTGCGCTGGATCAATATCCAGAACGATTACTCCTATAATCAAAAGTGTGAATCAAACATGGATTATCTCGCTTTTACCATAAACAGCATTTTCATACACAAATGAATGAATGTCTATATTTTTCCCATATTAAATAGCCATATCGATTTTTGTAAAATGTGCGTCAAAATATGCACGCAACAGATTACCACACCCCTCGGGAAAAAAAAAAATGGTACATTTTTTTTTTGAAATACATCTAGGAGCAACATACAATAGGCTCACAACGCAGCAATAACAATGCGCAGATGATAAGCATAAGTTTTATGACCTTAGAGAAAGTACTTCTCTAAGTATAAATATTTCCAGAGAGGTGTCACCAACGCATACTACAATATTAGCAATGACACAATTTCCACATTAGTTTGTACATAAATTCCATCTAAGATATCTTAACATCATGATCATCAAAGACGAAAAACATTGAAAGATCAGCGGTGAATACATATCAATGAACCGCTAAGTAGTGTTACAATCAATATATGATATATTACATATGTGTACACATTTCAACATAGAAACAACTGTATCAAAGTTGTATAACAGTTATGAATCATGTGGGCATCTAGACAAAATATCTGCCATCACATTTTCTGACCCACGGATAGCTCGCACCGAAAAATGAAATGGCTGTAGAGCAATCGCGTATCGCGTTGATCTCGCGCTCTTCAGATTTTTACTCTGAATAGCCGTAAGAGCTTTCTGGTCAGTTTCCACAATGAAATGCGCGCCCAGAAGAAATCTTTGCAGTTTAAGGATTGACCAAACCATAGCCAATAATTCACGGTCTAGGACCGAGTAATTCTTCTCTGCGGCATTTAATTTCCGAGAAATATACATCACAGGATGCAGAGTTCCAGAGTACTCTTGCATTAGTGCAGCTCCAATCCCGGTGGATGAAGCGTCACTACGAAGAATAAATGTCTTATCCTTAGAAGGCAATACTAGGATAGGTGAAGTAGAAAACATAGTTTTAACCTTATCCAAAGAGGATTGACATTCTTGAGTCCAATGGACTACGTTAGGAGACCCTTTCTTTAGCAAGGAAGAAAGAGGTGACATAATGGAGGACAGATTCGGGATGAATCGTCCATAAAATTGTATTAGACCTAAGAGACTTCGTACTTGCTTTTTAGTCTTAGGAATAGAAATGTTAAGTATCTTACTTGTATTATGGTCTTCTGTTTTTTTAGGAACCCATGACCAACACGGTGTCCTAAGAAAGATATTTCGCTAAAACCAATACATGCTTTCGATGGTTTCGCTGTCAGGTTATGCTCGCGTAAGATAGACAATAGTTCATTTATACCATTATAGTGATCGTTCCAAGTATCACTGAAAAGACAGATGTCATCAAGATACGCAATGACATCTGAGCGATGAGATAGGATTCGACGCATCATGCGTACAAATGTAGCAGGGGCGTTCATAAGACCGAAAGGCATGAAATTCCATTGGAATAGACCCCTAGGCGTCGAAAAAGCAGTAAACGGTTTGGCGTGTTCGGATAGTGGAACTTGCCAATATCCCTTAGACAAATCGAGTTTAGTAAAGAAGTGAGAATTCGATAGTCTCGTAAGTAGCTCTTCTAGTAAAGGCATAGGTTCAGCATCGAATTTAGTCACTTGATTCAATTTGCGATAATCCACGCAAAGACGTATGTTATTGTCTTTTTTCCGTACTATAACCATCGGCGAAGAATATGCTGATGTGGATGGTTCAATAATTTTTTAACTCTATCATCTCATCTAACTCTTTCTCTACCTGTGCTTGAAAATGTATCGGGATAGGATACGGTCTGACTCTTATAGGACTATGGTCAGTAAGAATAATGTCATGTTGAATGACATCAGTTTGACCAGGAATGTCAGTAAGGACATCCTGAAATTGTTCTAACATAGTAGAAACTTGTTTCTGCTCTCCTGGAGATAATTCTGGAGAAATTGCAACATCTTTCCATGATTCATTAGAGTGAAGAGGAATCAGTGGAAAAGGTAAATTTACATCCGAGAAACTCGTTTCCTCATCCTGTATTACTGACAGAGATGAGTACTGTCCATGTTGGACTGGAAAATCGTCCGTTGCCTGGAAAACAGGTTGTAAATAATCAGGACGTTCATGGAATTCCGTGAGCATGTTGATGTGGAAGGTTTTACGCTTCCCGTCAATATCGACGATATAGTCAACATCGGAAACCTTTGATATTATATCGTACGGACCTTTCCAAGAAATGAGAAGTCTATTTTCCCTACAAGGTAGCAAGACAAATGCTTTGTCACCTGGACAAAGTTGACGCAAACATCTCTTTTTATTGGCAAATTCCCTTGCCTTCTGTTTCGCAAATTCAGAAGAAGCAGTTGCCAATTTGCATGCTTCAATAATCTTGTGTCTAAGTGCGATGACATATTCATAAGAGGATTTTGTGTCATCGACAATATTATCAGCAGTTATAAGATCATGCAGTAAGGACATAGGACCTCGCGGTTTCGCGCCAAAGACAAGTTCAAAGGGAGAAAATCCTGTATGTTCGTTGGCGACCTCTCTATATGCAAAGAGAGCCGCGGGTAAAACCCTATCCCAATCCTGAGGATGATCTTCTGTTATCTTACCTAGTAGGTTTTTCAGAGTTCTATTCAAACGTTCCACCATCCCATTGGACATAGGATGATAAATACTACTCAGCGATCTCTCTATCTTCAGAGTCGACATTACTTGAGACATGGTATCCGATATGAGTTGGGTACCATGGTCGGATAATATTTCTGCGAAAATATTAACCAAAGAGCATCTGCGACATCAGCAGTAGTTATGCTCTTTAGAGGAACAGCCTCCGGCCAACGTGTGCACATATCAACACACGTCAAAATAAATTGGTGTCCTCTAGCAGACTTTATCTTAAATGGACCAATGATGTCTATCGCCATTTTTTGAAATGGCCGAATGGGAATGTCTGCAGCCTGAATAGGTGCATCATGGCGTGGACCTCTGGATTTAATTTCTTGACATACTTTACAAGATCGACAATAGATTCGTATGTCCTTATTCACCGCAGGCCAAAAGAAAGATTGAAGAACTCTAGCTTTAGTACGGGAAAAACCCATATGTCCAGCACACTGCGAATCATGAGCGTGCTGTAAAATTTTAACTCTCATATTTTTAGGCACAAGGATTTGAGAATGAATGGACTTAGCGGAGTCTTGTACCATACGTACAAGTACGCCATTCTTCAACGTAATCCAAGATTTACGATTAGTATCCTTATTCGGATCACCTTTTGTTGCCAGAGTAAAGAATTTCTTTAGAGTAGGATCATCTTCCTGCTGTTTGATAAAGGAATCGTGGGAAATCTCAAAGGGATCATCTTGGATCTGCGCATCATTATCTTCAGAATGTGAAGATTGTGGCATATTGAGAGCTTGAGCCCTAGTGATTACTGCATTAGCAGATTGCATATTAACATTTTCCCAATTAGAAATTTGCTGTGGAGTGCATTCTTTCACTCCATGAATGCGACCGATGATAAGATCAGCGATCGGATTCGGCAAGAGACATGCTTGCACCTCTCCTGTAAAGAAAGGCGTAGCAATATTGATAATGGCAGTGGAGTACTTCTCCAATGTGCCACCAAATGTTACACATTTGACTATATTGCCTGTAGCTCGAGAAGGATTTACGAGTGATTGCCTCACTCCAATTGTAGTGCACCCCGAGTCGAAAAGAATTGATACCGGAGTACCATCTATTAGGCCCCTATTAAAGACAAGAGCACCCCTTCCATTATGCGCAATTGACGCATGGAGAGCGGGAAGTGGGTGACCGCAGCTTAAAGTAGACACTGTGGTTGGATCGAATAATGTTTTGCATTGCGAACACTCAGATGCTCTAGCAAAATCAAAAGCGGAATTCGCTACACTATTGGAGTCTTTTTTATCATTATTCTGATTATCGGTGTCGTGGAACTCCTGTTGTGCAGAGTTAGCCTGGTAATACGATTTACCATGTCTTTTGTGTTGTGATCTACCTCGGTTATAATTGTCTCTATAATTATTATTGCCTCTGTTATAACCCCTATTTGGGTTTGAATCATAATATTCATGATCATAATCATCATGCTCATTAAATTGAGTATCCCTGTAATATTGTTTCTTTTGTCTCCATGAAGCACTTGGGTAGTTCCTATAGCTACTCCCTTTCCGAGAATTTCTAACATTATGGGCACCCCTCGCGTGTCGAGGACTATCAGCCCGATTCCAGTTCTTCGAGAAGAACTCTGATTTGAGTGGTTATCTTGGTTTTGATACTTATTCCAATTAACCTTTTTATCAAATTTATTTTTAGCTCCTTGGAATTTGTGTGAGTAATTCTGATTATATTCTGTTGCCGAAGCAACTGGCATACTCTCTTTAATGTTAGAGTTACTAAGAATCATGTCAGGGTGTGCCGTGGCATACTGGTCACAATATTCTTCCATTTGCTTTATTGTACTAGGTTTACGCTCATGTAAGAACTCTAGGAATGATTTATTTACAGAAGACATGACCTTGTCTCTTAGCAATAAATCCGTAAGACCATCAAATGTTTTCTCTGTTTTGGATAATTCAATCCATCGTGAAAGTGTAATTCGTGCTTTTGAGATGAATTCTGAGAATTCTACACCTACCTCAGGTCTCATTGTTTTAAACAAAAGACGATAACCTTCTTCAGACAGCTGATATCTCTTTATCAAAGCTGCCCTAACAGCATCATAATTATCTTTGTCGGCCTCTTCAACAAAATATAACTTACTCAGAGACTCCCCTTTTAGATTTTCAGACAACTGATTCACATACTGTGATTTGTCAACATTATGAGATCGACAAGCCCGTTCAAATCTAGAAAGCCAAAATGTTATGTCATCACTGGTAGGGTTAAACGCTGGTACCTTGACCTTGTACACGAAGGGTTTACCATTACCACCAGATGCCTGATTAACATTACTCATACATGTCAATTTTAATTTCTCTAATTCAAACTCATGTTCTCTTATTGCTTTTCTCTCTTCAGCTTCTCTATCTAATCTTCTCTGTTCTGCAGCAGCTTCTAATTTCTTCTGTTCTGCAGCAGCAGCAACTTCTAGTTTTTTCTGTTCTGCAGCAGCTTCTAATTTTTTCTGTTCTGCAGCAGCTTCTAATTTTTTCTGTTCTGCAGCAGCTTCTAATTTCTCTGCAGCAGCTTCTAATTTCTTCTGTTCTGCATCAAATCTCCTTTCCTCCACTTGCATCTGCAATTTCTTAAGTTCAGCAGCAGTATCAGCTTCTTTTTCTAATCTTTTTTCTTCAGCTATTGCTTTCCTTTCTTCTGCAGCAGCTTTTTTTTCTTCTATTTGAAGTTTTCTCTCCTCAGCCGCAGCTTTTTTTTCTTCAACAGCAGCAGCAGTTTTTTTCTCTTCTGCAGCTAATGCTTTGTCATATTGAGCAACAGCCCATTGTTCTAAGTCTTTTCCAGTCTTATCAAGAGATTTTCCTTGAGCAATAAAATAATCTAATGTAGACATATTGTCTTCTTAAATCAGAAACCTGAAAAAGTAAATAAATTACCCTCTTTCAAGTTAATGGGAGACAAGTCTATACCTTAGACTTAGTCTTAGTCCAAACTTGTATGGTTTATAATAACCAATGATAACTTGAGTACCTGTGGACAACAATAATTGTATCTCAAATACTGTGGGGGACAAGCCTTACAAAGGTCTTGTATACCTCAATGTAATCAAAGATCACTTTAGTACCTGTAGAAAAAAATATTTCCCTTTACCAATCACTTTGGGAGACAAGCCTTACAAAGGTCTTGTACATTTTGTTTTATAACAATAACAATCAGAAAGTACTGATCTGTACTATACTATCAGTGTATACCACTATACGTCATATGTCAACTAAAGACATTACAAATGACAAACAAGAAAAGACAATCTGAAAACATTTGCAGAGATCAAATTAAATCAAATAGGAGAAATGAAAAAAATGATCACAGAAACCGTGATGATAACTGCCATAAGATAACAAGACAAATAACGCCACAGTGTATAAACATAAGGGTGTAAAAAACTGAAATGAAAGAAAAGATGAGACCTACAATTATACAAACAAATCAAACAAAACTAAGGAACACAAAAAATGTTACAAATACAAATATGAAACAGTCGTCACAACTAACCAAATATTTGCAAACTATGTTGCATGCAAATTTCAATTAAGAAATTGCTCCCTATCGAACGCCAGAACAAGACCAATATCACTCGGTATTTCCTGTTCTAGTCACCACCCATCCAGGCCCGCAACATATAAACCCCTACACATATAAACAAATAACATGTAAGCATAAATAGCATATAGCATACAATATCATTTATGTCATGAATGGAATGTGTTGCAGGTATAGTGTTGTAAAGCAGGCACAGTTTATTTTAATACTAATAACTTGCCACTTTATTCAGTAATAGATTTAATTTTAAACTATTACACTGTCAATTTTTCTCTGTTGAGCATCTGAAGAACCAACGATGAACTATGCACTTTATGTTCAGCAACACTGTGATTCTTCTGTACGTTGAGAAATGTCAACAATATTGCTCCAGATATTTTCTACACTTGATACCACTGTCCTGTGTAATACTGTCTGTACAGCGAAAAAAACTGTCAACAAGCGCTAAAGCTGACATCGACTGTATAGCTGTCCTACTGGTGTTGATGTGTTCAAACAAATGTCTTTCAGCTGTAAACTGAGATTCTCAACACAAAACTGCGTAAGCTGGACCCAGGAATCTGGCTCGCCACTGTAAAGTCTTGTTCTTTCCACTCTGTAAAGTTGCTTTCACACACACACTGTAAAGTATCAGTCTGTCTGCTCTGTAAGGAAGAGTGGTGTGTTGTTGAGATCAGGCATGCTCCAGTCTACCCAGCTGTAAATGGGTAACTCACCCTAGTCCTGAGTTAGGGAAGGCAAAGGCTCCAGGGGAAGCAGGCCCTAAACTTGGTCACTTCAGCCGACGCAGGATGGTGTATGTATGAAGTAGAAGTGTAGAGTGTGATTACCGCGAATGGTGTACTGTTCGTGTGCTGACCAATATAACCACTCACACTTGTGTCTACAAGGCACCAATGCAGACTGCTGGAATCTTAGTTTACTCAATTTATTCAGACGTACACACTGGGACATACGAGTACATCATGGTTCGTTGACATATCAATTTGTAGGTATACATAGCAGATCTGAAGTCATGACACATTCAGAAATAATGGGCAGAACATCAAAAGTTCAATGTCATGATACATTATGGCCACATCCCCCTATCTGACTAAACGCGTCAGTGAAGGGCGGATCGATAAATAACCAAAGTTACTTGACGTCCATAGTTTGTAGTATATATTATGAAACCACGAAAGGGGGTTTCTAGCAAGATTGAGATCTCCCTGTCACTGTCCGATAATAAGATAAATAATCTGTTCTCTTGGCAGTGATCAAAACATATGATGACCGAAATCCAACATGGCTGCCTCCCTGAGTTGTCGTTCACTCATTCATAGGAAGGAGAATATAAGCCAGAGTTAATTTATAATGGTTATATAAATGATTTCGTAAATGTTTCCATACAGCTCTACGGTGATCAGGTTAATTTCACGTAGCCATAACCGCTGCAGGAAAATCTGTCATCTTCGTCGATACCAAACACGACACTAGCATAACGAAGCACCAAAAGTCAAGCTAGGCCTAACCGACGAGAGATCATCAAAAATAGGAGCTGGGTTTACCTGGAGTCCGAATCATCTATATACTGACATAAGGAGAGTCTCTAACACAAACTATCGTAGAGACACCATCTCCTTCAGAAGAAAAACCACGTCGTAAGACATTTTTTTCTGACGAAAGGACCAGCTCTTGAAAAACGTACCTCGCCATTTGTAAGCGGTACATCGGAACTCATCACGACTTTTCAAGACAACTCATACTTCCGCTAGCAAGAATCTAGTCCCTCCTACCCATCCAAAATATACAATATAGGACTGATTCTACTTGTACTAATAATATGTAATACATATGAATTCAGGCCATAAACACAATAAGCAAATTAATATATTTTCTGGCCCTAAAAAATAAGTACAAACGCAAGCGCAATATCCTTGCGCTGGATCAATATCCAGAACGATTACTCCTATAATCAAAAGTGTGAATCAAACATGGATTATCTCGCTTTTACCATAAACAGCATTTTCATACACAAATGAATGAATGTCTATATTTTTCCCATATTAAATAGCCATATCGATTTTTGTAAAATGTGCGTCAAAATATGCACGCAACAACTGCATTCTCTGTTTTCTTGGAATAACGTTCATGAATAACACATGAAGTGATTATACTTGATAAACCCGTTACGTTTTCGCAATCTCTCTCTCACACACACAGCACATGAACACACTCACACGCACAACAAAGAGTGAAAATAATCTTCCTTTGCCAGAGATCTGCAGATTGTGCACAATTATAAATGACGTATAAACCACAATCTTGACATAAATATAACTTCATTTTCTTTTTCGCTTCTTGTGGAGCATAGAGTCACCACTGCAAATGGTCCTCTTACAGGAAGCTTGTACCAAGTATTCATATCCTCTTACATCATGAGGTTCCCAGCCTCATATACAAACTCATATTTGTGGCCTTGTAGGGCATGACTGCTGGAACAGTAGACCTATTCTCTCATCAGACACTCTTCACTTACTCATGGCAGTATCTGACACGGAGCAACCTTTTTTTATGTTGTACTATAGACCCCTATCTTCCGGCAACCTGCACTCAATCAGAAACTCTATCTGGCTGCAGTGCCACAGACCTACAAGTTCAGCACAGAACCGGGCGGAAGAAATAAGTGTTTGTCTTATATGCTTCAGATCTTCCATGTCATAAATTTGCTCCTAAGTTGATCATTTCAGTTTCAAATGACCGAGTGCACACACTGCCTTATGTGCACATATCTAACATTTTTCTGTCTGCTATTTTTCTTCAAATCTACTTATTTGTGTTTGTTTCCTTTACTTCCTTCGACGCCTGCCGTCTCTTGAGCATTCTCTCACTGAGATTCTTGTTTCCTTCATTACATTTCTTTCTTTCACACTCTTTCTCCGTGACTGTTACACTTTCCCCACATACTACATCTTCCAACCCTCCCCAGGTGATATTCTCTCATTTCCATGTTTTCGTTCGTTTTCGAAACCCTTTCTTATTTCCTTTCTCGTGTTCGAAATTTCTCTCTCTCTCTCTCTCTCTCTCTCTCTCTCTCTCTCTCTCTCTCTCTCTCTCTCTCTCTCTCTCTCTCTCTCTCTCTCTCTCTCTCTCTTTCTCTTTCTCCCCACATTCCTCCCTGTTGTTCTCCTATGTCTTTTACTCTTCTCCTGAAATATTTGCACCATGCTCTTTGATCTTCTTGTACTTTATTTGTCAGCCTAACTCACTCTGTCATTATCTTACTCACCCTTTGATTATTTTTTTCTGATTTATGTTATCCCATTTGCAAACTTGCGTCCCTTCTACTTCATCTCTATCTGTATTCGTCATGTCGTTTCTTCATCTTTAGCCTTCATTCTGTTTCTATCCTTTCTTCCCATCAGTCCCTGGCTTATTTGCCCTCTCTTGTTCCACTGCCATTTTTATGGTATCCCTCTTTCCCTCTCGTAGGTTGTCTCTCATTTTCCTTTTCTCTCCTATCACTATCTCTTCTACAGTGATCAATTTGTTGCTTCTCTCGTATCTCTCCTTGTCGTTAGCTCTTTATGTCTCTGTCTTCCCTTTTTCTCACCGTATTTCTTCTTCCCACTCTCCCTCATTCCCCTCTATCTCTGACTCTCTATCATGCCCCTCTTTATCTCTTCCTCTCCCTTACTTTCGCTCTCTTGTTTTCGATGTCAAAAATAAACGTTATTCCCAGCACGTGTCGCCGCTACAATGTCTCTGTGATTGTTTCTACTCTGACTCCTTGTACTTATCTTCAGCGTGTACGTCACTCAGATATTTTGCTTACGTTTACCCATTCTTGTCAGCCCTTGTTAGTGTTTCTACATTCTCTCCGTTAAAAAGTTGTGTCTATATTCTTCTCAGCCCATGTTTGTGTTTTTACAGTCTCTCCGTTCAAAAGTTGTGTCCCTATTCTTGTCAGCCCTTGTTAGTGTGTATGTAATTCTTTTCATCCACCAAAAACAATGAGGGTCAGGTGACCAAGGAATACATTCATTCATTCATTCATAACCCACCACTCCCAAAGGAGCATAGGCCTTCAACATACACATGCCAAGTCCATCTTTACTTTACTTTATTCTACTTCACTTTACTTTGCTGTACTTCACTTTACTTTGCTGTACTTTACTTTACTTTGCTTTACTTTACTTTACTTTGCTGTACTTTACTTTACTTTACTTTACTTTCAATGCCTTGAGAACTCAGAGCCACTCTTGGCTGAGGGCGTTACAGTGTGCGGTCAGCAGTCCTCCTGTCACGTGCCATCATCTCAAGTTCCTTCCACGTTCTCCTTATCATTTTCATCTCTGTTTCCAGCTCTCTTCTCCATGTGCTTCTTGGTCTACCTCTGCCTCTCTTGCCCTGGGAGTTCCAGAACAAGGACTGCCTTGTAATGCTATCAACAGGTTTCCTTAGGGTGTGTCTATCCATCGCCATTGTCTTCTTCTCATCTCTTGTTCCACTGGCACTTGTCTGGTTCTTGTCATCAGTTCCACGTTGGTAACCTTGTCATACCATTTTAATCCTTCTATTCTACGCAAGCACCCATTTATGAAAGTCTGTAGCTTTTTGGTTGTTGTCTTTGTTGTTCTCCATGTCTCAGAGCCATACAATAGGACTGATTTCACATTTGAGTTGAAGATTCTTATTTTCGTATTGGATCCGATTTCTCTTGATCTCCATATATTTCCCAATGCAATGAAAGCTCCTCTTGCGTTTTGTATTCTTATTTTGATATCACTGTCTGTCCCTCCAACTTTGTCTATATTGCTGCCAAGATATGTGTACAATTCTACATCTTGTATTGGTGCTTCTTCAAGTGCAACCCTGTTTTCATTACCTGCATTTATTCTCATTATCTTTGTCTTTTCCCTGTGTATTTTCAGAACCAATTGCTGTGACCTCTCATCGAGTGTTTTCAATTTGTCCTGCATCTGATTACGGTTATGGGACAGAAGAGCCAAGTCATCAGCAAAATCCAGATCATCCAACTGTTTAGTCAGAGTCCACTGTATTCCATTTCTGTTGTGTGTTGTTGATGTTCTCATAACCCAGTCTATTGCTAACAAGAAAAGAAATGGAGACAAGAGGCATCCCTGTCGCACTCCTGTTCTTATCCCAAATGGTTCTGTAAGCTGTCCTTCATGAAGAACTCTGCGTGTCATGTCTTCATATGTTTTCTTTATTAAGTTAATGATCTTCAGGGGAACTCCATAATTTCTCATCAATTTCCAAAGTGATTCTCTGTCTACACTGTCAAATGCCTTTTCGTAGTCCACAAATCCGATGTATAATGGTGAATTCCATTCCAGACTTTGTTCAACTATTATTCTCAAAGTGGCTATCTGGTCCGTACAGGATCTGTTTTGTCGAAAACCTGCTTGTTCATCTCTCAGTTTCTTGTCTATGGACTCTTTTAATCTCTCAAGGATAATCCTATTTAATACTTTTCCTGGCACTGATAGTAACATTATTCCTCTATAATTTGTGCACTCTTGTAAATTTCCCTTCTTAGGCAACTTAACCAGATATCCTTCCTTCCATTCTGCTGGTATCTCTTCCTTTTCCCAGACTTTACCAAGTAATTTATATAACATCTCTGCAGCCATGTCGATATCTGCTTTGATGGCCTCTGCTGGAATGCCATATGGTCCAGACGCTTTTCCATCTTTTAGAAGCTTTATGGCTTTCTTTATTTCTTCCTTCGTTGGTCTTTCACCGTTAATTTGTAGCTCTTCTTTTGCTAGCTGGATGTCCAGAGAGTTTTGTGGAGCTGGTCTATTGAGAAGGTCCTCAGAATATAAATGTCCACCTCTTCATTTGCTCTTGTATATTGCTGAGCAGTTTTCCATTCTTGTCTTTTATGAGGCAACTTTTTTGCTTGTATTTCCCTGTCAGCTTCTTCGTGCTGTTATACAGTTCTCTCATATTTCCTTTGGCTGCAGCATCTTCTGCCTCTCTTGCCAACTCCTCAATATACTTACTCTTGTCTCTTTTGATACTTCTTTTAACTTCTTTGTTTGCTTCTGTGTACACTTCTTGAGCCTTTGCTTTGGAACTTCTGGTTTTGCTTGTGTTTAAATCTGCTTTCTTGTTTTTTCTGTCTTTTATCTTATTGATGGTTTCTGTTGTTATCCATGCTTTTTGTTGTCGTTCCCTTTTCCCCAGTATTTCTTCACATGTCTCATTCCTTACCGTTTTGATTTGCTGCCAATAGTCTTCTGTATTCTCTACATCTTCCAGCTGTTGGAGCACTTGGAATTTGTTGGATATTGTGACCGCAAATTTGTCTCTTGTTTCTTGATTTCTTAGATGTCCTACATTAAATTGTTGTCTATAATTTAGCATTGTTGCATATCGTTCTATGGTCTGGTGATATCCATGTTGCCTTGTGTATTCTCTTATGTGGAAACATGCTTCCTCCTATAGCCAGTTGATTTGAAGCACAGAAGTTTGAGAATAGTTCCCCATTTTCATTCATTATTCCTAGCCCCTGTTTTCCCATGACTTCTTCAAAGCCGGTGTTGACTGTACCTACCTTTGCATTCATGTCACCCATCAAAATTGTGATGTCTCTTGTTACTTTTTCCATAATTTCCTGTAGTCTAGTATAAAGTGCTTCTTTCACAGACTCTTCTTTGTCATTAGTTGGTGCATAACATTGGATGGCATTTACATTTATTTTCTTTTTAGCTGTTTTAAAAGTAGCTGTTATTATTCTGGAAGTTCTCCTAGAAGAAAGAAGGTTAGTCAGTAACACAGACTCCTTTCGGCTCTCTCTGTGTTGCATCATACGCCTCCCTGCGAGAGGACCTTCTCCTGTCTTGGGTGGCTGTGTTTTATTTTCTTTAATTGACTTGTCCATGTTTGTTGAAGTTTTTTGTGGTTCACATTTTTTACAGGATGAGGTAACCGGCCCCATGCTCAACCCTCCTTAGTCGCTTTCTACGACATGCTTGGCAGGGAACAGTGTTACTATTCTTTGCTCCCCTTTCGGGCCCCGGTAACACACGGGTGGGTAACACACGGGTGAAGGAATACAAGCAGTCAATAAAACAGAAGAAAGGACTGAATATATCCTGGTGCAGCGTAACGAGAGCAGCAAAACGACAACTCAAAGCACATCACTAGAAACAATGACTTCAACGATTTTGTGTTATGATAATATTCACTTAGCACCAGATGTGGTTAACATTGGTTAAAACATCGCACCAGTAGTAGACCTAATAAATAGTCGTGTTCTCAACACCACACTTCACATAATGATTAAGCGCAACAATAAACTCTGCACATACGTGAAGGTTGAATAAACAACAACACACTCTTGTCATATTCATAATAACCAACAAAACAATGTGTTACAGTAACGTGTGGTCACATCACACCAGTAGTAATCAACTTCTCACTCGTGTTATATTTATAATAACCAATTGAAAGAGTTTTAAGTGTGTTGAATTTGTTGACTAATTTTCTTCTTCTTCTCGTCTCTTCCCATTTATCTCGTTATAGAACAGGGAGCCACCTTAATTTAAAACTCACCATCAGACCTAAAGGTCTCATATGTTTGTACATGCGCCTTAATATAACCGATTAGGTTGAACGGGACGCGCCTCACCAAAACGAGGTAAAATTTTATTTAAAAAAAAAACATCTGTAGTTGGTCTCCCCGCAGAAAGCCTGCACTAAAGCTCTTATGGCGCTCTTGTAGCGGTGGTGTCTGTAGAAATATTACTTTACATAATGAAGTTGCCAGCCCCCATGCGCAACCTTGTTGTTATATAACAACTGAAGATTAATACAGAAACTGTCCGTATAATGTCAGCTATTCGAGAGCAGTTGGCTAACGGACTGACACAGTCTCCACAGAATGTAAATTTACCACTCACGTTTGCCTTGTAATATCTCTCCAAGAGCTAATATATATTAGTTTTAGGAAATGTTGATTACATCGACGTTTACGCCACAAGCAAAATCTACCAGCACTGACCAGATTTTAACAAAGGTGTTCCTCCTTACACATGCGCAGTCACCGATGGTGATTTATTTGGTTAATGTGTGATCTCATGTCAGATAATCTTGAGAACCTAGTGTTCCCGTACCCCTCTTAATTCCGCCGATGATTATGATTTTTTAGAGCGCTCAGATTTGAAAATTGCTAAACTCGCTACTAATTTCACTCCATTCGTGTGTCTGTCGCAAGAACATTTGCACTTATAGGGCACACATTAATACTCCTATACATATGCATATATAATCGAATGACCACACACGAACACCCCCACACTTACACACAAACACCCACACACACAAGCCCAAAGGCATGTTCATTTTGGAGCAGTTTGTCATCGTATGAAGTTGTCCAGGGTCACAGACAAACGTATTTTCCAGATTTTATGACAATTTAATTATAAGCCACAAATCATTACCGTGTGGAAATCATTTTGAGTCGGGACAACAGCCACAAAACCTTCATGACATAAAAATAAAGTGAAATGTGCAGGCTGATGTAATCTGTTAACGTCAGAAATTAATCTCACAACTCGATGTTCAATCTCACAAGAGCACATTTTTTCAACTTGACAATTAATAATGGTTATTTCAGTAATTCAGTTCTGTGTTTCTTCTGTTATTATTATCTTATACAGTTCACGAATATAGTGAATTTTAGTACACTAGTTTCAGGGTTTTCAGTAGTAACGAGGAAACAGTATATATGATAATGGGGATACAGTGCTTCTAAATGCTGACGGGAGAGGGCTAGTACTAAATTTTCCTAGATGAAAGCAGCCATAATCTAGAAGTATACCAAATCCTCCCCTGTGATCTACCAGTAGACTCGATCGATCGGTTGTTGGCTCCCTGTTCTACCTCACAAAGGTGGGACCTTGTATAAGTGAAGTCTCTGATACTTGACTTCCCTACGGCACTATCTGATTTGAGACCACCTTTACCTTTTATTGTTACTTTTATTAAATTGTGACCGTGTGGCCAGAAGGATTTAATTTTAGACTGAGTAATAGTTGTCGATCTTGTCTACGGCGTATATTTGCGCTCATGTGGCATTCTCACACTAGAGTGGGCAATCTAAATGAAACACACTGTTGCCATCTTTGAAACGTGTGAGATGCAGAAGATGTAATGAGAGACGGCCCTTGGTTTTAGACATCTCGGCGCTGTCTGACACCAGAGGAAAACACCTTGTTGAGCACGAAACCGTAAGAAGTGTGATTATCGTGGTATCGTGGGATGTTACCATTAGTGGGCGGACCTTGAGTTGTGTCGATTAGGAAGATAATCTTTACTAAGATGTGATCTCATGTCATCCAAACTGAGCACAGGACTCCTGATTTGCTCCCTAGAGGGATGGGCGGAGCTTTGTCCGACATTTTGACGTTGCTATATTCTATCAGGGACCCAAGACGCATCAAAAGTGAGGAATGCAGTAAACGACCCATAGCTTGACTGCCTGCGTCAGGGTCAGCGAACCAGAGCTGACCAAGACCTTGCTCCACCTCCACGTGGTGGTCCTGGAAACAGGCTGCATCACTGCAGTCTGGCTAAGGAGTAGGAATCGAAGAGGGAAGGCAAACCCGGTCCCAAAAAATGCCGTGCGGAAGTCGGATGTGTCGGCCGAAAGGCGCAAATACCGAAGCTTCGCTGTAAACGGACACAACGCAACCAACGTCCTTTTCAGGGCGAACGAGGAAGAAGAAGAAGAATATCCCATCATGTGGTACAGGAGTGGATATGTAGATTTACACTGAAACAGTGAGAGAGTCGAGTCAGAGTTGAAAAGAAGCCAGATCGGCTTCATGTGCGGTATGCATCCTCGGTACGATACTCCAGTGAGGTAAAGGATTTGATACGCATATGTTGCGTCTGTGCTAAGAGAACTAACGACATAGAGGTATGCTTGCATATGAGTACATTTTTACAATACTTTAGATTTAGTAATATTAGACGTTTCAGGTTTAGGATTTATTGCTTTTTAGAGTTTGTCTATTTATAACAGTTTGATAGAATCTGATTTGCGACGTATGTGTTTTCTATTGTAATTTCACGTATATCTCATCGCTATTTTCAACTGTGAGACTGTGTTAAATGTGTAAAGTATTAAGTGAATTTATAAGAGGAATTCTAGTGTCGCATTGCGCTGTATACAAGTGTGTACTTATTACCATTATTATTATTATTTGTGTAGTGTTAAGTAATATTTATATTGCACTCTTGTGAGCAGTAAGTGTGGTTCATTTTACATCAGTGATTATTGTGAGAGAAAGATTAGCGTACCCTCTAGCTCCGTGAGTAGCCTATAGAGCAGCTAGGCATCTATTCACATTCATCATCAGCTGCCATCTCCACAACGAAGTTTGGCTGTAATGGATCTCGAACGTCTTCTGTCTCTTCTCTTGGTGGTGCACTCTGAAAGACTCTTTCCTGTCCATCTCTTGATGTTATCTGACTTACTAAAGTTGGTAGCGTTAGCGGAGCAACGAAGCAACCCTTTTCATCTCCATTCCAGGGGAGAGAAACTCACGTTCGTTCTGAGACTTTGGTAGCGGTCCGTGATAGCCGTCACTTTCTATGTCGGTTGCCGAGAGATAATATTATGTCTTATGCAGGGGACTTTCTCGTATCTGTTGTCTTCTTGTGGCCGTGTACATAGTTGTTCCTTTGGAAACAGACTATATTCTTACAAGACAGAGGAAGCACAGACCACCCCATAATTTTATATTTTATGAGAAACAGAAAATAATAAATAGTGTCACATATTTAGGGTAGAGTCGCTTCTACACGCCATTTCTAATAATTGGGTGATTTCCCCTGACCAATCGGATAGCTCAGATTTACCCCGGGGAAAGTGGAACAACGACGCCATTTGGCAGTAGAATGAAAGAGCGCAACTCAAGAGGTCGTATCTGGTCCAGCTCTACATATTTCTTAGTTTGAGAAAATCAAACTTCAACATTTCTTATAAAATGTGTATTTCAGGACATTGAGTGGTTATATATATATATTTTTTACTGGCGTAAGTAGTGACAATCGTTAAATATGTATTTTGAATAGAGCTCCCAACCCTAGTCGCAGCAGAACTAGGTTCGAGGATTTGAGTCAATTTGCAAAAACATAGTCTTACACCTCAAACCATGTAGAGTAGAAAATATTCTTGTGTTGGAAAGCATTTAACTCAAGGAATGCTTATGATTATAAAGAAATCAAGGACAAATCTGAGGAGATGGGTAAATGTCGTCGAACCTTAAAATAAGACGTTAGGCCTAACCTAAAGGAAGGAACACGGTGGAAAACGTAAGGTAATATGGTGCCCGTGACCACTTCTCTTTAAAAAGCAAAAAACCCACCACTATGATTCAAACAGAAAATAGCGAAGATGGACCTAAGGAGGAAATACCCACACCAAGAGTACAACAACAGCAGCAAACGCATGCACAACCATTACAGCCCACCGATTGACATGGCTAAGAAATATTTGCTGACGGGAAGTTACCCTATGCAGCATGAGCCATCACTGTGTCAGAGCTTTGCCCATCAGTTCCCCTCCCCAAGTTTCTCCAACCCACGCCGCCCCTCTGACTCTGACAAGGAAAAAAATCGTTTTCTGACGGGAGGTTATCCCAAACGTAAATCCTTGAGCTTACATCCCATTATTCATGGGGCAGATATGAAGTATTGTAATCACACCTCTATCAGGAGGAATGCAGTAACAACACACGCGGATGCGGAAAGTTACTCTGTCGAAAATTTAAGAAACCTACGATACCCATGTCTACCAACACATCATACCGAGGACACAGATAGTAGGCCTACGCTGTATCATTTTAACAGACGTGCTAAGAATCACTGGACGAGTTTAAATAGAAGAGATTGCCGCATTGCAGTCCGAAGCCTATTCACCAATGTCAAAAGTCATAGGACCCACGAAATAAAGAATCTCCATGCATCTGACAGGGCATGCATTGTCACCACAGATGAAGGTTTTCGTGCTGTTATAAAACCACTACATCCATGGCGAAGACAGGTCAGTTCGGTGAAAGTAAACACGACGCTACATACCCCCCCTCATAATAGACTAACCCGAATCATGCACAAACAAGAAGAATTTATGAATGAACCAAAGACGACCTCTGTCGCGACACAAACAGAGAATAGAGCTTCAGTTTCAGCAACACAGACAGACACTGACACACCAAGTCAAGCTTGCGACCCCGTAGCACCAGTAAAACAGTTCGCCCAACAGAAATCCTTCAATGCTATCCCAGTTACTGCACTGAGCACAGAGAGGCTGCAGGAAGAAATAAATGACATCTTGAGGAAGGGTGATTTCAGCGTTCTCACGGTCAAATTGGTGTATGAATTACTAGAGGATAAATTTGCTGTGAACTTGTCTGCCAAACAAGATGAGATACGTTGTTTAGTAATAAACACGGTTCAACAGGATGATGGCACTCTTGAACACTATAACAGCACGTTAGATCGGGATGAAAGCAAGATTACCCTACAAGAGAAGAATTCTACAGAAGTATCCATCCGACCCATTAGAAGGGCAAAATATTGTTATCGCTCCACATGTTCGGTCCCCTTTAACGACACAGATTCTGACATGGACACACAAGAACCAATAGACCAAAGTTTTCACACCGACGAAATATCCAATATCTGCCCTGTTCAAACATACGGTGAGATAGCAACCAACAAGTATGAAAGAGACTCTGGTATAGATTCGCCTGGTCCTAGTGGCACAACTGATACATCATTCGCTAGTACGTCATCCCCGGAGATTCAAGCAGCTGGCAAACGTACCTGTTTTTCTTCATCAGACGCATCATCTCCTGTCATTAAATGCATGAAATTGCCACAAAATGAGATCAGACGAATAGTCAAGGCGAAACGCTATCATGTTCCAAAACCAAGCCGAGAAGTGTTAGCCTCATCTCAACTAGTCAAAAACAACAGTGTGCAAATTACTGTGCCCATTGTAACCAGTGCTAACGTTCAGCACAACCAGGTCAGAAGAAAAATCAAGGCGAAACATGTACCTGCCTCAAAACCAACAGATGTTCCAGCCATACAAACCCTAACCACAGTAAAACCATCACCGCAATCAAATGATGTTAAGCCATCACCGCATTCGTCAATGTCCTCAGTGTCCCAACAATCAGCAAATGCAGTGTCGTCGCCTATCACACCCGTCACCACTGCTACTCAGTATGATGCTCGCCTAAGCAGTCGGGACATTGCAAGGTTAGAGATGGTGAAGGAACTAGCGAAGCTGTTCTGAAAAACACGCCCAGGTGTTTTATATGTTCGCAAATCCGAACACGGTCAACGCATATGTGAACAAACCTTTTTAACAATGTACTAACTCTCCCCATGTACTCTATTTTCAGTTTTTGACAGTTCAAATGACTTGCTTACAGACTAAGATGTCAAAGCCTCACTGAGAAAGTTATTTTTTCCAGCCTTAGAATACTGATGCCCAGAAAGAAATCAAGACCAGCACACGGAGGATTTTCTTTAGATAGCATAATTGTGAAATAAAAATGTTAAAACAATTGATAACACACGGTGTTACGAGTTTACAGACACCCTTATTTAGTTACATACATTTTCTTAATATTTAGAATGCTACACAACTTTACCTATAACACATGTGTCACACTATTCTGTTGTAACATTCATCTCCACTTTTGTAACTGATCATATTCCACGCTCCATTCACCAGCATTTTCATGCAGACACTTTACACCAGTAGTTTTTTTTTTCTTACCTCATACTAATATTTCTTTGATCTATATTATGCTAAACTCCTTGATATCTGCCACCTTGATCAATCATACTGTTCCTACTATGACATCTCTTAACAGCACTTAATTCATACCCAAAACTAGTATTGTAGGTTATGCTATTTTTCTCCACAGGATTATTTATTTCCCCAATGTACATTATTATTTTAGACCCAGATGTATATTAGTACTGTCAAGATTTTAAACATTCTCCTAAAGAGATTCCATATCCCAACCTTGACTCTCTATAGTAAGATTTTCTTCACTCCACTGTTACAACATCTTTAACTTACTATTTTTCCTCTCCACTATATTGAGACGACATTCTAGACTTGTGATTTTTTTAAATCCCAATCATATTCATTCCTTGGAATTACAATCATGTTGTAATCAGGAGATCCTTGATGTACCCTTTCCTCGCCACTTATTGACAACAGACACTGCTAAAACATTCCTTCTATTCTAACCTAAACTATTACTTGCAACCCTATTGGTTAGGATTTACTATTAGAATATCTAGTGTTTAGTGAATTGATTTTTATCATTCTTTAGTACTTGTGATACAAACAGAAAAGACATAAAAGAAAAAAACAATTAGAATGTTTTTTATATAAGATGCTATATGTTTATATGCCACCCACACACATTTGGATGATGATAAGACAATATTGTAAAACATTGACTGCCCTGAGGTTAGCAGATGAAGAAGAAAATAAATAAATCACCCTATGCCACTCATACCCCCATCAGCTTGATCCCTGATATTCCAACAATATTTTGTTGATATCACAAGTACCCCAATGACATTTGTGCATGCTGATTTTCTGCAAATGAACAATCCCTTGAGAGCATTAGTATATGCTAACCCCAGATTGAACAAATTGCACCTATTTGTTGATGATGCCTTTGCCCATGTTAAAGAAATAGCATTTGCACATGCTGACCTAGCAAATGAAATTCCCCATTACCGCATGATAACCACTAATGACACATGAGATGAAGAAGCAACAGGTTATGTATGATGAAGATGACATTTTATATTAAGGTGAAACTTTATGTTGTCACAGCTGAGATTTTGTTGTAATGTTTATGCACAAAATCCCCCACATTAACATTGGAGGAGGAATAATCTTAGTCTTTCGTGGTTACGAGATAAGACAAGGATATAATAGAATATTTGATGAATACCATGGAACAAATCAGAGCAGATGATTGTTGCACATATGAGGACCATATTTGAAGTCATTATTGAAGGATTATCAGTAGACAAGAGACACAAATGAATTATGATAATCCCATGGAACCACAGGTACTAAGGACACAAAATGGAGATTAAATAATGGAGAAAAAAAATAATGACTGAATAATTGCTACGCCCAGAGGTAAAGGAAATAGAGATGCATCCGCATTTTGGAGAAGATATCTCTTTGATTTTTGCTTATTGCCTTTGTAATATGAACATTGTTGTATAACAAATGACTATTCCTTATCACGAATTACAGAATGTTGTAAGATAGTTGGAATAAATTGACAATTTAAAATACTCATAACATACCCAGAATTACAGGAGAGAAAATAAATAAATGATTGATGAAAGTGGACACACTGAGATTTGCTCACCCCGAGGATAAAAAAAAAAAAAAAAAAAAAAAAATAATGTTATCCCAAGGACAGACATGTCACAGATATATCATGGAGATACTATGAAAAAAAAAAAAAAAAAAAAAAAGAATATCTAGATTAGAAATGCAGCAAACTTGGTCAAGGACACCATGAAATAGACCCCCGCCCCACACTTAAGATAACTGACGGATGAGATTTTTGAATTATAAGTACCATAAGTCACCCATCTGGCTGTAGTCAGCGGATGTTACAGGCACCACATAACTCTGACTAACCCTCGACCAGCGAAGGCAGAGTTGGTGTCGAAATTTTGCACATATGTTAAAAGACATGTTTTTGTTCATGTTTTAGTAAAGTCTAGACATTTATGTTAATAGTTCTATAAATGATTAGTTGATATATTGATGATAAATATTCGCAAATATAGTACATGGACAATTAATAAGGATATATTTCCAGTACAGAATAAGAGGAATAGGAAGGATCCACATTTTAAATATTGGAGCACCATGAGCGAGGAATTGGACTTATAAAGAAAATGGAAATGGTACACTGTATGCAAGGATAACCAGAAATAATATGGATAAATAGTAGTCAGAGTGCCAGGAACTTTGTCTTACGAGAATATTGTAGATTCCTCACGATCAATTGATTATTTTCTTCCTTTCTATGTCACATTTTTTTTTTAGTGATGACCTTATGAGTGTTTTGCAGATTTTGTTGGGCAGTGTTGCCAATTTGTAAATTTGGTGAAAAATATTATGATGTGATGAATAAGTTACACTTTTTGAAGTTGATGTCCACTACTAGTTTTTTTTTACATAGCAGACGACCTCATATAGACATAGGACCCCAGTATAGGAATTAGATTAAATTTTTTGGAAATATTTTTGGACTTAGAAAAATTTTTGAACTTTAAATTTTTATGAAAAATTTTTTTTGAACTTAGAAATTTTTGGGGATGGATTTTTGTTATTGATAGTACTCAAATGTCTCCCTACGGGATACATTTGCGGAGCCCCGGGATCTATATGTGGCCGTGTACATAGTTGTTCCTTTGGAAACAGACTATATTCTTACAAGACAGAGGAAGCACAGACCACCCCATAATTTTATATTTTATGAGAAACAGAAAATAATAAATAGTGTCACATATTTAGGGTAGAGTCGCTTCTACACGCCATTTCTAATAATTGGGTGATTTCCCCTGACCAATCGGATAGCTCAGATTTACCCCGGGGAAAGTGGAACAACGACGCCATTTGGCAGTAGAATGAAAGAGCACAACTCAAGAGGTCGTATCTGGTCCAGCTCTACATATTTCTTAGTTTGAGAAAATCAAACTTCAACATTTCTTATAAAATGTGTATTTCAGGACATTGAGTGGTTATATATATATATTTCTTACTGGCGTAAGTAGTGACAATCGTTAAATATGTATTTTGAATAGAGCTCCCAACCCTAGTCGCAGCAGAACTAGGTTCGAGGATTTGAGTCAATTTGCAAAAACATAGTCTTACACCTCAAACCATGTAGAGTAGAAAATATTCTTGTGTTGGAAAGCATTTAACTCAAGGAATGCTTATGATTATAAAGAAATCAAGGACAAATCTGAGGAGATGGGTAAATGTCGTCGAACCTAAAATAAGACTGTAACTTAAAAGAAGGAACACGGTGGAATGAGAAGGTTCGCCATATTTGACAATTGAGTAGGCCTACGAGACTAGGATGAAAAAAGGGATTTTTGCATCGATGAAAGCATCTGATGAGATGATAGAATTTTATTATACTTATTATTGTAAAAATGTTCTGAATTCCAGACTTTGTTGAAATTTTAAGTTTCATGCTGAAAGATATTAAAAGTTTTGCATGAAATCGAACGCTGTTGAAAAGGTGAATTACTACAGTTTTGAGATCTAGATAAGAAATCTATCCATTTCAATTAAATTCGCTACATCAACACCTAAGAGAAGAAAATCGAACCTGGTAACACAAATTTAAGAGAGAAATCTAAATCTCTGGTGATTAGGCCAGTTAAACATCTGCTCTCTGTAAAGTAAACTGAAAATACTGCATATACCGGCACTGCCACATGAAGGTAATATGGTGCCGTTCCAGTCCTAAGGAACACCTGCCCCGGTTACATTCTGATGTAGATTCCATAATAATATTATGTTACTCGAGATTACGCTTGTAAAAGCACAGCGACCGAACACCTGCGAAAACATGCGATGCCAGGTGGCTGGGTTAGCGTCTCTTTTAGACTATATAACTTGGTGAGATTTTTCGTTCAGTACACTCGTACATTTTTCCTGCCCGTAGATGGCCAAATGAGACAGGCAGTTGTGGGCACGAAACTAGACTTTGTGTTGCCTCATTCTCGTCATCTAGGGGTGGGTTGACATTTTGTAATATAATTCATGTTAGCTTTAATATATATATATATAACTTATAGCAGTGTGACTTGAATTAATTTTAGGTGATTTCTCCCCGGTAATTAATTCAGTGATAATGTAGCGAAGTCTACCGCATACGGTAACAGGTGCTTTAGCTGTTAAGTGTCTCCTGGTGTTATTGTTTACAATGGGTTAATGGTAAACTTACGCTAACAGATACTTACTAGGCGAAGAACTTCATAGTCTGTTCAGTGCTTACCATGGGTTAAATAGTAAGCCAAAAAGCTGTCATTACTTTAGGGAAACGTCAGTTTTGTAAGTTACTCACTTAAACATGACAAGTGACGACTATTCGCTATTACGAGTGGATTATAAGAGGTAGTCACATTACTTTCTGAGAGAAACTTCTCGTGGTTGAGTGTGGAATTATAATATGCCTATTTTGTGTAGCTAGACTCAGTTTAGAACTAACACGGCAGTTAACACCCAGCCAGTAAAAGAATTCTGTCCTAGGTAAAGTCACCGTGTATTATTATAGCATTATAATATTGCATTTTGGTGTATTCTATTTGTGAGAGGTAATTACTTTTCCTTTTATGTATCGACCCCAACGGGGCGCATGCAATTTTATTGTGTAAGGTATTTAGTGCTAATATTTTATGTATGTCAAGTAATGATATGATTAACGGGAACCACTTGGCTGGACAACCCATCTGTTAAGTTGGAAGAGGACTTGGAGCAGGTTGTTTCTGTTAGCGCACATGCTGAGATGTACATGTAGGCACAAGATATTTTAGCCTGTGCGACTGCAGGCTGATGATTGATAGAGGGGAATTAACAGGAGGACAACGCATGTGGATAAAGACAGCACCGAGATTACCTAGCATAATTATAATACACGTACTACAATGGGACATAACAGTTTATTATACCTTTGTTATGATTGTATGTATTTGCTTGCTGTAAAGGTTGTTTGTTTTGGTCTCAGTTCCAGGATACCCCACTGTAACAGCTGGATCTCAATCAAGGAATGTAACATTCTCCTCAACCACACGGTTCCAGTAAACAACGAACTCCACGAGTTGTCATAACGTACCTGAAATTCCAACCCTCTTCACATAAGCCCTCTAACGGGAATTTAGCTCATGCAGTGTATAACCAGCAACAGCAAATCTGACATCGTATTGTACAGTGGTGGTTTACTACTCGCGGATTTAATACAAGTCAGAGCTTTAGTGGCATCCAATACCTCATCTTGCTCATCTTCACCAGCTGAAATTGAAAGCATCTGACTGTGTGCTTAAACTGAGAGCTCAGTCACAATAAAGTTCAAACCAACCCAACCGGATTTAAGCATCAAGCACGCAGGCCTATTTCTCGCGCTGGATAATAGCGCAGCGGCCAGCTGTCCTAATTTGACCTCGTCGTATACTTCTGGTCAGTCAAAACCTCCGCCCGTATTAGCAGTCAATGGAAAGACTAGAGATAAACCTACAGCTTATCGTGTTTGTAATTTGTGAAGGCTACGCAAGGAAAGCGTTTGCTCTTCCTCGGTGGATTTAGTATACTCCTCCAGTCTGGATAGAGACTTAGGCACTGTGATAGCGGTATATCATACACATACATCCGAAGGATTTATCTCTGGGTTTAGTTATGGATCGGGGCAGAATGGTTGGTTCTGTTCCCTTGATGGTTCTGTAATTGATAATTGTTGTGATTTTGCTGCATTACTGTTGTTGGTGTGCTGATATACTTAATTTATATTTATATTTTCTACTTTCAAGAATTTAATCAATTTTAACCTTTCGTTATACGCTGTCCATGCCTTTTCTCCATACATCTTTAGCTCTTACTATATTCTCTATCGGTCTGGTGAGAAAGAAGAGAGAGCGGGTGATTAGTAAGACTAACAGCGAGTGTGGGCTTGGCAAGAGAGATAACTGTAACAGATCTCTTCCAGATTGTCATAAAGTCACCCTATTTACACACATTATCTGTGTCTTCTCTATAAATCTCACAGTTCGTTTACTTTGTCGATTTCACTCAAATTGTCAAACTCGACAAATATTTCTAAAACCTACACGCTCGTGACAGACCGGACACACACAAACGTATTAAGAGCATCTCTGTACATCAGTAGAAAACTTGCCAATATTAATATGGAACCAGGAATTCTACAGGACCGCTCACAAGTCACAGAGGGGCTCTGAAATAGAAATAATACCCCAGACGTTTGTTCGAGACATCTGTGTTAAGTTGCCAAGACTATTCACTGAGCCAAAAGTCAAGGATATCCCAGTATTTGGGTAAGTTGTAAACATGAATTTTATGCTGTGAATATGACATGGTTTACATGCTAGTAGTGTTAAAGATTCATACTAGGCTGGCAACCTCAGCATGTGCAAAGGATACATTCATGAACCACCAAAGTAAGTACTGGTGATTGCTTCTTGCTAGTTATCAGGGAAGAACAAAAGCAGAAGTAACCCCTGCCTTCGAATGGAGCAGGGAGAGAGTGATGATTACATAAACCTGTGCATAGTTGTATATTATCATTGTGTGAATGAATGTAAACTTAATATGTTGCTTCAGGCACAAGCCACTTGCCACTGTCCAGCCACAAATTTTAACTGAAATGAACTGAAATAATGGTGAATTTTCATCCTATCCCTTGAGTGATATGATATACGCTCAGGGAGAGTAAAAAATCTGAGAAAACAAACGGCTGACGGGAAGTGGGAAAGGCGCCTAATTAACATCAGGAAAACAAAGACTTAGCAGCGGAATTTGTTCTTTTATTCCCTCTAAAGTTTGGGGTACCAGTACGAGGCGACCTGACTACTTGCGGTACAACCCGGAGAGATAATTTGTTGTACTACTAGACTGTGGTTCGAAGCTTGAGATCGACACTTGAAATTCTTTCCTTGACCAGCAGATGGTTACTTCCTGAATTGATCTGGAAACGTGTCCCTCACCACAGAGAAGAATCTACGGAAAAGCAGCATCGGAACTTCAGCATTTTGGCAAGTAACAATTTTAACAGGCCAAACACGACCGAACTTTATTAGCCTATATTTATCAAGCCTAAATAATTTCGGTAAAGAAACCTCTTTTTAAAAAAAAATCACCAACAAACATTTATTTACAAGTGTTAAAGTAATTGATCATTGAATTTGTATATGTTGATTTTGACAAATTCATAGTTGAATTAATTATTACAGAACGTATGGCACACGTATGACTCAAAACCTCTAGTGAAAATCAGCTGGAGGCTTGAACGAGCTAAATCATACAATATACACTTCACTAAAGGCGGCGGATCAGATAAAAAGTGAACGTGCTAAGATTCATTCAGCATTGGTCTTGACTTCTGAAATATCTTGTGAAATCTCCATCGAGGTAGAAGCATCATTACCCTTCTATCTACAACTCTGCCAAGAGTAATCTTGTGCGAAGGTAGATACCTTTGAAGACCCACTTTAGATACTGTAGGCTTTGGCCATTTTTGGACCACTACTGCAGAGCAAGGAGAGGCAACCCGTGACAACAAGTAATCTAATGAAATCTGAAGAAACGTGTGTCACAGAGAGTTTATTGATCGTAAATTGCCTATATCTTCTTCTTTTTCTTTCACCCGTATCCTCTATTTATTATCACTCTTTTATCCTTTTTGTGTTTTTCGCATTTGTTCGTTTGCGACTATATACATGACTATTTTCCCATTCTAACGTGTACCTGTTTCTTTTCTCAAAACTGAGAACGCAGTTATGACTAACGTGTCAGCCCCTATACGAGACGCAGAGTGTTAGAATGCATTTCGTCAGACAGGAAAGCAGACAGCTGTCTACAGTTTCCCCTGGGACAGTGTTTCTTCGGCTAAGTTTCTGGGCCTGAAGTGTGAGAATTCACTCCGTCAGACATGATGAGGAGACATTCGTCTGGTAGTTTGCATCTGACATGTAGTTTCCAAGGTAGATTCTCAGTGTCAGGTGATATGACACTCACGCTCCACGGCCAGTTTTGGCGTTAGGGGCGAGAAAGCAAAGTGTCAGCTATGGTTCTCATGATGAGTTTCTCGGGGAGGTGTGAAAAACTGCTTCTGCACTGGAGACGGGTTGTCTGAAATTCGCAACTGACACGCGCCCTCTCGGTCAGTAGGTGGTAGTTACGGCATGCGTTTAGGTGTTAAACGTAAGCGTTAAAGACGGAAAGGGGAGAGTGTAAAGTGCTGTTAGATTTGGTGTATAATTTATACTAGTCTGTATTATTTTATAGTGACGAGTTACAGTGGAAAACAGAAATTATATTTCTAGCTTAAACTCAGTCGGCTATTAAGGAATTTAATTTACTGCTAAAATAATCAGACGAGGATAAACTTTCTAAACTAACTTTATTAATGCTAGATGCTTCATGAGTAGTGACGGAACACGTAGGTATTCCTAATTCATGATGATTGATTTTATGTATATAACGTATTTCACAGGAAAGTTTAAATAAGTCAAGCGGTACGCTTGCAGTTTAAAAAATGTAAGTTATAATCCGAGTACGTAGCATGTATAAGTATTTTATTTGTGGTTTTTCTTCCCTATGCAGTGAAAACTGGGGTTAACCCAAATTTTGCCGGCGTTTAGTACAGAGACATACCTGTGAGAAACATAAACAGTTTTATCTTTTAACCACGTGGGTTTACAAGTTAACACCTGTCTGACAGTGCGTGTATCTTCATAAATAGACAGAGTACAACTCTCACTAACGGGTTTTATTAAAGACTAACTGTTTTATACTGGGCCTTTGAGCCATATCAGATTTTCTGCACAAACTCTATGTACAAATTTAGCCGTTGTGGCAAGTAACATATTAAAGTCAGTAACATTCCGACGGAGTTTCGACTAGTGGTGTGGTGACCAAATATAGTCCTTTCCTGAAAGTAGACACCGATCTGACATTCCTCAATTCTAGAAACCTAAGCTATTGACACGGTGCTCGTTGTTAATGTTTCGTGCCTGGACAATTTTAATGTGACCTAAACAGACATCCGAAAAATAAGAACACCCAAGGAATCGTTCCCGGAAGCAGAGAATTCATCCTGTCTTTTTGGAACTGGGGATTTCTTGGTCAAAGACTGCCCTTGACGAGTCTGTAGGTGAATGTCCTAAAAATTGTATTACCAGAAGTGGCTATCTAAGCTGTGTGTATAAACATGTGCACGTGTGCTCGGCTGAATGAATAAAGTGAATGCAGGACGGAGTGATTTTTTTATTGTTGTAATTGGGCACCCATTTTGCTATCTTAACTTTCTGTATGCAAGTATTGCTAATCATATTTCCCTTAAAATAGAGCAGAGATATCAAGTCTGTCCATACCTTAAGAAGGGGAAATATTAGGCCTAATCCTATGTATCCTTGTTTCCTTGGGGCTATCACTTTCTTCCAACAGGACTGTGGGCATACCTCGAGGGATAAGATCTAACTGTGGATCTATCATTTCTTGTAGAAATTCCTTGATTTTTTTTTTATGACTATGTGTATATGCTTTGATGTAATTTATATGTGTTGTGAAGAAATTTTAGATGATAATTAAAATTTCTCTTGAAATTAATCAGCGTGTTGGTCAGCTCGTTCGAGACTATTCATATAATCATTGTCATAGTTTTTCCCACGTCTGTACGTCTAACTGTCGTCTTATGTGTGTATGTATGTGAGTGGATATATATATATATATTTCATATATATGTGTGTAGACTGTCTGACTCCAATCTAAATGTGTCGTAGAAGATAGGTGAAAGAGAGAAGATTTCTTGATTTCAGAGACAGCCTCTATTACATTTCTACCATCTCACTCGTGGAAATCTATTGCTATTACTACTTCTCACGGTGACTATCACTTATTCTAATCTATTCAGAAGGGACCAACCCAAGTCTTAATTCCCCTATCAAAAATCTACGACAGAATGGTGGCTCGTTTTTCCGGGAATTGAACTCTAGTCCTGAGCAAATACAAATATCAGCTCGTTTGCAGGATTAATTTTCTTTATTCTGATATAGAGTAAGAGTGCGATGTCTTGTGAGTTTTGTATCTTTTAAAAAAAATAACTATCCCCTAGACATATCGATCTGTTTTATGAGCGTGCTGACCACATGGCTAATAATTATTTTTCCACAGCATTTTTGAGTATTATACATTTGGTTTACATGTTGATTTTGTCGGAATATATGTTAATTACTGATTTTGTAATACTAAATGCTGGTAAAGTTTTGTGAGTGTATAACATTCACAGGGTTCTGAAGAAGTAGGTGTTTGAGCTAAGCTAAGGAGCGCGATCAGACTATACGTCTTGTAATTGCCTCCCTTACCCTAACTATCTTCAGGGGTGAACTTATAGTGGATTTTAAAAAAAAAATTAAGGGAATTTTTTTTTTCTCTTTAAATTTTTGCAATAATTATTTTGTTTCCACTGTAGCAACTTATTTTTCAGTGAATAATCTTAACTACCATTTATTTGGCGTAGTCGTCTGCATTAGGTGCTTTATTGCCGATTAATAGCAGCGATAGTTAGATACTTTAAATTTTGGAGGAGGTATCCCAGGTTATAAGTATATCATCTTTTGTTTGGTATTTTCTCGTAAGTGGTAGGAACCAGTGTATCCTTCTCATCTCTTTCTCGTCTAAGTCTCAGCCACTGATTTACTATGGCAGAAAGGGCGAAGCTTAGGCAACTCCTCAGGGACGAGGCAAAAGAAGAAGGTTTGGAAGGAGAAGAAGCGAAAGCTTTTGTCAGAGACGAACTTGAGAGATACGATGCGGAGAGGAAAGCAGCCGAAGCTAGAGAACAGAAGAAGATGGACGAGGAAATGGAAATCCGCAGGGCAAACGAAAGAGAGAAGGAGAGACAGCACGAGGAAAGAGAGAAGGAGAGACAGCATGAGGAAAGAGAGAAGGAGAAGGAGAGACAGCATGAGAAAGAGAGGGAAGAGAGACAACATGAGTTGGCTCTTAAAACTCTAGAATTCCAAAGTCGTGGTGCTGCCTCTACCTCCAGCAATGGAGAGTCTTCTCCTCATTCTTCCTTAACTGATCCTTTTAACACTCAATCTCTTCAACTCAACGCTATGTCTTTCACTCTTGAGTCTTTCCCTTGTCCTAATGAGAAGATTGATGCATGGTTGGAAAAATTTGAGAAAATTCCAACTCTGTACGATTTAGAGAGGTCGCGTTGGTGTATGAAACTTTCCCAGGCCCTTAAAGGTTCTGCTTATGATGTTTATTCTAAACTGGAAAGTGGCCAACAAGACAACTATGACTTGTTGAAGAAAGTTTTGCTTGAGCGCTTTGAAATGAATGCGCGAAAGTTTCTGCAACTGTTTCGCAACAGCAAGAAGGAGAGCTCTGAAACTTTTCAGCAGTTCTCATCTCGTCTAAAGGGATATCTGACAAAGTGCCTTGAGCTTTTACAGCTCTTTTCTACCTATGAAGGTCTGGAGGAATTTGTTATTACAGAACAAATAAAGAACACTTTGTCTGCTGATACCCGGAGATTTCTAGCTGAGCAAGGTGCAGAAAAGCTTGAAGACGTCTTAGAAAAGTCTGAGCGATATCACAATGCGCTGGCTGAACTATCCGCCACAAAACGTAAACCGACAGAAGAGCATTTTCGGAAAAATAATCTAGACCAATCTTCTCATATTCCTCATGTTTCTGACCAAAATAACCACAGAGAAACTGGACCTCAAAACCCCCCTCCTGAAAAATCCAAGTTCTACAAAAACAAGTACCCCAACCACAGTAAGCAGTCTGATCAACCCGACCGCCCTTCATGGCAGCGTGACCAGAAAGGTCAAGGTAACAAAGGGAAAACCCCTGAGCACGGGACTAATGATCAGAGTGAGCACACCGAGCCTAAACGCATCGGATGCTTGCTAACAGTCTCGCAAGGCGGAATTATTGACAGGGATTCCCAACCTGTTGGGGATACACCCTCAACGCGAGGTACTGTTATTATGAACGGTTCTCAAACTTCTTGTTTATTTGACACGGGGCTTTCGTATGATTGCATTGTTGCCAGAAACCTGGTTAAACCCGGTCAAGAGACAGGAGAGACCGTCCAACTTTGTGGAGTTCGTAAGAGTGATGCACCTACAGCGCTTCCCATCGCACTGGTGGAGATCCACTCTGAATTGTTCAGAGGCGTGATCAAAGCAGCTGTTATGGATGACCCCCATCTACCCAGTCATACTTGGCGGGAGATACGTGTCTATTGGGAAACCGGAAAAGCCGATTGTGGCAGCAGTAACTACAAGAGGGCAAACCAAGAAGGAACGGGAGCCTGCGCCTAATTTGTTACCCATGGAACTTAAAGAAGCGCAACAAAAAGACCCTACTTTGGCACCCTGCTTTAGGAAACTGCCCATGGCTAAGGAACCCAGACAATACGGGGACATTTTTTCTAAGGATGGCGTACTTTTTCGCAGAACGGGCAAGCCTGACCAAGGTTACAACCAGCTCCTAGTACCGAAACAGAACAGAAGCCAAATCCTAGAAATGGGGCACTCTCTCCCCTTCAGTGGACATATGGGACAGAACGCCACAAACCAACGGATAACCACTCATTATTGGTGGCCAGGAGTAAATACTGATATTATCAGATATGTCAAATCCTGTACCCAGTGCCAACGTGTGCCACCCAAGCAACGGACACCTCCAGTCTCGTTGGGTGAAATGCCAGTAGTGGGAACGCCATTCGAACGGGTTGTGATCGACATTTTAGGACCCTTAGAAAGGACTAAAAGAAGGAACAGGTTCATCCTGACCTTAGTCGATACATGCACTTTATGGGCAGAAGCTATCCCGCTAACATGCGCAGATGCCAAGCATGTCGCAGAAGCCCTCGTGCAGATTTTCACTCGGTTGGGATTTCCTCAGCAAGTGTTGACGGATAACGGATTCCCATACCGAAACATGTTGATGGATGAGATCGTGAAGATCTTGAGGACCAAACACATCTACACAAAACCTTATACTCCGGCCGGAAATGTGCTCGTGGAACGTGTTAATGGAAACCTCAACATGATGCTAAGTAAACTGGAACAAGTGAAACCTGACGATTGGGATCTTTGTATTCCTGCAGCTTTATTTGGCTACAGAGAATCTCCTCATACGTCCACAGGATTTCCGCCAGCTACGCTTTTATTCGGCAGACCCATTAAGGGCCCGCTTGAAGCCTTACTTTGGTCGCTGACAGACCAGAAGGCTGAGGAGACAGTTGTCTCAGCATGTAAATACGTATCGGATTTAAAGGATAGGTTGAAACTAGGATGGGACCTAGCACCGACTAACTTTAAACGAGCACGCACAAAGCACGCTAACCGATACAGGAAAGTCGCGAAAGAGAGAGAACTGGAAGCAGGAGAGAAAGTTTTGGTGTTACTCCCTACTGGAAACAACCAACTGAGGATCGGATGGCAAGGGCCGTTTACCGTCCTGAAAAAGATTTCTAAGGCTAACTACCAGATCTCTATTCAAGGAAAGGAAAAGGTTTTCCATTTAAATCTGTTAAAGAGATACTTGGAAAAACCAGTGCCAACCTCCGACCATCTCCTGACGATCGCCAAAACTGACGAAGATGACGATAGTGGCAGGGAAATTCCCCTGCACACACACGAAATCTTTCAAAAATGTCAGAAGCGGCGACGCTTTTTCAAACGCGCATCTGAGACATTCAAGAGAAAGGAAACTTTGAGTAGGAATTGGAGAGAGATGGAGGGGGGAGATGAGAGGGAAGAGGACAGACACACTGAAGCTATGGATATAGGAAATTTATTCCCATAACCTAGACATGGAGTGATTCCATATCTTAAAGGGGGGACGTTCTGTCAAAGAGAGTTTATTGATCGTAAATTGCCTATATCTTCTTCTTTTTCTTTCACCCGTATCCTCTATTTATTATAACTCTTTTATCCTTTTTGTGTTTTTCGCATTCGTTCGTTTGCGACTATATACATTACTGTTTTCCTATTCTAACGTTTACCTGTTTCTTTTCTCAAAACTGAGAACGCAGTTATGACGTAACGTGTCAGCCCCTACACGAGACGCAGAGTGTTAGAATGCATTCCGTCAGACAGGGGAGCAGACAGCTGTCTACAGTTTCCCCTGGGACAGTGTTTCTTCGGCTAAGTTTCTGGGCCTGAGGTGTGAGAATTCACTCCGTCAGACATGATGAGGAGACATTTGTCTGGTAGTTTGCATCTGACATGTAGTTTCCAAGGTAGATTCTCAGTGTCAGGTGATATGACACTCACGCTCCACGGCCAGTTTTGGCGTAAGGGGCGAGAAAGCAAAGTGTCAGTTATGGTTCTCAGGATGAGTTTCTCGGGGAGGTGTGAAAAACTGCTTCTGCACTGGAGACGGGTTGTCTGAGATTCGCAACTGACACGCACCCTCTCGGTCAGTAGTTGGTAGTTACGGCATGCGTTTAGGTGTTAAACGTAAGCGTTAAAGACGGAAAGGGGAGAGTACTTCGTTTTGCGAAATTAAACGTTTACCTCTTTGTCTGGTAATAGATATAACCAGAATGTTAAACTTTATTTTCATTCTGACTCCTACAATTTTGCAGTAGACAGATCGCTGTGCTAGATCATTTATCTGTGTTTTGGCGAAGTCTGAGTTTCTTGGCCATTTTGCCAAGTTCTAGACTACCATTAGATTGCAGTATTCTAGTTCATGGTTTAGTCTGTAGTTCTGTGTGGGGCGGTAAATATTATATATATTATCTAGTATTTTGTGAAGTGTTTAAAGTGTTAAATCGCTTATTTTATTTCACTAGTTAGATTTGGTGCAGAGCGCTTAATTTATATAGTCTGTATTATTTTATAGTGACGAGTTACAGTGGAAAACAGAAATTATATTTCTAGCTTAAACTCAGTCGGCTATTAAGGAATTTAATTTTACTGCTAAAATAATCAGACGAGGATAAACTTTCTAAACTAACTTTATTAATGCTAGATGCTTCATGAGTGGTGACGGAACACGTAGGTATTCCTAATTCATGATGATTGATTTTATGTATATAACGTATTTCACAGGAAAGTTTAAATGATAAGTCAAGCGGTACGCTTGCAGTTTAAAAAATGTAAGTTATAATCCGAGTACGTAGCATGTATAAGTATTTTATTTGTGGTTTTTCTTCCCTATGCAGTGAAAACTGGGGTTAACCCAAATTTTGCCGGCGTTTAGTACAGAGACATACCTGTGAGAAACATAAACAGTTTTATCTTTTAACCACGTGGGTTTACAAGTTAACACCTGTCTGACAGTGCGTGTATCTTCATAAATAGACAGAGTACAACTCTCACTAACGGGTTTTATTAAAGACTAACTGTTTTATACTGGGTCTTTGAGCCATATCAGATTTTCTGCACAAACTCTATGTACAAATTTAGCCGTTGTGGCAAGTAACATATTAACGTCAGTAACATTCCGACGGAGTTTCGACTAGTGGTGTGGTGACCAAATATAGTCCTTTCCTGAAAGTAGACACCGATCTGACATTCCTCAATTCTAGAAACCTAAGCTATTGACACGGTGCTCGTTGTTAATGTTTCGTGCCTGGACAATTTTAATGTGACCTAAACAGACATCCGAAAAATAAGAACACCCAAGGAATCGTTCCCGGAAGCAGAGAATTCATCCTGTCTTTTTGGAACTGGGGATTTCATGGTCAAAGACTGTCCTTGACGAGTCTGTAGGTGAATGTCCTAAAAATTGTATTACCAGAAGTGGCTATCTCAGCTGTGAGTATGAACATGTGCACGTGTGCTCGGCTGAATGAATAAAGTGAATGCAGGACGGAGTGATTTTTTTTTGTTGTAATTGGGCACCCATTTTGCTATCTTAACTTTCTGTATGCAAGTATTGCTAATCATATTTCCCTTAAAATAGAGCAGAGATATCAAGTCTGTCCATACCTTAAGAAGGGGAAATGTTAGGCCTAATCCTATGTATCCTTGTTTCCTTGGGGCTATCACTTTCTTCCAACAGGACTGTGGGCATATCTCGAGGGATAAGATCTAACTGTGGGTCTATCATTTCTTGTAGCAATTCCTTGATTTTTTTTATGACTATGTGTATATGCTTTGATGTAATTTATATGTGTTGTGAAGAAATTTTAGATGATAATTAAAATTTCTCTTGAAATTAATCAGCGTGTTGGTCAGCTCGTTCGAGACTATTCATATAATCATTGTCATAGTTTTTCCCACGTCTGTACGTCTAACTGTCGTCTTATGTGTTTATGTATGTGAATGGATATATATATATTTCATATATATGTGTGTAGACTGTCTGACTCCAATCTAAATGTGTCGTAGAAGATAGGTGAAAGAGAGAAGATTTCTTGATTTCAGAGACAGCCTCTATCACATTTCTACCATCTCACTCGTGGAAATCTATTGCTATTACTACTTCTCACGGTGACTATCACTTATTCTAATCTATTCAGAAGGGACCAACCCAAGACTTAATTCCCCTATCAAAAATCTACGACAACGTGTAACAACTAATCATCACCTAACCTGCGACTTAATGACATGCGTTATTAAGATGTGTATCAATACGACGGAAGCAAAGTAAATAGCAAACTAATAGTGAGAATTAAGAAAAAAATAATGACAGATATTCAAGTACATATTGCAGAATTTTGAAGAAAAAACAAGCAGAGTATACAGAGAAATAGAGCAGAGATATAACATAAAACTCTGTCAATTACTAATTGATATATTTGAAATTTCCTAAAGTCTCGCTGGAAGTGTAACACGTAGCAAATGCTCAGGATCATCTTCAGGCTTAAACTGTGCTTCGTTGACAAAACATTGACATTAAATAACAAACATAAATCAATAATCATTGCCTGGCAGTTAAGACTTGTGCAAACTATGACCGACAATATAGAAAACGAAATCAACAGAACTAACATCTCAGAGCAAACGTTGGAATTATATAGTACTTAGTTGAAATAATAAAGTGCACGTCTATAATAAAATGGTGTGGACATTTTCCTAAAATAGAAACTGGCAAACCATTACCGCGCTCCTTACGCCGAAACGCAAGGCTTTAGGAAAACATGGGGTCGATCCTAGAAAGCCATTGGAACTGCTCGCTACCTTTACATAATAGTTGTGTACAAAAATGATCTGTTTTGCAAAGACCAAGCCCAGTCTTCCAGCTTGAGGGATAGATAACGGATTAACTGACTTATAGGGTTTGTTTATGCTGTTAGAAAGGAAAGGCTAGGAAAACCAGGAACTGTATATCTCTAATAATATGTAGAGATTTAATGGAGATTCACTACTTCGTATATCCTAAGTTTCTGGTGCATGTTTCTACTGATTTGGAATATAGAACACATTCCTAGCAGAGTGACGTGCTCTTCTGTGTAGGAAAATAAAGCTACTGTGGAAGCAAGGTTGTTGGCATTAACGCACTACCCTTAAGCAAGTACTGGTCCCTGAAAACAAAACGAGAGGGAGTTGTCACAAACTGAAACGCGCCTATTCATCTTTCTGTCTTTTCTTACTGTTTTTTTTTTCTCTACAACTACTGCTACGTTAATATATAATTTTCCTCTTGAAGCACATGAAAAATCCTTTGTCTACAAAATTGGAGAAAATTTCTATTTCCATCTTCCTTTGTTCAGTTTTTCAATTCTGTTTCATTAACCCGCTTGGCAATACGAACTCTCTGTGTGCCTGAGGACCTTCTGCTCCCAGCTAAGGTTTCAATCCGAGTGAAAACTGATTTTACCTGTGAATGGCCATTTGGTTGTAAAACAGGCGAAATTTTTCTAATCTGGAGTAAAAGATATAAGCATCAACTTACAGAATTGCATGGGAACAGAAATTGGTAGACACAATTGTGTATGTGGCATCACCAGTTTTTGATCACCATATTTTAATGCGCCATTAAATTGTTTATCTGTCACAATCATTTTTATAATATTTTTATTTGTACGAATTTGTAAATGTGTTGCTTCACGTGCTGATTTTCTTTCACTTGTTTAACTCACTGTTAACGGAATAAATATTTATTTTTTACATTCGTATAAGTAAAAAAACAGTTGAGGTTATACCTGATAAGATACATCACCACGCTTATATTTGATTAGCACTGAACTAATTTCTTCGGTTGGGGGTATATGTCTTTCGTGCCAATTACTTTTGCCAATCGATTTCCTCTGTGAAGAAGAGTGGATGAGAAACAAAACTAGTGTAGCTATTGATTCCTTTCAAGGTATAAAATTGTCGTCTCGTGATCCCTCTGAATCTTGCAATTAGACATACTCTGTTTTCGCCGTGTATCTTGCGTATTCTCAGAAGTATTTCTAGAGTAGATTATCTTCATCTCCTCCTAAACTCATCTACTTACGCGCCACAATATATTAAGTATAACTCATTTGGGGTTTAAAATGATATTCTTGTCATTTAATTTTAAACAAGAGAGTCTAGAAGTAGCACGAAATTTCTAAATTTCTTTCTATTTGAGCTCTCTGCAGATCTGCTGTGATAAAATCATGTCTGTTGTCAGGTTTCAAAGCATTTGGAATATTGCAGCCTATATATAACTTGTGCCCAATGGGCTGATCACCCGTTGGCTTGTCACACCGATTACGGAAACAACGGCAGATGGATCTATTTGTTGTTGCCCTAAAGACGCCGCTAGGCGTGATGGGAAACTACAACAGAGAAAATCAATCTGCTGTTGCCCTTAAGACGCCACAAGGCGTGATGGCCTCTGACTGCTTGGTCGGTCTTTGGCTAAGGACGGAAGAAGAAGAAGAATCTAACTTGTATCTGCTCCTGTAAAGCCGTCATAAAGGCAAATGTGTACAACTCAAAACTAAATGATATTTTACCAAGCGTTCATTTCTTCTTCTTCTTCTTCTTCTCCGTTCACCCTCAGACATCATCTTGAATATGTTCAAAGTAAGCAGCAGTTAGTTGGAGGCTGTTGATATATCCGTAGAATTTTTTCCAGGAATGGTACTGGCGATGGGCTTTCTCTGTTCCTAATATGTTGGGCAGATGTTCAGCAGTCATTTAATCAGTGTCACAGTTACACTCATCAGTAGTTCCTATCTTTAACATGTAGAACAGATGGTATCCCAACTTGTAGAGACCTGTGCGAAGTCTGAAGATTACAATTTGTTCACTTCTGCTGAGCTGGTAATATGCACAATTCTTTTGGTGGCCTAGAAGTGTTAATTTCACTTGAAAGAAAATATCGCTTTCAACACCTTATGTCAGAGGTTTTCAAACTGTGCGTCGCGGCTCCCAGGAGCGTCGCGGCCCTCGGCTAAGGGCGTCGCGGTGGCTTGGAAAAAGTGTTGGGCTCGATATTATGAGCCAAGGTCCATCAATAAATATAGATCTTCGTAGTATAGAGAGGAGCCGCGGTGACTTATGCACAGGTCAAGGGAGCCGCGGACCAAAAAAGTTTGAAAACCTCTGCCTTATGTAATTCATGAATAAAGTTACCTTTAGTAAGCTAGGTCGTGGGTTTCCCTTGAGTATGCTGAAAAAAGTGCCGTTGTTTCTGGTGATAACAGACTTGGAGTAGTTCAAAATTAAAAAAAAATTTTTTTCCCTTCCATCAACTAAAGATTTACCCTTGAAATCTACCGGTAAATCGCGATGACTGGTTGCGGACCTTGCACTAGTATAATAGAGGTGCCGGTCTTGTTATCTTTGGTCTACCAAAAATTACTGTCCATTCGTCGTATTTGTTGTCTTTGTCAAAGCTCGAGCCTCTTGTCATACCCATCTCTCCAGGTTCGAAACAAAATATCAGGCTGAAATATTATTATAAAGCGTTATCAGTAAATAAATAAACAAACAACACACAAAGGTATGTTATCAGGCACTCAGTGGGAAATAAAGAAGTAGAAGACAACAGAAAAACAACAGAAGTGATAGGCTTACCGGGAATCGAACCAGGACCTTCCGAACGGCACCCACCGCTTAGCCACGGGAGCGAATCGCCACTATCCACTCTGCCAGCTACGCACTACCACTAACCTTGTCGCCAAGGATCAAACTGAAGTCTTGAACTACCTTGCCCCATGATGTTTCTCTACGCTACTGTTGTTTCTCTCAGGATAAGTCGGTAAAAACTAGACGTCCATTAAGTTTCACTGCTCCCACAGACACGTGCAGGTTCTCGTGGAAAAAAAATTCATTTAGACATGAAAAATGAATAAATCTGTGAGCTTATCTCGGCAGTCAGTAAAATTCCCTTCACAATCTTTATATCTCCAATAATCTTCCTATCTCCTGAAGCTGTCTACACGCAATTTTAGTTTTTAATTTCAGATTCATCCCGGAAGTTTTCCTCGAGAAAGCCAAAGGAGATGTGAATCGAACAGTATAGAGTTGTGATATGTGACTAACGGTCAAATGTTAACATACACTGAATAGCTTGAAAGTGTCATCTCACTTAATTTAATCGTCCAGAAGGAAACAGTAGCGCCGCATGTATAAGAGTTAACTGCCCTTGAATTCAGATTTGATGATAAGCGAGAACTGTGAAGAGACGAGTTTCAATTTAACGGAAACTGGTTTAAGCGTGAAGTAGTTTTTTTTTGGGGGTGGTGGGTTGGGGGTGTCATGAAATATTCTAATCCACATATATAAATTATTAGGTAAATATGAAGCCTAACAAATAAAATTAATAAAGAAAAGAGCAATGGAAAAATAACAGTGCTGTCACAAAGAATGTACTCGAAATCCCCCTTGTTTTCTGCTACGTCTGCAAATTGTAATGCTTTCACGTTGATATAAAAGCTTACTGTATTATTACCCGCCTTCTTCAATGAAACGTGTGCTGCATTTCTAAGAAAAACATTGAGACGTACTGCGTAATGACCTAAATTAATCCTAACATTAATTATACTGCGTTACCAAAACGAACGAACAGATGGACAAAAGGATAAAGAGAGAGGGGAGGGCTGAAAATCAGGAACGCATGCAACACGCGTCGCGCGGTTCACAAATGCTGCCATCACGCGTGTAAGTCTACATGCACTAATTTTTTTTCAGACGGACAGTGATAAAATACACTACCCTTTCCCAGAGTTAGGTTTATAAATCATAAAAAACTCTTATTAGAAAAGATAACATTAGATGGGTTTACGGTTGAAAACATAACAGTACCCAGACAGCACATCTTCGAAACAGGAGGTAGAAGAAATTGCATATTTTGAATGCAGCCACGTAGCTCCTTTAAATTTGTATTTTTGGGTTCCTTAGGGCTTGCTGACAAATAATATGTAAAACGTTACGCAAATAGTCCAGGAATTAATAAATTATACCCAGAATAAAATATTGGGGGTGCCTGACAGCATAAAATCATTTCTGCTCATAAGATTTTTTTTTTTTAACGTGTTTGAAAAAAATTTACGTTACAGAAATAGCCTACCATGTAAACTCCAAATTGATTGGAGCGCAACAAATGAAAGCCTAACCACGATTGGTCGGGCTATAAATACTATCTTGGTTGTTAGGGGAAACGGGGAAAGGTAACATTTTTTCAAACACTTGTCGAAACGGGGCTCATTGGTCAGACTCGCGGATATACACACTTGGGAGCGTTAGTTCGAAACCACTTGTCTAAATAAGATTGATAAAGCATCAGTGCGTTGAAGCCAGCTTATATTTGGCTAAATAAAAGCCTGGAAGATAAGCAGATGGGAATTTGTGCCAGTTTGTGCCAGAATTCATTGCTAATCAACGTATCTGTGTTTATTCGTATGAATTGTGGGACAGTGGTCTTGATGGTACTGAGCAGCACCTGGTCAGAGCTTTGCTGAATCCAGTGTCGGACAGCATACTCCTTGGTCCTTTTAGCTATCAGTGAGGTGTCTCCAGAGCCCAGAGGAGAATTCGAGCAGAGGAGTCCTTTCCTGCCGCCATCACGCCAGATAAGCTAACTTGGCCAGCTGAGCTCAACATTATGTCCCCTCATCTTGAAATGACTTTATAAAATTAACATTAAGAGGGGAATTTACTTGTCTTAAAATCAGGAACTGTGAACATCTCCAATACTAGTCCATAAAGACAAACTATTGAAGTCATGATGACAAATACCAACAGAGCTTGAACAAAACAAAACCAGTATTACCTCATTTTACTATTACACAACTGACACACATAGAATATTTGTAATAATATATGTCACTACAATATTCATATTAAATACATTCTGTACATAACTTGTAATTTAAATTGATTGTGATTCCTGGTTCCCTTGTAGTTGAATCAGGACACATATTCATTCATGCCAGTAATGAATACATATTGTTATTTGAAAAATTACGAGTGACTTCTTTAAGATATCCTCATAGAGTGTTATATGTATGTGAGTGTCACAGTGTTGTTAAGAGTAGTGGATTAAATTAAATTGTTTATCTGTCTGTTGTTGTGACTTACACTTCATCATACACATACCCTAGACACATAACGTAGTCATCACACTATTCCAGAATAATTCTGACTGAGATATATAGATATGTGGTAGCAAGTAAGGTGATATATAATACACTACTCTTATTAGATATATATATATACCTTCACAGCTGATCTCAGTCAGTACACTAAGTCCCCTATAAATATTTATAACATCCCACTTCACCACATATATTGGGGTCTCGCTCTTGGGATTTTGAATCTTTCCCTATTAAAAATATTGGGGGTAATTCACTTCAGGGAATATAAGAATTAAAAGGTATCCTTGGGTGGAATTAAATAAGGTTGAGCTCACGGTGCCTGTGTTGTCCATTAGAGATTGAATTGTTGGTTAGACATTTTATAAACTTACCGGATAGACAATGGCGGACCTGGCCAAATTTCGATCTGCTGCGGTTCAGACTGCAAAAGAGTTAGGATTAGATGGGCAAGTTATGGTTGCCTATGTCACGACGGAATGTGACAAATTTATTGAACGCGAAGAAAGAAGATTAGAAAAAGAGGCCGAAAGAAAGTTAGAGGCTGAGACTAAGAGGTTGCAAGCTGAGGCTGAGACTAAGAGGTTGCAGATTGAGGCTGACAAAGAGGCTAAGAAATTGGAAGCAGAAAGAGAAGACAAAAGATTAGCTGCAGAAGAGAGGAAATTAGCTGCAGAAAGGGAAGCAGAAGATAAAAGATTACAAAGGGAACATGAGTTACGACTAAGGGAGTTTGAGTTTCAAGGCCATGCTCCTGAAAATGGTGCCAGTCCCTTTGCCTCTGATGCTACGGTTACTCAAGGAGCCTCAACCTCAGCTATGAATTTTCATTTAGATCATTTTGTTGAGAAAGACGATGATATTGAGAGCTACCTAAATAGGTATGAACTATTAGCTACCACATATGGGTTAGAGAGAGAAAGGTGGAGCTTAAAGTTATCTCAGGGACTTCGTGGGGCAGCTTATGAAGTTTTTGCAAAAATGAGCAGAGGTGATCAGGAAAATTATGACATGCTAAAGCAGGCTCTTTTGTTAAGGTATGAAAAGAATGCAGAGTTTTACAGGAAAAAATTTAGGAATGCTAAACTACTGTCAGGTGAAACCTATCACCAGTTCTCTGCACGAATAGAGACATACTTGGAGAAATGGACTTCTCTGGGGAAAACCCAAGATCTTAAAGAAATGGTCCTTATAGAGCAACTAAGAGAGTCCATGGCTCCAGACCTGAGAAAGTTTCTCATGGAACAAGGTGCAGAGAGGCTGGGTGAGTTGCTAAATGTTGCTGAAAGGTATCAAGCAGCTCAAGCAGAGGTAACAGGTAATAAAAAGAAACAGGTGGATAACTTTAGGGCACCACAGAACTTTAATAAATTTGATCCTAAGGATCAAAATAAAGGTAAGCACCAATTTGATAGGCCACGGTATGAAAATAAAAATAAATTCCCACAATTCAATGAAAGGAAATATGATGAAAGAAAATCTTTCAACCAAGGAAAAAGGTGGTGTAAAAATTGTCAGATGGACAATCATGACACTGACCGTTGCAGAAGGAAACCTGTGTATATGGCAACCCTTCAGGTCAGGTCGACCTCAAGACAGGAGGAGGATATTATGTTAGATACCACTCCAGAAGAGATGAGGAAGGCACAGGCTGGGGATAAAACACTCAAGCCTTGTTTCAGAAAATTGTCAACTTGTCATACAACTCCAGGCAAGGGAGATTTTTACATGAAAAACAAGTTGATGTATAGGAAGACTGGAGCTAGATCCAATGGTCACGGACAGCTGGTTCTTCCAAAGAGATATAGGACAGAATTAATAAGGAGCCTACATGTGAAACCAGATGGGGACCATGAGAAGATAGGTACCATCATTCAAAAGGTGGCTCACAATTATTATTGGCCCAAAGCAAGATGGGACATTGAGAACTTTGTAGAAAGGTGTAGCATAGCACATGAGGGAACACCCACAAGTGGGAACATGGATCAGGACCTGGACACGCCACGGGGCAAAATTAGGCCTGATAATAAAAAGAGAAATAGATTTGATAAAGTGGACCAAATGGAATGGGAAGCCCCTTTTCACGGACAAGCTTCACTTAACTGTTTTTCAATGGCCACTATGCGGAGAGTGCAAAAAGATGTCTTACCCCAGGATAAGCCGAAAATCCCTCAATCGGACTTAAACAAACTGGAGGAAGAAGATGTAGAGAGGAAATCTCTCATCAAGAATTTTAAGAGGGGAGACAGCCCCAAAAGAAAAATTGGTAGCGGTCGTTTTGTGAATGATAATTCTGGGAGGAAAAATCATCACTATAAAGCTTCGAGTGGAAGAGACCATACCGGTGCATGGACAAATAGGTCCACACAATTAAAGGTCCATATGTAGCTTTGTTAAGAACGTGGACTGATGAAAAGGCAGAGGAAAACATTACATCTTCATACCAATATGTGAATGAGCTGACCACTCGGTTGAAAACTGGCTGGAAACTTGCCAATGAAAATTTGAAACAAGCCAGGAAGAAACATGCTGCCTATTATAACAGGAAGGCGAAAGACAGAAATTTGGCTGTGGGAGAGAAAGTACTGCTTCTTTTGCCTGGGAGTCAGAATAAGTTACAAATTGGATGGCAGGGTCCATATACAGTTTTAGAGAAGGTGTCTAGAACAAATTATAAGATAGATAAGAAGGGGAAAGAAAAAAATCTATCATGTGAATCTCCTGAAGAAATATTTGGAAAGAGAACATCAGGAAGAGACACACTTGTTGACCTTGTCCATCGCCATGGAGATGAAAAAGGAACCACTTTCATCATTTGAATATCCATTACACCCCTGTGAGACAGCAGCACAGGTGAAAATCAGTACACATTTAACGAAAACTCAGAAAGAGAGAGTGCAACAGGTTCTAAATAATCATGCAGAGGTGTTAACAGACCGACCAGGGCATACAAACCTATTGGAATATGATATGAAACTGATAGACCCCACACCTGTCTGTATGAAACCATATTCGATTCCGTTTGCTAAGGAGAAAGCTTTGAAGGAAGAGATAGACTATCTGTTGAAGGAAGGAATTATTTCGCACAGTGAGTCTTCGTATAGTTCCGGTGTTGTACTCTTAAGGAAGCCCTCTGGAGAACATAGACTCTGTATAGATTACAGGAGACTGAATGCTATTACAGAAGGACAGGTGGATCCATTGCCGGATACAAATCAGCTGTTTGCCAGGCTAAATAAAGCTAAATATTTCTCAAAAGTGGATCTGAGTAAAGGATACTATCAGATTCCAGTAAAGCCTGAGGTTAGACCATACCTAGCTTTTAGTACCTCAGAAGGACACTATGAGTTTAATAGATTGCCATTTGGATTGAAGAATGCGCCTAGTGTCTTCTCTAGAATGATGAGAAAATTATTGGATCCTCTGAATAATCCCTGTATAACAAATTTTATGGATGATATCCTTATAGCAACAGAAACATTTGAGGAACACATTGACTCTCTGAACATGCTGTTTGATCGACTTAGGGAGGCAAATTTAACAGCCCGTCCAACCAAATGTTGCGTTGGATGTAAAGAATTGGAATTTTTGGGACACACAGTTTATCAGGGAAACATGACCCCTGACCCAAAGAATTTAGAAAAACTACAGAAAGCCCCGAGACCACAAACCAAGAAGGACGTGAGATCCTTTGTCTCATTATGTGGTTTCTACCAGAAGTATATCAAGAACTTTAATTCCATATGTGCACCTTTAACGGAATTGACACGTAAAGGACATCCAGATCGCATTACATGGACACCACAATGTGAAATGACTTACCAAGAATTGAAGGAAAAGCTCACAAGTAAACCCATTTTGAAATTACCTGACTTAAGTCAAGAATTCATAGTAAGGACGGATGCAAGTAATATTGGGTTAGGTGCAACTTTACTACAGAAATCAGATGCATTGGATGGGGAATTAAGCCCAGTGGCATATGCTAGCAGAAAGTTGAATAAAGCTGAAATCAACTACTCAACTAGCGAAAAAGAATGTCTTGCAGTAATATGGGCAATAAAGAAATTCAATATTTATCTATATGGGAAGGCATTTAAGTTGCAAACAGATCACAAACCTTTATCGTTTCTAGCACAGGCTAAGCATGAGAACTCTAGGTTACTCCGATGGTCTTTACTTCTGGCTCCATATAATTTTAGCATTGAGTATATATCTGGAAAAACCAATTTGGAAGCGGATTTTTTAAGCCGCCATCCGTGTGATGAGAATCACCGTAAACCCCAGAAATAATAATAAATTTCTCTATGTGTATATAGAATAAAGGACTGACATATAATGTCTGTTTTAAGAGGGGAGGTGTCATGAAATATTCTAATCCACATATATAAATTATTAGGTAAATATGAAGCCTAACAAATAAAATTAATAAAGAAAAGAGCAATGGAAAAATAACAGTGCTGTCACAAAGAATGTACTCGAAATCCCCCTTGTTTTCTGCTACGTCTGCAAATTGTAATGCTTTCACGTTGATATAAAAGCTTAGGTTGAAAACATAACAGTACCCAGACAGCACATCTTCGAAACAGGAGGTAGAAGAAATTGCATATTTTGAATGCAGCCACGTAGCTCCTTTAAATTTGTATTTTTGGGTTCCTTAGGGCTTGCTGACAAATAATATGTAAAACGTTACGCAAATAGTCCAGGAATTAATAAATCATACCCAAAATAAAATATTGGGGGTGCCTGACAGCATAAAATCATTTCTGCTCATAAGATTTTTTTTTAACGTGTTTGAAAAAAATTTACGTTACAGAAATAGCCTACCATGTAAACTCCAAATTGATTGGAGCGCAACAAATGAAAGCCTAACCACGATTGGTCGGGCTATAAATACTATCTTGGTTGTTAGGGGAAACGGGGAAAGGTAACATTTTTTCAAACACTTGTCGAAACGGGGCTCATTGGTCAGACTCGCGGATATACACACTTGGGAGCGTTAGTTCGAAACCACTTGTCTAAATAAGATTGATAAAGCATCAGTGCGTTGAAGCCAGCTTATATTTGGCTAAATAAAAGCCTGGAAGATAAGCAGATGGGAATTTGTGCCAGTTTGTGCCAGAATTCATTGCTAATCAACGTATCTGTGTTTATTCGTATGAATTGTGGGACAGTGGTCTTGATGGTACTGAGCAGCACCTGGTCAGAGCTTTGCTGAATCCAGTGTCGGACAGCATACTCCTTGGTCCTTTTAGCTATCAGTGAGGTGTCTCCAGAGCCCAGAGGAGAATTCGAGCAGAGGAGTCCTTTCCTGCCGCCATCACGCCAGATAAGCTAACTTGGCCAGCTGAGCTCAACATTATGTCCCCTCATCTTGAAATGACTTTATAAAATTAACATTAAGAGGGGAATTTACTTGTCTTAAAATCAGGAACTGTGAACATCTCCAATACTAGTCCATAAAGACAAACTATTGAAGTCATGATGACAAATACCAACAGAGCTTGAACAAAACAAAACCAGTATTACCTCATTTTACTACTACACAACTGACACACATAGAACATTTGTAATAATATATGTCACTACAATATTCATATTAAATACATTCTGTACATAACTTGTAATTTTAATTGATTGTGATTCCTGGTTCCCTTGTAGTTGAATCAGGACACATATTCATTCATGCCAGTAATGAATACATATTGTTATTTGAAAAGTTACGAGTGACTTCTTTAAGATATCCTCATAGAGTGTTATATGTATGTGAGTGTCACAGTGTTGTTAAGAGTAGTGGATTAAATTAAATTGTTTATCTGTCTGTTGTTGTGACTTACACTTCATCATACACATACCCTAGACACATAACGTAGTCATCACACTATTCCAGAATAATTCTGACTGAGATATATAGATATGTGGTAGCAAGTAAGGTGATATATAATACACTACTCTTATTAGATATATATATATACCTTCACAGCTGATCTCAGTCAGTACACTAAGTCCCCTATAAATATTTATAACATCCCACTTCACCACAGGGGGGGGGGGGGGGGTTTTAAAATAAAGTTTTGCCTCGTTTTGGCGAGGCGCGTCCCGTTCAACCTAGTCGGTTATATTAGGGCGCATGTACAAACATAAAAGACCAGTAGGTCTGGGGTTGAATATATTTAGCGTGAAGTAGTGAATTCTGGTCAGTGGTAGAGAGCTGATAGTAGAACATTATTTAGGATTCGTTCCAGATTAGCTACCATCGACTCAAGATGTTATTCACACGTACTCTTCACGTAATATGCCTTGCGTCTGTAACGTTAAAAAAGTGACACTCAACATGTTGTAGTTGCAATCTTCAACTGGGCAGTCAAAAAGTAATTCAGATGAAGTGAGGATGCCAAACGTATGAACATATTTTCTACAAGATGACTTCGAATATTAAGTATTGACATAATTATCCAGTACACAGACCAGTTGAGAAGACTGTCGAGTATAAATGTGTTATGTAGACTGAATGCTGTTTTTCTTATCAGTCTAGAATATATACTTCTTCAACTTGTGAATGACCAGCATATCAGTTTTCTTATACCAAAAGAACCAAAAGAAGAGAAGACAAATTTGATTCCAAACGAAGAGATAAAACATATGATACCAAACGAAGAGATAAAACATGTGATACCAAACGAAGAGATAAAACATGTGATACCAAACGAAGAGATAATAAAATCTCAGCATGTATATGGGAACTACCCACTGGATAATTTGCTTCCTTGTGGGCTACTGTCCAAATGTCACGGGTTGTCTCCCCTGCTCTGCAGTGATTGTCCAACAATGGCCAAAATTTAGAGTATACAATGTGGGTCTTTAAAGATATCCACCTTCGCTAAAGATTACTCTTGGTAGAGTTGTAAATAGAATGATGGTACTTCTATTTTAGAGAGTCTTCATATGATATTTCAGAAATCAAGCACAACACTGAATTTATCAAGGCTATCGTGAAATTTGCATCTGCTCACTCCTTCTATGAAGATAAAGATATATTAGCCCCGAATTGAAATATTCACTAAAATATTACTTTAGTAGCTCTGTTGTATTTATATTTAAGATAACTGATTCATACGTGTGAGCTTCTCTCTGTAATAATTAAATCAACTATTAATTTGTAAATACATATAACAAATGTAATAATCAATTATTGTTTAACATGCGTAAATAAATAAGTGATGTAAGTAGTGAGGGTTTTTTTTTAAATTGATGGTGAGAATTAGTTTGCCTTGGCCAGATTACAATGATTTAACTGGCCAGATGTTGAAATGGTTTGCTGACTGCTCCGTAATCGTCGACTCCTGTGGTGTGGGCACGTCCCAAATGTAGTTGCAGGGGTAATCGCTCCATACGTAAAGGCAAGGATCTTCCTAACCCGACAACGGCAGGCATCTAGCGTAGACCACAAGCTCTTGATTCACAGACTCGTATCAAGCTGGTCTCACACACTGTTATCTCCAACGTACCAAATAGTTTAGAAGAAACTCTACAATTTTTTTTTAAGTTTTTGCCTCGTTTTGGCGAGGCGCGTCCCGTTCAACCTAGTCGGTTATATTAGGGCGCATGTCCAAATATAAAAGACCCTTAGGTCTAGGGATGTCTAAGTATTGGTTTCTTGACATTAGTCAGGCGCCTTCCCGCTGTCACTTCCACCGCCCCTTTATTTCTCAGTAATTTTACCTTCCCTGAGCATAAATCATAAACCCGGTGGATTGGATGGAACGTTATCGTTACTCTCAGTCGATTTGATGAAATAATGTGACTGGACAGCGGAAACGACTTTTGCCTGGTTTACACATGTTTAAATATATATATATATATAAACGTATTAAAAGGTTAATATAATAAATATGTACAGCATGATATTATCGTCATTCACACTCTGCTCCACTTGGAGCCTGGAGCTACCTCTGCTTTTGGTTCCCTGTGAGAGAACCGGCATGAAGCAGTATCAGCGCTTGCTGTGGTGGTTCATGACTATCATTTTCATATGCTGAGGTTGCCAGCCTCGTATGAACTTGTACAACCACCAGCGAGTTAAACATGTCAAATGTAAAATATAAAATGATAAAATTGTATATGTTACAACTCACACCGTACCAAGTTAATTTACAGACGTCTGGCACAGGAAGACTTCCGAATAATGTCGGGCCAGAGGTTTTGAGGTCGTCTTACAGTTAGTCGAGTTTTACTTTAATTATAATCCCATTATTATCTTGTTTATAGGTTCCAAAGACTTTGTGGTTTTCATTATTATAAAGTCGAGTTTTCTTCCTGGTTAATTTCAGAAGATCCTGAATACTTGGTTCAATCCTCTTTATTGAAATCTTAAATTTCGTTGGTCCTTGCTAGTCTGAAGGTGTCGTCTTGATTCAAAGGAACACAGTGTTGGAGTCTGAAAATGCGCTACTTTATATGGGACCTTTCGCCCACGCTCCCCCAGCTTTCTATGCGCTAGAAGTCGCAAGTAAAACGTCTTCTAGTTTAATATATTTTGGCTAGACTAAACACATTTGAATGTTGTTGCACAGAAGATAACATGATGTTAATAAAGTGGTTGATGCAGAGTTCCTATGTACTTCATTATCATCAAATGTAAATATCCATACTTTACAACCCGTAGCGAGATGGACGTTGAAATCAAATAATAGATATAGATCTCAGAACTGGAGAAGAGAACTGGTGAACAAGATATAGGGATGGCACAGGACAAGTCAGTTAGTTAACTGTACAGTTAGATGGTAGCTTTAGAAGAGAGCTGTGAAGTCAGTCACGTTCTCGCTAGATCTATCCTATGCTCCAAGGGTGTCTCTCTATTAATAGTTTATGTGAAATCTTCTTCATCGTACATACTCAGACGTCTACTTGAATATTTTCAAAGAAAGCAGTTGTCAGTTTGAAGCTATTTGCATCATCTTAGAGCTTTTGCACGAATGGTACTGGTGTCAGCCATATGCGCTTTCTCTGGTCCGTATATGTTGGGCAACTTTGAAGCAGATGTTCAGCAGTCATTTTATCAGTGCCACAGTTACACTCATCGGTAGTTCCTATCTTTAGCTTGTTGAATAGGTGGTATCCTAATCTGTTGTGGCCAGTGCGGATGTGGTAAAGTGGGATGTTATAAATATTTATAGGGGACTTAGTGTACTGACTGAGATCAGCTGTGAAGGTATCTATATCTAATAAGAGTAGTGTATTATAGATAACCTTACTTGCTGCCACATATATATACCTCAGTCAGAATTATTCTGGAGTAGTGTGATGACTACGTTATATGTCTAGGGTATGTGTATGATGAAGTGTAAGTCATAACAACAACAGACAGATAAACAATTTAATTTATTCCACCACACTTGACAACACTGTGACACTCACATACATATAACACTCTAAGAGGATATCTTAAAGGAGTCACTGATAACTTTTCAAATAACAATATGTATTCAGTGCTGTCATGAATGTATATGTGTCCTGATTCAAATACAAAGGGAACCAGGAATCACAATCAATTTTAATTACAAGTTATATGTACAGAATTTATTAATATGATTCTTGTAGTGACATATATTATAAATGGTATCCTATGTGTGTCAGTTGTGTAGTGGTAATATGAGGTAATACTGGTTTTGTTTTGTTCAAGCTCTGTTGGTATTTGTCATCATGACTTCAATAGTTTGTTTCTATGGGAACTAGTATTGGAGATGTTCTCAGTTCCTGGTATTAAAACAATTTAATTCCCCTCTTAATTTTAGTTTATATTGTCATTGTAAGATGGGGTACATAATGTTGAGCTCCATGGCCACACTCTCTTATCTTGCGTGATGACTGCAGTAAAGGACTCCTCTGCTCGATAACTGTACTGAGTTCTGGAGCCACCCCACTGGTTGCTATATGGACCAAGGAGTATGCTGTCCACCTCTGGCTTCAGCAAAGCTCTGACCAGGTGCTGCTCAATAACTTTAAGACCACGGTCCCTGAAACAAGAAGGTTGTACCTTCTACGTCAGAACTAATTTATACTCTATTTTTACACTGAGCACAATACATCACAAACATTGAGTTCAGAGCGTTAGGCCAACTGTCAGCTTCATCTGAAACACTTTATACCAGTATTTCCCTCCCTAATGGTTACTACGCCTCTGCAATTCCAGCATTATTTCTTTCTAGTTAATAATCTAGGTGTCAGTGTACTGTTTGGCCATTCCATGCAGTTTTACTTTCCTCCGACACCTTCTGTTCAGGCTGGAGCACGATAGGCTTTACATCATGTTCGCTACTGAACCACACATATATACAGACATAAATTATCAATTTACATTCAATTTTCATTAAAAGATATTGAATATTTCAAGCTTACCACAATTCATGGAAATAATAATAAACAGTTTCGTTGACTGGCAATGAATATAGCACAACTCCGATCTGCCGATGTCCTAGGCTTTATTTTATAAAAAATATACACTGGTGCTCAACGCACTGCTTCTTAGTAGGTTTATTACAAGATGTGGCAATGAACAGACGCTCTGAATGGAGTATATTCGCAGCTCTACCCAATCACACCACGTCTACACATCTTTTCAAAAAAGTACCCCTTTCTCACGTTTCCCCTGACAACACACGATAGTATTTATAGTCCGACCAATCGTGTTTAGTCTTTCATTTGTTGCGCTCCAATCACATAGGAGTTAACATGGTAGGCTATTTCCGTACGTAATGTTTTTTTAAACACGTTATAAAAAATTTTATGAGCAGAAATGATTTCATGCTGTCAGGCACCCCCACTATTTTATTTTGGCCATAACTTGGTAATTCCTAGACTATTTGCGTAACGTTTTACATATTCTTTGTCAGCAAACCCTAAGGAACCCAAATATATATATTTAATAGAGCTAATATGCTGCGTTCAAAATATGCAATTTCTTCTACCTCCTGTTTCGAAGATGTGCTGTCTGGGTACTGTAATGTTTTCAAACGTAAACCGGTATAATGTCATAAGTCCTAATAAGCGTTTTTCAGGATTTTAAAACCTAACTCTGGGAAGGGTAGTGAATTTTATCACTGTCGATTTGAAATAAAGTTAGTGCATGTGGCCTTACACGCGTGATGGCAGCAATTGTGTATCGCGCGACGCGTGTTTAGTGTTGCACGTGTTCGGCTTTCTGCCTCTCCCTTCTCTCTATCCTTTAGTCCATCTGTCTTTAGTTACGCCGTGTATGGAATGAATGAAATATTAAATCTAGGTCATTGATCAGCTTGCGTACCTCAAGGTTTTTCCAAGAAATACAGTACACGTTTCATTGAAGAAAGCGGGTAATAATACAGTAGGCTTTTACTATCAACGTGAAAGCGTTACAATTTGCAGACGAAGTAGAAAACAAGGGGGATTTCGAGTACAGTCATTGTGACAGCACTGTTCTTTACCATTCTTCTTTCCTTTTATTAAATTTATTTGTTAGGCTTTGCATTTACGTTTTAATTTATATATGGGGATTAGAATAATTCACGACACAATCTCCCCTCTTAAAACAGACATTATATGTCAGTCCTTTATTCTATATACACATAGAGAAATTTATTATTATTTCTGGGGTTTACGGTGATTCTCATCACACGGATGGCGGCTTAAAAAATCCGCTCCCAAATTTGTTTTTCCAGATATATACTCAATGCTAAAATTATAGGGAGCCAAAAGCAAGGACCATCGGAGTAACCTAGAGTTCTCATGCCTAGCCTGGGCTAGAAACGATAAAGGTTTGTGGTCCGTTTGCAACTTAAATGCCTTCCCATACAGATAAATATTGAATTTCTTTATTGCCCATATTACTGCAAGACATTCTTTTTCGCTAGTTGAGTAGTTGATTTCAGCTTTATTCAACTTTCTGCTAGCATATGCCACTGGGCTTAATTCCCCATCCAATGCATCTGATTTCTGTAGTAGAGTTGCACCCAGCCCAATATTACTGGCATCCGTCCTTACTATGAATTCTTGACTTAAGTCAGGTAATTTCAAAATAGGTTTACTTGTGAGCTTTTCCTTCAATTCTTGGTAAGCCATTTCACATTGTGGTGTCCATGTAATGCGATCTGGATGTCCTTTACGTGTCAAATCAGTTAACGGTGCACATATGGAATTAAAGTTCCTGATATACTTCTGGTAGAAACCACATAATGAGACAAAGGATCTCACGTCCTTCTTGGTTTGTGGTCTCGGGGCTTTCTTTAGTTTCTCTAAATTCTTTGGGTCAGGGGTCATGTTTCCCTGATAAACTGTGTGTCCCAAAAATTCCAATTCTTTACATCCAACGCAACATTTGGTTGGTCGGGCTGTTAAATTTGCTTCCCTAAGTCGATCAAACAGCATCTTCAGAGAGTCAATGTGTTCCTCAAATGTTTCTGTTGCTATAAGGATATCATCCATGAAATTTGTTATACATGGATTATTCAGAGGGTCCAATAACTTTCTCATCATTCTAGAGAAGACACTAGGCGCATTCTTCAATCCAAATGGCAATCTATTAAACTCATAGTGTCCTTCTGAGGTACTAAAGGCTAGGTATGGTCTAACCTCAGGCTTTACTGGAATCTGATAGTATCCTTTACTCAGATCCACTTTTGAGAAATATTTAGCTTTATTTAGTCTGGCAAACAGCTGATTTGTATCCGGCAATGGATCCACCTGTCCTTCTGTAATAGCATTCAGTCTCCTGTAATCTATACAGAGTCTATGTTCTCCAGAGGGCTTCCTTAAGAGTACAACACCGGAACTATATGAGGATTCACTGTGTGAAATAATTCCTTCCTTCAATAGATAGTCTATCTCTTCCTTCAAAGCTTTTTCCTTAGCAAACGGAATCGAATATGGTTTCATACAGACAGGTGTGGGGTCTATCAGTTTCATATCATATTCCAATAGGTTTGTATGCCCTGGTCGGTCTGTTAACACCTCTGCATGATTATTTAGAACCTGTTGCACTCTCTCTTTCTGAGTTTTTGTTAAATGTGTACTGATTTTCACCTGTGCTGCTGTCTCACAGGGGTGTAATGGATATTCAAATGATGAAAGTGGTTCCTTTTTCATCTCCATGGCGATGGACAAGGTCAACAAGTGTGTCTCTTCCTGATGTTCTTTTTCCAAATATTTCTTCAGGAGATTCACATGATAGATTTTTTCTTTCCCCTTCTTATCTATCTTATAATTTGTTCTAGACACCTTCTCTAAAACTGTATATGGACCTTGCCATCCAATCTGTAACTTATTCTGACTCCCGGGGAGAAGAAGCAGTACCTTCTCTCCCACAGCCAAATCTCTGTCTTTCGCCTTCCTGTTATAATAGGCAGCATGTTTCTTCCTGGCTTGTTTCAAATTTTCATTGGCAAGTTTCCAGCCAGTTTTTAAACGAGTGGTCAGCTCATTCACATATTGGTATGAAGATGTAATGTTTTCCTCTGCCTTTTCATCAGTCCACGTTCTTAACAAAGCTACATATGGACCTTTAATTTTGTGGACCTATTTGTCCATGCACCGGTATGGTCTCTTCCACTCGAAGCTCTATAGTGATGATTTTTCTTCCCTGAATTATCATGCATAAAACGACCGCTACCAATTTTTCTTTTGGGGCTTACTCCCCACTTAAAATTCTTGATGAGAGATTTCCTCTCTCCATCCTCTTCCTCCAGTTTGTTTAAGTCCGATTGAGGGATTTTCGGCTTATCCTGGGGTAAGACATCTTTTTGCACTCTCCGCATAGTGGCCATTGTAAAACAGTTAAGTGAAGCTTGTCCGTGAAAAGGGGCTTCCCATTCCATTTGGTCCACTTTATCAAATCTATTTTTCTTTTTATTATCAGGCCTAATTTTGCCCCGTGGCGTGTCCAGGTCCTGATCAATGTTCCCACTTGTGGGTGTTCCCTCATGTGCTATGCTACACCTTTCTACAAAATTCTCAATGTCCCATCTTGCTTTGGGCCAATAATAATTGTGAGCCACCTTTTGAATGATGGTACCTATCTTCTCATGGTCCCCATCTGGTTTCACATGTAGGCTCCTTATTAAGTCTGCCCTATATCTTTTAGGAAGTACCAGCTGTCCCTGACCTTTGGATCTAGCTCCAGTCTTCCTATACATCAACTTGTTTTTCATGTAAAAATCTCCCTTGCCTGGAGTTGTATGGCAAGTTGACAATTTCCTGAAACAAGGCTTGAGTGTTTTATCCCCAGCCTGTGCCTTCCTCATCTCTTCTGGAGTGGTATCTAACATAATATCCTCCTCCTGTCTTGAGGTCGACCTGACCTGAAGGGTGGCCATATACACAGGTTTCCTTCTGCAACGGTCAGTGTCATGATTGTCCATCTGACAATTTTTACACCACCTTTTTCCTTGGTTGAAAGATTTTCTTTCATCATATTTCCTTTCATCGAATTGTGGGTTTTTATTTTTATTTTCATACCGTGGCCTATCAAACTGGTGCTTACCTTTGTTTTGATCCCTAGGATCAAATTTATTAAAGTTCTGTGGTGCCCTAAAGTTATCCACTTGTTTCTTTTTATTACCTGTTACCTCTGCTTGAGCTGCTTGATACCTTTCAGCAACATTTAGCAATTCACCCAGCCTCTCTGCACCTTGTTCCATGAGAAACTTTCTCAGGTCTGGAGCCATGGACTCTCTTAATTGCTCTATAAGGACCATTTCCTTAAGATCTTGGGTTTTCCCCAGAGAAGTCCATTTCTCCAAGTATGTCTCTATTCGTGCAGAAAACTGGTGATAGGTTTCACCTGACAGTAGTTTAGCATTCCTAAATTTTTTCCTATAAAATTCTGCATTCTTTTCATATCTTAACAAAAGAGCCTGCTTTAGCATGTCATAATTTTCCTGATCATTTCTGCTCATTTTTGCAAAAACTTCATAAGCTGCCCCACGAAGTCCTTGAGATAACTTTAAGCTCCACCTTTCTCTCTCTAACCCATATGTGGTAGCTAATAGTTCATACCTATTTAGATAGCTCTCTATATCATCGTCTTTCTCAACAAAATGATCTAAATGAAAATTCATAGCTGAGGTTGAGGCTCCTTGGCTAGCAGTAGCATCAGAGGCAAAGGGACTGGCACTATTTTCAGGAGCATGGCCTTGAAACTCAAACTCCCTTAGTCGTAACTCATGTTCCCTTTGTAATCTCTTCTCCTCCTTTTCTGCTTCCCTCTCTGCAGCTAATCTTCTTTCTTCGGCTTCCCTTTCTGCAGCTAATCTCTTGTCTTCCCTTTCTGCAGCTAATTTTCTTTCTTCTGCTTCCAATGCTTTAGCCTCTTTGTCAGCCTCAATCTGCAACCTCTTAGCCTCAGCCTCAATCTGCAACCTCTTAGCCTCAGCCTCAATCTGCAACCTCTTAGCCTCAGCCTCAATCTGCAACCTCTTAATCTCTTTTTCAGCTTCTAACTTTCTTTCGGCCTCTTTTTCTAATCTTCTTTCTTCTCGTTCAATATATTTGTCACATTCAGCAGTGACATAAGCAATCGTAATTTGCCCGTCCATGCCTAACTCTTTCGCAGTCTGTACAGCAGCAGATCGAAATTTTGCCAGGTCGGCCATTGTCTGACAGATAAATGTCTAAAATAATCAACTAAACAATTGTATCTATGACTAATTAACTTAGGACAACACAGGCACTGTGAGCTCAACCTTATTTATTTTCACCCAAGGATACCTTTTAATTCTTATTATTCCCTGAAGTGAGTTACCCCCAATATTTGTAATAGGGAAAGATTCAAAATCCCGGACGAGCCCCCAATATATGTGGTAAAGTGGGATGTTATAAATATTTATAGGGGACTTAGTGTACTGACTGAGATCAGCTGTGAAGGTATCTATATCTAATAAGAGTAGTGTATTATAGATAACCTTACTTACTGCCACATGTGTGATGACTACGTTATATGTCTAGGGTATGTGTATGATGAAGTGTAAGTCATAACAACAACAGACAGATAAACAATTTAATTTATTCCACCACACTTGACAACACTGTGACACTCACATACATATAACACTCTAAGAGGATATCTTAAAGGAGTCACTGATAACTTTTCAAATAACAATATGTATTCAGTGCTGTCATGAATGTATATGTGTCCTGATTCAAATACAAAGGGAACCAGGAATCACAATCAATTTTAATTACAAGTTATATGTACAGAATTTATTAATATGATTCTTGTAGTGACATATATTATAAATGGTATCCTATGTGTGTCAGTTGTGTAGTGGTAATATGAGGTAATACTGGTTTTGTTTTGTTCAAGCTCTGTTGGTATTTGTCATCATGACTTCAATAGTTTGTTTCTATGGGAACTAGTATTGGAGATGTTCTCAGTTCCTGGTATTAAAACAATTTAATTCCCCTCTTAATTTTAGTTTATATTGTCATTGTAAGATGGGGTACATAATGTTGAGCTCCATGGCCACACTCTCTTATCTTGCGTGATGACTGCAGTAAAGGACTCCTCTGCTCGATAACTGTACTGAGTTCTGGAGCCACCCCACTGGTTGCTATATGGACCAAGGAGTATGCTGTCCACCTCTGGCTTCAGCAAAGCTCTGACCAGGTGCTGCTCAATAACTTTAAGACCACGGTCCCTGAAACAAGAAGGTTGTACCTTCTACGTCAGAACTAATTTATACTCTAGTTTTACACTGAGCACAATACATCACAAACATTGAGTTCAGAGCGTTAGGCCAACTGTCAGCTTCATCTGAAATACTTTATACCAGTATTTCCCTCCCTAATGGTTACTACGCCTCTGCAATTCCAGCATTATTTCTTTCTAGTTAATAATCTAGGTGTCAGTGTACTGTTTGGCCATTCCATGCAGTTTTACTTTCCTCCGACACCTTCTGTTCAGGCTGGAGCACTATAGGCTTTACATCATGTTCGCTACTGAACCACACATATATACAGACATAAATTATCAATTTACATTCAATTTTCATTAAAAGATATTGAATATTTCAAGCTTACCACAATTCATGGAAATAATAATAAACAGTTTCGTTGACTGGCAATGAATATAGCACAACTCCGATCTGCCGATGTCCCAGGCTTTATTTTATAAAAAATATACACTGGTGCTCAACGCACTGCTTCTTAGTAGGTTTATTACAAGATGTGGCAATGAACAGACGCTCTGAATGGAGTATATTCGCAGCTCTACCCAATCACACCACGTCTACACATCTTTTCAAAAAAGTACCCCTTTCTCACGTTTCCCCCTGACAACACACGATAGTATTTATAGTCCGACCAATCGTGTTTAGTCTTTCATTTGTTGCGCTCCAATCACATAGGAGTTAACATGGTAGGCTATTTCCGTACGTAATGTTTTTTTTAAACACGTTATAAAAAAAAATTTTATGAGCAGAAATGATTTCATGCTGTCAGGCACCCCCACTATTTTATTTTGGCCATAACTTGGTAATTCCTAGACTATTTGCGTAACGTTTTACATATTCTTTGTCAGCAAACCCTAAGGAACCCAAATATATATATTTAATAGAGCTAATATGCTGCGTTCAAAATATGCAATTTCTTCTACCTCCTGTTTCGAAGATGTGCTGTCTGGGTACTGTAATGTTTTCAAACGTAAACCGGTATAATGTCATAAGTCCTAATAAGCGTTTTTCAGGATTTTAAAACCTAACTCTGGGAAGGGTAGTGAATTTTATCACTGTCGATTTGAAATAAAGTTAGTGCATGTGGCCTTACACGCGTGATGGCAGCAATTGTGTATCGCGCGACGCGTGTTTAGTGTTGCACGTGTTCGGCTTTCTGCCTCTCCCTTCTCTCTATCCTTTAGTCCATCTGTCTTTAGTTACGCCGTGTATGGAATGAATGAAATATTAAATCTAGGTCATTGATCAGCTTGCGTACCTCAAGGTTTTTCCAAGAAATACAGTACACGTTTCATTGAAGAAAGCGGGTAATAATACAGTAGGCTTTTACTATCAACGTGAAAGCGTTACAATTTGCAGACGAAGTAGAAAACAAGGGGGATTTCGAGTACAGTCTTTGTGACAGCACTGTTCTTTACCATTCTTCTTTCCTTTTATTAAATTTATTTGTTAGGCTTTGCATTTACGTTTTAATTTATATATGGGGATTAGAATAATTCACGACAGCGGAGTCTGAAGATTACCACTTGTTCTATTCTGTGGAGCTGGTAGTATGCATCATTTTGTGTGTGACCTGGATGCTCTACATCCCATCTGTTTCTGTATCTGATAAAACTCTTTGCCTCCTCGAAAGTTATGCTTGCATCAGGCTGAGGTAGATTTCCACCTTCCTTTGCCAATCTGTCAGTCTCTTCATTGCCGAGGATGTTACAATGAGATGGGATCCATTGGATCACAACTTTTGAATCGTTGGCAAAGTTTGTGAAGCACTGTTCTTAGGTTATCCAGGTCTGCATTATTTTGGCTTTTCAAATTAAATGAAACTCGTTATTTATCTCTAATAATTTAAATTTTAATAATTCTCTTAATTTCCGTTCAAGAACAAAATTTCGAATAGACACTGGAATTTAACTAAATCAATCAACTGCGATTTATAAAATATATCTGTGCATTTATTAATTTAAAATAGTAGGTTGGTAAGGATTGCAGGTATTTATTTACAAAATTACAGGCTTGTTATTGTCTTTGTCATCATTATGACCATTGGTAACTTGGATTTTGTTTCTTCAAGGCAGCTATTATATATCTAGTTCAGGTCCTTCCACTACAGACACTTCCCGTCATTAATCATGTGTTGATGTCCAAGATCTTTATTTGCCTGGACAAGTAGCCCAATGTTACTATTCAGCGAATTACAGAGGTGGTCCTTTAATCACCCACACTGCAGTCTGTTATTCTTCAGCTCAGAAGCTTTTGTTGTGACTCTCTCCCGGATACGAAACCTGGAACATATGCACTGATTGTAATACAGGTATCTGTTTCCTACCATCAAAGACGATCCTCCGATGATGACGGGCCACTATAGATCACACCCTCATTTAGACAATAAAGTCCACGAGGCCGTAATCATTTCAATCAAAGAAGTACGTCATACAATCAATAAAATACATCAAAAGACTATAGACATCAAATATAATTTTTTCTTAATTCTGTCTTGATTACTTCCCTCTTATTTTAAGTTATGCCAAAAGTGATTTCTCTTTAAAGATAATATATCAAAGAAATATTAATTTGAACAAAGGAATGAATGAAACGATGAATCAGTGGAAGAAGCAGAAGACAAACTCTTTGGAATCCAGCATTTAAAAGCCAAGCCCTGAAAAGGACTAAGCTCTTACAGCTGGTATTACGCAGTCCTGACAAGGACTTCTAGCTGCGCCATGCTGTTTAAGATTGTGCAGGTTATTTTTGGTTGGAACCAATTTTCAGTTATCAGCACAGGGTTTAGAATACCAAGATTAAGATATCTGCAGATAATTCAAAGTCAATGCTAACGTTAATATTTAAATAGTACAGCAATTTACACAACACCAAAATACTTGTAACTCAACGATTAATATAAGTTTAACGTATCTTTCAGACACAGTATTGCGGATCTGAGCGTATCACTTATGCAAGTCTGCTCACAAGCAGGACAGCTTTTCTTTTCTTAGCTATGACCTGTGATTATGTGGCTTCAACAGCGTGTGTCAGTTTGGTGGACGTCTTTTCAGCTATGAGTGAAATTTTTAGAGTCCAGAATAGTGTGAAATAGTCCAAATATCAAAGCCAACAAAATAGTCTTTGTATTTCTGTTCAGGAACACGTGAGTTGACTTGATATAAAAAGTCCAGAATTGAATCTGAGCGGGTTTATATACTAAACCTAGATCTAACCTTTTCCCTCTCGGAAGTCCGCACTTGAGTTCACTTTTCCACTGCTGGTTTTTTGTGGGATCTCGAGGCTGTTGTGCTAATTTTCAGACAAACTGATTTCCTCTTCAATTACCAAAAATAATTATTTTCAAATGTCCTAATCACATTTATTTGTAGTTGCTGTTCAATTCCAACAAAGAATTATCTCGTTCGAAGCTTGAATTATAAAGTTATAGCAGAATTACTGATGTGCGATTCATATTTTATCATTATGTGATAGGGTGGGCGAGATGATGATGATGATGATGTGATATGTGATCACTTTCTTTCACACTCGCACCGACCCGAACAACAATAAAACTCTTGATTCTAAGGCAGGGGCTGTATTTATTTATACAACCCAGTCAGTGATAAAGAGCTCACGAAGCAAACGTTAAACAAATAAAACAAAGCAAACAAAACCAAACACCCAGCCAGTGCTCAGTTGCTAATCCTGAAAGCAAACAAAGCACGGGCTAGTTAAAATCATAATAGTTAAATAATCAGAAACACCATGCTCTCACCTGTCAAACTGTCCTCACTGCGTGAAACATTCAACTATCATGCACACACACACACATGCATGTCGTCTAGCGATACTAGTAAGGTGTTGTGCATGAGGCTGGCAATCTCACCGTGTAACATCGGTTGCTACCGAAACCACTACTGCAAGAGCATCTGAATGCTTCATGCGGAGGCAAACTACACTGGTGGCCCCATACTCCCTCAGGAGCGGAGAAGAGAGATATATATCTCCAAGTGAGCCCACGTGCTCTCACAAACCATTCTACACATAACCATAATTAAATAATAATAAAGTGGACTTAAAATACGCGTAATATTCAACTATATGTACAACGAATACTCTCCTTAATGGGCATAAACCACCACCTCACATTTGATCCATCTCAATATTCATCCCTGCACTCTGAAGCATGTCGTATATGCCGACTGATGAGATTGGGAACTCATCATATAAAACACATTGTTACAGAAACAACCACTGCAATAGCATAAAAATGCTTCTTGTGGGCTTGCTATGGACACCAGTTGCATTGGTGTTTCCATGCTCCGCAAGGAGCAAACAGAGAAACACCTGTCTCAACGTGCCTTACGCACAAAGGAGTGGTATTGCGCTCACCAGAAATCTAAATACCTAACGCTAGATTCATCTTCTCAAAGGAAACTTTAGCACTACAAAACTGTGTACACTACAGATGTAATTAAACTAATCTCAAAGTAACCCATTAAATATATACAGTAGTATTATGATCAATTATTGTGAAATACACTTTAACCTAAACTATCCCTGTCATTACTGAAGAAAATTACATTAACCTGCCTTCACCCACGTGTCAATTCACACAATATAAAATAGCGTAACATTACTAGGCCTATAACACGTGATAACTAAGAGTGTTAATGCAGACTCCCTGGCGCCTTCTTTATACACATGCATGATGACGCGCCGCCTTTATACACATTGCATGATGCTTTTCATGAACACGTGGCTGCCATCTTGATAACAGTTAATATTATCTAAATTCCAGTCCCTGGTAACATCTCTGTCCAGTTCCATCTATCTAATAGTTTTCTACTATATTTGCCTTTCTTACCCGGTCTGCCCTTACAGCTGTGATCTGGACTTAACACTAGTAAAATCTGTCCACACATTATTTTCACTCATTTATAACTTAAAACTAAATCTAATTTCCTAAACGAAATTTCCTCAGGAAACACATTCATTTATCTATTTTCTCAAACACTAGAACTGTGCCACGCTGAATACTAATAATAAAACTAGATCACTAAAGCTAATCCAAATTAACTCACGTGTTCAAGGCATCTACAGATTTCAACTCTGGTTGTGGCGACTTCTTCTCTCTGCGTCTAGTGTTCTAATGACAGAAGATTTCAACCGGCTAAACTCAGGCGCGGTCAGTCTGAGCGCTTTCTCTTCTCTGATTGGCTGTTGCTCTCTCAGCGGGCATGACTAATGTTCTATATTTAGATCCTGACTGAGTAACGCTAAAATGGCTTCCAAATCGCCATGTTGCAGTAAAAAGGTAGAGAACGACAGACAAAATGGAGATGACAAGATGGCGCTGTCACAATTAAGTAACGTGGCAAATCCAGAGTTTCTTGTCCGTTTTTCTACACACCTCCTAATGGTTCTTTTTTTTTTCAAAATGCGTTCCAGCTGATAAATGCACTCGTCCCAAATGCGAGCTGTCAGCTAACATTTGTTTGAATTAGTGAGCATACGACCACACATCACATCAATGAACAAAAAAAATTCCATTGCAGAGTCAACACATAATGGGGTCGATAATCGATACTTCGTTAATTTTGTCTTATCAGCGTCTTCCGTTAACCGGCCCTACTGACTCTTAAAGGGTTAGCAACAAGTGTGTTTTCGCGAGACCATTCAGCGACCCTTGTTTCGGTCGCGACCTCTGGTTTGAGAACCGCTAATCTATGTGCTCGCACACCAATGTCATTAGGGTGAATCTATATAATGTATGCCACAAGTGCATTAATTAACAACGGTAATTATTTTAAATCACGAATCATACAAGAGATGGTTAGACGGCACTTTAGGCAGGCCCAGTAACAGATACCTTTAAGAGACGATAAGATAGTTAGTTAGTTGCTTATCCTTTACAGGACGTGGCAATCAACACCAGCTTTTATTGGCTGTTTTGTGATTTTTCTAGGCAATTTTTACGTTCAGTAGTTTGCCATTGCTTTCTGAACGGTACGGCGCTAATACCATTGTTAAAAATCCACACAAAGCGATCTGCTACCAAACCGCCAGCAGCAGGTTTCGAACCTGGTATATCTGGATTATGAAACTGCGTTCATATCCATTAAGCCACAGACGCTGACACCATAAGATAGCCGTGAGAAAATTGACAAAAGGCTAAGAAAAAGAAAAGGCAACAAATAAAAAATCGGAAATCAACTGCCTTGGCTCCGACAACACAATTCTAATGAAGAAATTTAACTTCGCTACACGAAGAGATTAGTACTACGTGAACATTTTGATTTACCAAGTATTGCAGGAATCATCTCTCAAAGACCTTTATAATGCCTGAGGAGAAAAAAAACCAAGTCTTAAAAGTACAAAAATTTTATACATTTTAAATCCTGCAGTTATAAATCCTGCCGGCTGGCAGTAATCTTCTTTGTGCCATCATACAACCAGCATTCCATGCAAGAGTTCTTGGATTAAGAGTTTTTCAGGACACTCTTAGATAACGTTGAAAAAAAAATGTATAACGTGTGCTAATTACCCAGCTGAGTTCGATTTATTTATCTACTTCTGTTTGAGGACTTCACACCTGATCACGCCACGGTGCGTACAAGTTCGTAAAAGTTAGACGAATCAACAATCAATGACACGATAATTAGATTTCATTTGAAGCGGCATGGAGCTTACGGCGGACTCATTAAGTTGCTGTATTTGTCTCGGTGCTCATCCGCGCGTAAACAAACATCATACTTCACCAATCTTATTTCTACGCATCTCTGACTCTAGAAAAACGAAAGTATTGACGAAAACAAATGAGCAGCACTTTGTTCTAGAGGCATACTGCGGCAGTTATGTGTAAGAATATGATTCAGCTATTCACTGTTATTTCTTTCTTTGATTTGCTTCACTTGAATGTCCGCTGCTAGTTGAATTATTCCGACAGCAGAGGGAAGGGGGGGGCGGGGGGTGGGGTGGTGGGGGGGGGTGGGGTGGGGGGGGGGGGGGGGGGGGGACAGAATACATGCATTCTAAGTGATATTTTATAGCAAGACCGTTTGTGTATCACAAACGAATCGTTTTATAAATGAACGGGTAAGACATTTAATAAGAAATGCTATAGACCAGAGGTGGCCAAACTACGGCCCGCGGGCCAAATCCGGCCCGCCAACCAGTTTTGACCGGCCCGCCAACCTGTTTTGGCTGGCCTCTTATTGTTGATTGAAGCCACACTCTTCACAATGAAATAACACACAAATGTATGTTTGAAATAAATAATTACATGTCATATTACAAATTACAAAACAAATTAAAACAACAGATTCATTATATTTTTTTTTTTACAGTAATTTCAGTCCGAAGACTGGTATACATGTCTTGGCAGATGTGCAGTACAGTAGTTTGCCGTTGCTTTCTGTACGTGGTTCATTATATATGTAAAACTAAATCTCCGAACGTTATTTTTTAAGGATTTTATAGGTCTGGCCCTCTGGTGTTACCCTTTACCATAATCTGTTCCTCGGTCAACCTTAGCTTGGCCAATACTGCTATAGACTGAAATGTAGACATTCTCATAACAGTGAAGAGACGGAAGCTAGCATGTTACGGCTACATCGTGTATTAGATGGGCCACCAAAGATTTTCCTTCAAAGAACTGTAACATGACAAAGCATAGACAGAAAATATACATAGATTGAAAGTATAAAAGAATGGGAAAATGTACGCAACTCAGAACTAAACAAAGCATGGATAGACAAAACTGGCAACTATTAAGTCAACCGCTCATCAGCTGTTCTGCCCCAGTGATGCATTGTTATGGCAATAATGATGAAAATGCTGATGATATAATTCAGTGTCCTGGAACGATTTAATCACGTTCCTGCGAGGTGCGTTTCATGTGGTCCATATTCTTCCATAATCAGATACGCCACTCTTTTGATCCCCCATTTTCTGAGTCCTTTTTCCAAACCTTACTTTCAGGTGAACAAGGAAGTAAGAGAGAGGTTATACTATTTACATTCTGACCTTAGGTCCAATAAATGCATTCTTCCTGTGTGTCATGTTCTTCCTCTTCTTCACCTTTCAACTCCCCAAGGTGCATAGGCCTTCAACAAACGCATGCCAAGTCTGTCTGTCCCGTGCCATTAGATCAAGTTTGAGCTAGGTGTGACGGTCTTGCCTCCCCTGCTTTGCAGTAGTGGTCCAACAGTGGCCAAAACTCAAGAGTATCTATTATAGGCTTCAATGGAGTCTATCTTTACACAAGATTACTCTTGGCAGAAATGTAGATAGAAGAGTAGTAAAGCTTCTATCACATGGGAGTCTTCACAAGATATTCAGATAAGCGAAAACAATGCTGGCACGTTAATTCTGTAATCTGCCGACACCTTTTATGAAGAATTTACGCAATGGTTTATTCTAGCTCGTTAAGCCCCCACCGCTGAGTTAATCAGTGGAATTATTAGTATAATACAGCTCTGTTTAGAGTGTGTGTTTAGTAACTTTGACTGAGACAAACATATAGTACATTTAAAATGATTGAATCGAAGTTAAATTGGTATAATTACAAATAACAAAATTTAATAATCACTTTAAGTTTAACAGTTTAAAAGAAAGGAATAACAGTTACAAAATGAAGTTTTCATCACTCGGGTGATGGATTTTGGATAAGAGGTTCAAGTGGCAGCATATAGGTTAACGTAACTGCCAATGATGATTCTAATCCTCCTCCTGATGGGTAGGTTTTTCTTTACACTGATGTCACTCGTCTCTGGTCAAAGTTCAGACGCCGCACGTTCCCAGAACTTCAAGGAGTAAAGGCCAAGCTGGTACTGCGTCTTTCTTTAAGACCCTCTTATGATGGCGTCTCACACAACGTCAGTCTACTTCTACCTTCACTTGGTTCCAGAGATAGTACTTTCTGCTGGTACCACCAATAACTGGTAATAGAAATAGAAACGAAACGCTCTTCTGCGTATGGCGTTTTCCGACACATAGTTATGTGCCCCCCCCCCTTCTTCTATTCTACAACCCTTGTCAGAATTTACCCTCGATGAGCATTAAATTTAATCCCTCGGGATAAAACTTACTTTACATTTAAACTGAATAGCTTTAGCTTTACATTACTTTTAAATGAAAAGGTTAAAAGTACAGATATAATATGTTTTATATTCATAATTCCCTCTGTTAACCGGACCTTTTATTGGAGAACCACATAAGGCTTACAAAGTACAGGAAATCTCTACATTTTAATAAGGAACACCGGGACGAGGAAACTGAAGAAACGCACGAAGTCAGAGAGGAATCTATTGTAAAATTAAAGACATCCCAGACGCGTGTAAGAGAACGATTCGTCTCTTTTATTCATCTGAGCAACAAGTCTGTAGCCAAGATTGGCTTATTGGTGGTACCAGCAGAAAGTACTATCTCTGGAACCAAGTAAAGGTAGAAGTGGACAGACGTTGTGCGAGATGCCATCATAAGAGGGTTTTATAGACAAACGCAGAACCAACTTGGCCGTTTCTCCTTGTCGTTCTGGTAACTTGCGGCGCCTGAACTTTGACCAGAGACGAGTGACAGCAGTGTAAAAAAAAACTACCCATCAGGAGGATTAGAATCATCATTGGCAGCTAAGTTAACCGATATGCTGTCACTTGAACTTCTTATCAAAAACCGTTCAAGGGATGAAAACCTTTTCATAAATATTCAAATTATTTTCCAAATGTTACAACCTAAAGTGATTATTAAATTTTGTTATTTGTGTGGTGAACTTCTAAATACAATATCTAAATTAGAATATAACAGTCTAGTGCATAAAGTCAAAGATAGGATAGTACTACAAATTTTCGGCGAGAATGGTAGTCGTCGCCTACGCCTTCAGCGTATTAATTGATAACGCTTTGGCCGAACCAAAAAGGGTACCCTATTTTTCAAATTCGTCCTTGAGACAAACGTACCACTTTTCCAAGTTCAATGAAGTATTTGCCTAAAATACATTGTAGAAGGGAGGGGGACGGATAGATAACCAACGCAAATCACGTCTCACATTGTTTCTAAAAATAAAACCAACTTGCTAGCCTTGCCCTTAGGCGGTTTTCAAATTACGATGTAAACGTTAGAAAATGTGGACACTACCGTCAGGAAAACACGCTTAGCTCTTATTGCGAATGACGTAAATTCTCGTGTATTATGAGAGACTCTCGTAATTAGCTTGAAAGTATATGGAAAAAGAATTGAACAGGAGGTAGTTTAAAAATAAACAACTAACATAGAAAAAAAGATAGAATTTTGAACCAAGCCACTTAGCCCCATAAAAATCACATATTCGTGTACCTGAAGACTTGTTGACCAAGAATATGTTGTTAGTTATCTAAATAGTCCATTAAATAATAAAATATTGGTAATAATACATAGAGAATCGGAGATACTGTCAGGTCAAGTCATGTCTGCTTAGATTGGATAGCATATTTTTTTGGGAAAAAATTAGGTCAAAGAAAGGCTAAGATAGTACGATGAAGTGGATTGGATGAAATTTGAAGGAAGCCGAAATATTATTGGCTAACCTAAATATACAAATCTAGTTGGTAATAGTAACACATAGTGGTTTGAGATAATTTTTTTAAAATAAATTTTCATTCAAAAAGAGATGCTTGATCTCATTGGCCAAAGCCTTTTACTTTAACGAAATAGTAGGCTGCTCGCTGCCATTTTTTCAAAATATTCTGAGGAACAAGCAGCGATGAGCAGACTTGTGCTTTGTTTTAAAATAACTAACAACAGAAAGCAGTCTGAACAGAGGCAGTGATGAAAGTGTGCCATATTCTATTGCCTAATTCATAGTTACTTGTTTATATTTCCTTGATATGTGGTAAGATTGATTTTATTGACTTTTTAATTAAAAAAGGGTTGTGTGAAAAAAGAAAAGGCCATGTAAAAGATTGTAATTAAATGGTTCCATAGCGGACTTAGGCATGGCCTAGATGTTGATCCATCATATAAGGGACTATCTAAGAATGTTTAAAACTACAGGACTATATATATGATGGTCATGCAGGAACATTACACCTATCTTATTGCATGGAAAAGATTACTGCAGGAATGACAGAGGCGTAGCATCCATTAGGGAAGAGAAAAGAAAACTGGTACAAATTTGTTCCATCAAACTAAAGTGGAGAAGCAGAGTTGTCAGAAAGAGCTGACCATGTTCTTTTGTATTGAATGTATGTTTACATGTAAATTAGGAGGAATTAGTTTGATATTAAGACAGAACCATAACTTGCATCGACAGGGGTTCCTGCAGGCACTTGTCTGGTGCTGGTACTCGATGACAGAGAAATTCAGCACGATTTCTAAGAGTCTCTAGTACCTGCTTGTATTAAAGAATTTCAAGACCAGAGGAGACTGAAGTGTTTGGCCAAACCAACTACAACTGCTGTGATTCCAGGATCCAGATAAGTGCAATATCTGGCCTGGGACAACTTATCACGACTAAAGAAAAATCTCCTGTATAGACAAAAACGTTCCTCCAAAAGACTAACATAAACAATCCTAGTGAAACAAAAGAACATTGGGATGATGATAATCCCCAACCTGCCTTCTAGTACCAGTAGTAAATAGAGTAATTAACATCAACTTGAAAATTTGTAACAATGTACTATGGACATATTGTCTGTTGTATGTAAATATCTTTATATATATTTGTAAATATATCTATCCATCTAAATTGATTCTCATTGAACTGTAGTCCTGACCAAAACAACTTTAGGCTCAGGACCAATAAAGTTTAACAAAAGAAATTTTAAATATAAAATTTAACAGCTGGAGTTAGTTGAGTTTATCATAGTAATTAGTATATGTTTATATATATGTTTTGTATTGAGATTCTTGAACAACACTCTTACAATACCCTAGACACTTTATGTAGCTTTTCAGTCACGCTAGTCAATAAAAATATAACTTAGAGTGAGATCGTAGGGTGGTAACAAGAAAGGTACTCTGTAACACAGCTGTCCATTGTTTACCTCAGAGACCTTCACAGTTGATCTCACTCAAGTACAACTATATGCACACCATTCTTCTTAACATCAAAACCCACCACAATTTGTAATGTTACAAATTTAACTCCGATTTAATCCTTTTAAATGTAGTACATTATGTACTACATGTTTGTCTCAGACAAATTTCTACACACACTTTTAACAAAGCTATATATTATAATAATAATCCCACTGATTAACTCAGCGGTGGGGGTTTAACGAGCTAGAATAAACAACTGCGAAAATTCTTCATAAAAGGTGTCGGCATGGCACATGGAGCTTCTACAAAGGTCTTCCATAGACGTCGCTTTGCTGTTTTTATTTCAACTGTTTCTTCGGTCAGACACTGGCATTCTATTGTTGTTGCTTTTTTATGTCTCATTGTCTTCTTTACCTCATTATGTTAAATAAATGAATGAAACGAAGAACAATGGGGCGTCTGCTCGATACGGTCTTTAAAAAAAAAAAAAAAAGAATTCAGATTTAGGAATCCTTAAACCCTAATCTTAATCCAAATCCTTACAACGTGAGCGACGTATTTGGATAACATCGAAGAACACGGCCCAATGGTCTTCATTTAAACAAAAAAATAGCTACAGCGACCATCACAGCAAGAATTTATGTCTTAGAGTTGGCTTCCGCAAGAGGTCATCTACTGGGGTGGGTACATGCTCTATAAATAGCGAAAAAAGGAGACGATGATGATGTGTCCATTTTCCGTCATACATTTCAGTTTCTATGTCATGTTCCACAGCCGACATATGTCACTTTTCATATATAGGCAGCTGACTGCAGAAGAACGTCAAGGAACAAGAGATAGACACACATTTATAACACTGGCTCACTGAATACCAAAAGGTGACTTGGCAATGGGCCTCGTCTAGTCGAAATAAGTGTTTTGTCTTTGGACGCTTTCAGTTAGAAAATTTATGAGCCGTAATATGTTCCCCAAGATGCATTTCTAAATTAGTGCAAATACGTGTCTCGATCAATATGAACTTAATAAACTAGAGAACTCTATTGCTGCTTAATGCATTGTTCGCACTGGTCGTCGTTCACAAAGGAGCAATGGCAAGAAACACTTTATCTTTTTCGGATTATTGTAGGTGTTGACTAAGAAGGATTAGCACCACATGTAATCTGTTAAATAGAATAGAAGAAGAATTGAATTCGTCGATAACTTGGAATAAATCTTGTATAAGCAAAGATACAATTATTCATTTCTTGCACTAGTCACAATAGGTTGAGGTACCTTCTATATCATAAATACAGGACTGGTCCAACAGATCTCTGCTTCTGTGGCACCAGCCCCATGACAGCCAAACATCTGCTCCAGTTCTGCCTAACTTACAGCAGTGAACAGAGTGGTATATGGGAACAATCCACTTATCTCAACGAAAAACTGTTTGGAGATGTCAGGAACCTTGAGCTGACTACTGCTTTTATTAGAGTCATTAATGTCGACGTCTGAAGGCGAACGAAGAAGAAGAAAAAAAAAAGAAGAATTTCTTGCTTGGTCGGTAATTGGCGTTACTTGCATCGACGCCTGAGAAAGACACTGACTATAAGTTTTATTCATTCAGCTCTCTGTGGAACTCTGACCTTAACAACTTTAGGTCAAGTCCTACCGTACCATGCCATCCGTTCAAGATCTCTCCATGTAATCTTCCATCTTCCGACAGTGTGTTTTCCGGTGTGCCTCTCTTCTCTTACAATATAGATTCCTTACGACCTCTAATCAAATAGTAGTAAAGCTCTCACGTGTTATCACATAGACACCGCACTCAAGAAGGCGTGGCTCTGATGACCTATTTGAATTACTGAAATTAAAAAAGTGTTCAAAATCATTCTGAAAGTGTGGCCTGCCAACAGTGAATCCCAGCGAAAGCGTTCCAAGGAAAGAAGGGTTTCTATACTAAACGATAAATATATAGACGACGAGATCAATCACTTTTGCGCGGTTATCTATTTGTGCAGATATATTGATAATGAATATTGAGAAATAAAAAAATACGATTAAGGTGGACACCTAGTCAGAATGTAAAGAATGATATACATTTTAATGAAATACATGACAGCACGCCATGCCCCACTACATGCATTGGCTCGAAGAATTAAAATAAAATTAAGTCTTATCTGACGTCTCTACGTATACTCAGTAGAGTAAAGAAGAAACAATCACGAATAGGAACGGATTAAAGAAGAAAGAAGAAAAGAAGAGAGAAAAATGTTGTTATTAGCGTTAAATTCATTGAATGCATTGACCGTATAAACGGATGTCCGCTTTTGAATAATCCAAGAAAGCCTGAAAGCTAGACGTGCTAAGGAGCTGCCAAATGTAATGCAGCATTTTAAAAATTATACCTACCAAAGTGAAAGCGCCGGCGAACTGAATAAACATCTGTTATTAAATTAGCATATTTTCTGTCCGCTACGATTCGCATTCTCGGACAGCATCAAGCCGCCATCTGTCGGCTGCTGTCTAGAATTAATCTACTGGTCTACAGTGTTCTTTATACAAGCATTGTTCGTTTAATTTAGTCAATCAATCAATACCCTTTAGCTCCCCAAGGAGCATAGACCTTCAACAAACACATGCCAAGTCCTCGTAGCACGAACATTCCAGGTGCCAGTCCTGGAGATTTTCCTAGACGAAAAAAGGTTAGTCGGCAACCCAGACTTCTTTCGGCTTTCTCTGGGTTGCTTCATGAGCCTCCTTTCCAGAGGACCTTCTTCTGTCTTGGGCGGCTGTGTTGATTTATATTCTATATTTGACTTCTCCATATTTTGTTGAAGTTTTTTTGATAAACAGTTTTTTTTACGGGATGGGGTAATCAGCCCCATGCCCGACCTTCCTTATTTGCTTTTTACTACATGCCTGGCAGGGTACAGTGTTACTATTCTTTGCTCTCCTTTCGGGCCCCGGGCACACACGGGTGATTTTAGTCAGCTGTCTTCTAAAATCACGCTATTTTCTTCTTTCTCTGACTTCACCTTCTACCTTCAACCTTCTACCTTCAACCCTATCTTCATAATTCCTTTCTGTATGTCTTTTTCTCCCAGACCTAGATATTCTAATGAAACGGATTATTTCTTCCTGAATTAGATCTTCTTATGTAACGTAATTATGATCATGATGATGACGCCGACGACGAGGATGATGACTATGATGATGATGATGACTGTCGAAAAAGAGGATAATTGGCTTGGAGATACTGCAGAGTATTCTGGATAATCTGTGACAGACTTACTTACATGATTGTTAGAATACTTAATAGACTATTGACACTGTCGTATTTTCATTTTTTTAAAATTTATTCTCTAGCAGCGAGGACACGCATTTTGTTGCTGTCAGTCACACAGTTATCAGTTAGTCTGGGAGATAGGGAACTCCGGCTCAGTGACAAAATAAGATGGAGTCTGATTACCTGAACCAACCCTCATGCCCAGTAATCAGTTAGGTAAACTGCAGCTCGGCGACACAGTAAGATGGAAACTGATATACTGAAGCCTTTTAAGAAGGAGAAAAAGAAAGATAGACATTAAAAAGAAAGCAAAGAAGAAAGATAAATCGGGCAAAGAATAGAAAATAATATAAAAATGAGATATAGGGGCCGGCAACATAGGAATATCCTCTCTATTAGTTATAGTCTTAGTTGATTTTAAAGGATTTTACCGCAGTGCTGCAAGCTTGCAGAAAACGTGCAATGACCTTAAGGGATGTAGGAACAAACAATGTCTGCCAGAACTGCACCAAAGTTTACATTTCAAACTTCAAAGGGCTCCCAACTAGTTGAAATAGAGTCCATTAGGAATGTGCATTAAACAAAATCGATTTACTTGACGAAATTTAAGAAGTTTCTTTTAGTCTGTTGTAGAACATTAGCTCGTGATGGCTGGCACTAATTTAGTGCTAATTGTTAATACTTAATAGAGTACATGTAGCAGTGACAGGACTCCACGTTAGATAAAAATATAGTTTAACCTTTATATATTTTGTACCTGAAGTAGATTGAATGTATAAGACAGCAGAATGTGTGCACATGTTTGATTCTTGGTATTCTCCTTTGAGTACCACGCCTAATGGCATAGGTGATCATGTGCCTCCACAGCTTTCTATCATCGGTACTTTTGATCAGTTCTGTTGTTAACTTCTGTCCATGCCATGTCAGTATGCTGTATCTTTTCTCTTTGTCATCCTCTATCTCCTGTTTCCTTCGATCTTTCCCATTGTCAAATTTCCTCTTCTCAGTACACACCCAAACAACGCTGATCGCTTCTTTCTAATATGGCTAATAAACCTCCTTTACGCATTGCCTTCTTTCAGAACTTCCTCTTTACTCTTGTTAACTGACCTTGGTACGTTTTATTCTATCAATTAAAGACCTTTCCTAAAGTTTCCATATCCTCCCAATCATGTTCACTGTCTACATTAGTTCTATCTTTATTATTATATGCAACCCGAAATCTACAAACAAGAATGGAAAAGCAAGAATAGGAATGATGAATACAACTTTTTGACACTATAATTTCGTGGAAATACGTAAAGATCAAGGAAAATACAAAACTGAGGATTTCATAAATGAAGACAAAAATTATAATGCTGATTTTGATCTGCTGAAAAGAAACATGGTCAACTAACAATGCTACATATAAAAGAATGCAGACATCACTGTAGAATGGCGCTTAACACTGAGTTTCAGGAGTGGGTATAACCGATAACCATTGGAATTTCACCAAATAAGTACTTTCATAAGGACAGTGATGAAACATTGGATATGTACTAAATAAACATCTTATTCTCAAAGATGTTTCACTGGACATGTACTAAATAAACGTATTATTCTCAGTGATGATTCACTGGACATGTACTAAATAAACGTATTATTCTCAGTGATGATTCACTGGACATGTACTAAATAAACGTATTATTCTTCCTCGTTAAATATCATATTCATTTATCACCCCAAGAACCACAGGCCTTCAACAAACTCCTACCAAGTTTTTCTGTAGTACTCCGTCAGCTCCAAGTCTTTCTGTAGTACTCCGTCAGCTCCAAGTCTTTCTGTAGTACTCCGTCAGCTCCAAGTCTTTCTGTAGTACTCCGTCAGCTCCAAGTCTTTCTGTAGTACTCCGTCAGCTCAAAGTCTTTCTTTCTTGCTCCCTCAGCTTCAAGTCTCTCTGTCCTGCTCCTTCAGCCTAAAGTCTTTCTGTCCTGCTCTTCAGCCCAAAGTCTTTCTGTCTTGCTCCCACAGCCCAACGTCTTTCCATGTCTTCATTATCCCTGTCATTTCCGTCTTTAGTTGTCTTATCCATGTCCTTCTGGTCTCCCTCTGCCTTTCTTATCATTGGGATTCCAGAGCAAGGACTGCATTGTGATGCAATCAACAGGTTTCTTGAATGAAAGTCCTAACTAATGCTCCTGTTTTCTTTCGATATCCTACAACCACTTCTTTGTCTCTCATATAATAGCTGATCTGACTCTCAAAGTTTCTTTCACATCCATACCATTTCTCTATCAAAAGGCTTGGTATAGACTATGCTATCAGTTTGTTCATGATTCAAGTATTGGGGTAAGTTGTAACATATTTTTATACTTTGAATTTGACATGTTTGAACTTGCTGATGGTTATACAGAGGCTGGCAACCTCAGCACATTAAAAAGATATATTCCTGAACCACCACAGCTAAGCGCTAGTGATTGCCTCATGCGGGTTCTCACAGGGAACCAAAAGCAGAGGTAACCCCAGACTCCAAGTGGAGCAGGGAGTGGAAGATGATACCATCATATGTATATATTTACTATCATTTGTGATAATTGAATGTATATTTAAACATGTCCAACCAGGCACAAGCCACTTGCCGCTGTCCAGTCGAAATTTTCCAAGTAAATTAACTAAAAGAATGGTGATTTTCATATCCCCTGAGTTTTATGAAATACGCTCAGGAAGAGTAAAAATTCAGAGAAAAGAATCGGTTAACGGACAGCGGGAAAGGCGACTGATTAATATCAGGAAAACAAAGATTTAGCAGTGGAATTTGTTCATTTATTCCCTCTTAAAGTTTGTGGTACGAGTTTACGAGACCACTTGAGGTACGATTTTACGAAACCAGCTGTACTACTGATCTGTTGTTCGACACTTGAAACCTACATTCAACGGGTTGCGAAGATACCTGCCTTGACCAGGAGACGTGCCTTCGCCACAGAGGCGAATTGAAGGAAACAGCATCATCAACACTCCAGCAGTTTGGAAGCTAAGTGGCATTTTTAGCAGGCCAATACAACAGAACTTATTGATCTATATTCCACAACTAAGCTTTCAAAAGCCGATATTAGTTTCGAAACCTATTTTTTTTTTTTAGTAATCACCAGTTCATATTTATTTACAATTGTTCCAGAGTAATTGATCATAACATTTGTTATATTTTGTTTTTTACAAATTCATAGTTGATTCAGTTATTACAGAGAGAAGTGCACACTGATGATTCAGCATCTTTAATATATCTATATTTACATCTATAGAGCCAAATAATAATAATAATAGCCCCTTCAGTCACAACTGACTATGGAATGCGCCCCTGAGGGGACAGCACTCATTTGCTTGTTTTCCTGGTGCTCCTTTCGACGTTTTCTCCTCTCTACGGCTTGTTGTGTGAGCTTCCTTTCTCCCAATCTGAGGTGGCGCCGTAAATAGCATCGCAACTTGGTGCGATCGGCATCTTCATCATCCCACGTAGCTGGATTTATGTCCAGTGCCCTCATATCTCTCTTGCACACATCTTTGAACCTCAGCTGCGGTCGCCCAACTGTTCTTTTGCCGTCTGCGAGTTGCCGTAGAAGATATCTTTCGGGATGCGACCAACTTCCGTGTGGCGGACATGGCCAAGCCAGCGTAGTCTGTATTGTCTAAGCCAAATAATAAGAATAATTTCACTGTTAATTCAGTTGGGGGGTTGTAAGAGCTAAATTAAATTATATATTATCTCTTCCCAAAAGGCGGCGGGAAAGATAAAAAATGAACACTGCTAAGACTTATTCAGCATTTTTCTCGATTGCTTAAATACCTTGTGAACACTCCTTCGAGGTAGAAGCATCATCATCCTTCTATCTGCATCTCTGCTAAGAGTAATCTTGTGCGAAGGTAGACACATTTGAAGACTCACATTAGATACTCTAGGGGTTGGCCCTTGTTGGACCATCACTGCAGAGCAAAGGGAGGCAACCCGTGACAGTAAAATAGCACCGTATTTTATCTACACCAAAGTCCTCTAGGGTTTTTATCTCTATTCCATGCGGCTAATCTTAATTTTTTTTTAATCATAGTTTTTGTTTTTTCTGCAAGATTGTTTTCTTATCTGAAAGTGTTTGAGCTTTCGATAATATATGGTGATGGTTCGTTGCCTCGATTGCCCTGGAATAGTTCTCTGACATATTCAGCCCATCTTTATGAAATACCCTTCTCATCAAACATGATTTGCCCATTCGTGTTCTTGATATAGCCTCCTGTGCGCGAAAGCTTTTTCATATTTTGCATGTTCTTTAATTAATTATGCATTTCTATTTCTCTTTGTGCTGTGTTTTATTTCCACGATTTTTATTTTCAAACATTGTGTTTCTTCTCTTCAGTGTTCTTTCACTAGTCTACACATCGTGCGCATTCCTACAACTATCGCTCTCTTTTCTGGAGTTAGTTTTTTCCTTTTGCCTTTTTTTTCGTGTGCTATTTTTTTCCTTCAGTCACTTTACTTAAGATATATTCTGCGCTTAATAATTGATTGTATTCCTGACTCCCTTTTTGTCACATATTTTATTTGTTGACCCTATACTTCTTCCACAGACTCATTTTATTTTTACATTCACATTTGGGTTAAATCTTGTGCATGTAGTCTGGCAGTAAACTTGTATATTTATTTTTGACTTCAATAAGATAGTTCTGTATTTGTCTGTATTATAATTACTGTACTTTAATCGCCGTCGGATTGCCATCTGACTTTATTTCAGCTCGTGGATGTCTTGGTTTCTGTGACATTATTTTAAAATATAAATAAAATCACTGTCGCAAATTGAAGTACAACACACAGACTGGCCTGATAGATATATAAGATGCGACTATATAAGATGTGACTATATAAGATAAGATGTGACTATTTAAGATGTGACGAATCAGTTGAACACTTTTATAACTTTCATCCTCTTCGGCAGTATCACTTCTTTTCTTCATTTTCCTCACTGATCATCCTATTATTTGAGATATTTTATGCTGTTGGGAGTTAGAAAATGCAGTAGTTTTAATGCCCAGTTTGGCACTTCACTACCCCAGCCCAATAGCCACTCTACGTCACGTGATGAGATGGGCAGGGAAAGGATCGCTAACGAGGCGTGTGAAAAAGACAGAGAGAGAGAGAGAGAGAGAGAGAGAGAGAGAGTTTAGCAGCGAAGGGCGGCATTCAGTGAAAAGCCGTCTGGCTGTTGAGATGTGTATATGGGTGTGTATGTGTATAGCCCTAATATATATCCATGTGTATAATATCTTGTAGATGGAAGGATACGGCTGTATTTCATATTTCACGATTGAAAAGATTGTTCATACAAATGAGTGATTATTATTAATCTTGATTGTGTTTGTTCAAGTTGCCTGACCACATCAATGGGTCTATTGTGAAGTTCGTCATGATAAATTTCATTCCTTTCTGCCTAGCAGGAAAGCTGACTTTGGAGAATTTATCTCATTCATAAAATTATATTCTAAAAGATGGATAGAGTTGTCACTCAGCTGTTATTATTTTCGTTGGAGAAAGAGATGTGTGCACAAAAGTAAATTAATGTTTGTCTGCAAGGCACGTAAAGAAAGAACCCTGGACCTTAACTTCATATGAATATTGGATACTGATAAACAATCGTGCAAAAGCTACAAACAAAAATAAGCACGAAATAAAATAAATAACCTCTCAACAAATGGGAAGCCAAGCCATGTGCCTCGCGAATTTTTATGACGGCAATTAATTATGTGCAACAAGTTTATCTATAATGCATTTGCATCAATTGAACTATAACATGATAGAACATTAGACAGGATTCCCGATGTACTTTTAAGGCAACGTGTTTTAAGCTATTTTGACGAACTGTGATTTATAAAAATAACTTTTTATTCGTGCAAACGAACCTTCTTGCAAACGAACCTTTTAGCAAACACTGCTGAAAACTAGCCACCGGGCAAAACTAGCCACCGGCAAACGAAACTTTTGACGCACTGCGGCGGATTAGCCACGCCCCATGATCTTTAACGTCAGCAGGAATTTTGGGTCAAGAAGCACGCTCGTATTGATTTCTGCCTGCGGAATATGTTAATGACAAACGATGTACCTATTTATCTAAGAACATTGAAGGCTTTGAAGGACCAATACGTTGTACTAACATTTATACATCTATAAAAGAAACTTTATGGACCTTATTATTTAAGATTAAATACAACAGTTCGACCATACGACGTAGTATCACACACGTTTACAAAACTTTATAGTTTCTATTTTGGCTCAGTGTTGCCTTGCTGATTCACGCGAGACAATGTAAACAGCGTTACGCCGTGTTCAGACCAAATGGTTTAGTCTGCATGTAAAGATAGGTTTAGTTTTATTTTAAAAGCTTCTGGATTGTGATAACCCAGTTTAAAGCATCTTGTGCTTTCATAGCGTGCTCCATCTTCGCTATTTATTCTTTTTTTCTATTCTAGATGTTCAGTGTTGCCATTTTTCTTTTTTTTAAGGTATCATTTTTCTCATTCATCTTCGGGAGTATGATGAAAGGTGATCTTCTACAGGTTTATGTGAGGTTTCCATTTAGGGAATTTTAACGCTTCGAAGCATTCATACTGATAGTCTTTTTTTGCATCGCGAACATTTCATTTTTGTTTAGCTGTGGCGTTAAGTATCACGTGTTGTTATCATTTCGTTTAGATGTCTCATAGTGTCAGTTGTTGTAATAGTGCTTTCTATACCTTCTTCTCTTTAGTTTTTAATGTGACGGTTGTTTGGTTTTAGTTGTGAATTATTTGTTGTGTCTAATAGTTATTATTTGTTTACATTTTAATATAGAATATTGTTTTTTTTTTCCTATTTTAGTTGATTTTGATTTGTTTTGTGTGTGTTGTATTTTGAAAATATATCATCCTCATCATCATCATCATTGTCATTGACATCATTGCCTTCATTTTTTCATTGTACATTTGTCTGGACCCATTGATATACATGGCAAAATTTTGTATATTTTTTTCTTTTATTATAACATATATTAAGTGCTGCAGTGCTCATTAACAATATCACCATAATTTAACACATTTTAATTATGTCTTTGGTGGTTTTGTAGGACTTACGTATGTATTGAGCATTGTATTGTTCATCATTACAAATACCACCATTTTTTTAACAGAAAGTGGTTTCTGGGAGAAAATTATGTCTTCGTTTCAGGACTTCATGGATATTGGGATTAAATTTAATAAATCAGGAGCGGAACTAGAGACCTTTGCTACCGCACAATTTGACAGCTATAATGCAAGAATTGAAAGGCAGAATGAACGTGAACTAAAACGTCTTCAGTTAGAACATGATGAAAAAGAAAAAGATTTTGCACAAGCTCTTGCACTAGAAAAATTAAATATAGACGCTGAACAAGAAATATTAAAGATTGAAGCTGAACGGGAAAAGTTAGTGGCCTTAGAAAGAGAGCAAGAATTGGAGAAAGATAAAGCAATTGAAATAGAGAAACTAAGAATAGCTGCTGTAGCTGCACAGAAAGCAACTGATTTGGAGATAGAGAACTTGCATATTCAGAAAGATGTAGATGTTGCTGTCGCCTTAAGGAAAGTGAAGTTGGACGCTCCAAAGACATCTTCTTGTGCACCTGTGACTACAAACGGAATACGGTTGCCAAATTTTGACCGGCAAAGAGACTGCATAGACAGCTTCCTACAACAATTTGAACTCAAGGTCAGCGCGTTGAAGATCCCCAAGGGTCAGTGGAGTTCTACGTTATGCGATTTCTTAACAGCGGACGCTCTACAGGCTTATTTTGCTTTGGACAGCAGTAGTAGAGAAGACTACGATGTTGTCAATGAGACATTGCTACGCAAATTTCAGCTTACGGAAGCGGGATTCCGTGATAAATTTCATTCCTTTCTGCCTAGCAGGAAAGCTGACTTTGGAGAATTTATCTCATTCATAAAATTATATTCTAAAAGATGGATAGAGTTGTCCGGAATTGATAAGACCTTCACTGGCTTACTTGATCTTTTGTTACGTGACAAGGTGTTGTCGGCATGTAGCACCGATCTTGCCTCATTTTTTCAAGAAAGAAAACCGAAATACCTTGAGGCAATGGAGATACTTGGTCGACAATATATGACAGATCACCCAGATAAAGAGGTTCACAAACCAACTCTAAAGGACGCACTCCCAGTATGTGTGGCTCGTCATGACTTTAGAGATGGTGGTCAGAGACCTCGTAAACAGAGTGTGGACAGCAGAGTAAGGCAAAGCTATAGATCCAACTACCGGGGAAAATATAACTTTCCAAGGCAGAGGTCACCATCTAACTTCTCACAGAGACGAGACTATGGTTGTTCAAACCAAGATCAGTGGCGGCACAATTCTAGCCGTGGTGAGGAAATGCATCACAAACGGATGTATCATAGACCCACACAAGACAAAGTATCTTACAGTGGTAATAGGAATAATGGCAGATGTTGGTCATGTGTTAGGAATAGACCTTATAAGAAATACTATGGAAACAGTACTAACAAACACTGTGGGCATCATGACAATAGCAACCATGATAAGGGTAATGCATGTGTAACTACAAAGAAGAATGATCAGAAGGGAGCCAACAATGCCAATGCAAGTGTTGTTAGCTCACTTAATGATGAAAATTGTTATGGGTGCAAATCTTTATTCCAACCTGGTTCACAGCCCAGATTGATCTGCGGGCATGCTCTATCCGCTATGTCATCTTGTGAGAACGTGGGATGCCTCACGTTATATACTGGTTTCCTGTATAACAAGCCTGTAAGTGTCCTTCGTGATTCTGGTTGTACTACTGTCGGAGTCCGTAGATCATTAATTGATGAATCTGCCTTCACTGGTAAAACAGTGAAGTGCATAACATTTGGAGGGAGTATAGAGTGTTACCCAGTGGCAGAAATAGATATTGCCACACCTTTCTTTACAGGTAAGGTAAGGGCATGTGTCCTGGCGCAACCAGTATCAGACGTTATCCTTGGTAATATACCAGGTATTAAGGATTGCTCTACAGAAGAGATTCATAAATGGGTTGAATCTCACCCAGTGTTGGCTAACGCTGTGGTCACTAGGGCCCAGCATGCAGCTGAATCCAAGGCAGAGCCAGCTATACCATTTAGTGAGAGAGCATCTCTTCAGAATGTTCAAAATGTTTCTCCCCGCCCCCCCCCCCCATCCCCAGTCGTTCGCGGCCAAACAGTGCGAAGATGTTGCTTTGCAACCATTGTTTACCCTAGCAGAGAGCAAACATGTGAAAAAGACAAAACGTCACGTTACTGGTTTGAATTTAAAAACGCAGTACTGACTATGTGCTTTGACAACTATGTTTTAGTCAGGAGACAGGTAGTTATTCCAAAGAATTTTAGACCTATTGTATTGAATACTGCCCATGACTCGCTTTTAGCTGGTCATATGGGGATTACGCATCAAATTTTTATTGGCCCTGTGTTAACAAAGACGTAAAGCTATACTGCAGGTCATGTACAACTTGTCAAAAGGTAATACGTAGGGGCAAGAACCATGCTGTACCCTTACAAGTCACTGATGTGCCATTACGGCCTTTCACCAAGCTTGCGGTTGACATAGTTGGTCTTATGTCAGTCATGTCAGATAGAGGATATCGATATATCCTAACGTGTATAGACTTATGCACACGTTGGCCGGAGGCCATACCATTGAAGACTATCACCTCAGCAGCTGTCGTTGATGCTTTATTTGTTATTTATTGCCGCATAGGTTTTCCTCAGGAAATTTTATCAGATCGTGGTACTCAATTTATGTCTCAGATGATGAAAGATATTGAGAACATGTTAGCAATTAAGCATTAGTTCACAAGCCCAAACCATCCGGAAAGCAATGGCGTTTGCGCGCGTTTCAATGGCACGTTGAAGCAGTTGTTAGGCAAAGTCACCGAGACATGTCCTCGTGACTGGGACCGAATGTTGCCAGCGGTCTTATTTGCTTACAGAGAAGTGCTTCATGAGAGTACTGGCTTTTCGCCATTTGAGTTGGTTTATGGTGCCAACCCTAGAGGTTTTATGCACATACTCAAGGATTTGTTGTTGGGATCAGTGGAGGATAATGCTGTCCACACCAGCTATGAACTGGTCAATGATCTCAGACAACGCCTTGTGGATGCGTGTACTTTTGCATCAAGTATGATACGTAATGCTTTGCACAGGTCGAGATTACGCTGCAACCATTCTCGAAAATTACGTTCGTTCTTACCAGGAGAACAAGTATGGCTACTTCTTCCGGCCAAGGAAAATAAACTGCTAATTTCCTGGCAGGGCCTTTTTAAAGTGGTTGAGAAGAAAACTGATGTAGATTATGCCATTGACATAAGGGGCAAAATTAAAACATTTCACATTAATATGTTAAAATTGAATGTGGAGTGCCCTGCAGAGTTAGAACCTACCTTAAACAGTATTTCTGATGAATCTGTTCGACACACTTTGTCAGCTGTTGTGGAATCTGATGATTCTACAGCGAGCGATATTTCTTTTAATTTTCCTCAGCTGCCTTTAACATCTTCCGAATCTTGGAGAGATGTAACTGTATCAGGTGATTTAGATTCTGGTTATCGAGAACAAGCTGTTGCTGTTTTAGAGTCTTTCTCTGATGTGCTGACTGAACTTCCAGGTCGCACTGATGTTATCTCTCATGATGTTACATTGAGTGATGATCATCCTATTAAACTCAGACCGTATACTTTACCATTACACTACAGATCTCAAGTGGATAGTGAACTTAAGGATATGCTACGCATGGGCATCATTTCTCCTTCTGAATCATCCTACGCTTTTCTTATGGTTCTAGTTAGAAAGAAGGACAAATCTCTTCGCATCTGCATTGATTTTAGACGTCTTAACAGTGTCACTCTCACAGATGCCGAGCCTATGCCTGTTTTGAAGGGTCTTTTATCACAATTATCCCAGGCTACATACTTTAGCAAACTAGATCTATCCAAGGGATATTGGCAAATCCCTTTAACTGATAAAGCCAAACCGCTAACCGCATTTATGACTCCATATGGGTTATTCCAATGGAATGATATGTGTTTTGGCCTTGTCAATGCTCCCGCGACTTTTGTGCGCATGATGCGGAGAGCCTAGGAGATAGGTCTGATGTCATCACATATATAGACGACATCTGTTTATTCCATAGTTCTTGGCAAGAACATATCACAGGATTAAAATCTTTATTAATGCTACTTAGAAAGCATGGGTTGACAGTCAGACCTTCAAAGATTCAGATTGGCTGTCGAGAAATTTCATTTCTTGTGTTGGTAACCACATGTTATATCCTGATGAGCAGACTGTCAAATGCATATTAGAATTAGATATCCCTCGGACAAAGAAACAAGTTAGGAGCATGTTAGGACTCATTAACTTGTATCACCAGTTCATTCCGAACTTTTCATCTATTTCTTCTGTCCTGTCATCTTTGACTAGAAAGGGAACTCCTAATAAAATTGTTTGGTCCGATACTTGCAGATGAGATTTGAACAAAATTTAAACTGTATTTTCCAAGGCAACTATTTTGGTGTTACCTAATTTCACTATGCCATTTCTTCTGATGACTGATGCTTCCCAGACTGGCATTGGTGGTTGCCTGTTGCAATGGTTCAATGATACTCCACATCCATGCTTGTATGTAAGCAGGAAGTTGCTACCAGCAGAAACTCGGTATTCCACCAGTGAAAGAGAACTCTTGTCCATCATTTGGTGTATGGGCAAGTTATCACGCTATTTACTTGGCGCACACTTCTACCTCCAGACGGATCACCGTCCACTAACATCCCTAAATCAAAAAACTACGACAAACAGTAGACTACACAGATGGTTTTGCTCATCCAAGAATATAGATATACACTTATCACCATCAAGGGATCAGAAAACTTTCTGGCAGACCTATTTTCAAGGAATGTAACTGAAAAGTGAAATTGTTTGTGCCAGATGTTGACATTGTCTGATCTTGTTTTGTTTTTCAGGTGATATACTATTGAAACATTCATTTTACGACTTTAATTGCATTTTTTGAAAGATTGAATTACATTTTGTCTAAACTGTTTAGATATATCTGTTTTCATGTCATTTGGTACTACAATTACTATTTCTTATATATTATTCTGAACAGTATGATTTTTCTTTCCTAATAGAATAATAGTTCTTGGGCTAACTATCCACTGCTCTCAAACGAAAACCCTTGGTTTCCACTCGGGAACAGGGGCAATGTTGGGAGTTAGAAAATGCAGTAGTTTTAATGCCCAGTTTGGCACTTCACTACCCCAGCCCAGTAGCCACTCTACGTCACGTGATGAGATGGGCAGGGAAAGGATCGCTAACGAGGCGTGTGAAAAAGAGAGAGAGAGAGAGTTTAGCAGCGAAGGGCGGCATTCAGTGACCAGCCGTCTGGCTGTTGAGATGTGTATATGGGTGTGTGTGTATAGCCCTAATATATATCCATGTGTACAATATCTTGTAGATGGAAAGATACAACTGTTTTTCATATTGCGAATAGATGAGTGTGAAAAGAAAAATCGAAAAAAGGTGATTCGTCTTACGAGGACAAAAGACAAAGAAAGTAGTCTACGTTACGGCCACAAGGCCTTCGTCAGGGAAAGGAAAGAAAGTGAAGGCTAGATAGGACACATAAGAACTTAAATAAATATAAAAATAAAACCTAGGTACTTCCCTGAAGGCAAGGCATCGAAATCCTACCACTATTTGCTATCCGCTAATGGACGCGCGTGGCCGAAAAGGAAGTGACTTCCGCCACCGGATGTACACAATACATGCTAAGAAACTAAAACCTAAAAAACGAAACTGAACAATAAACTACCCAAACGTAATAAAAGTGGGGACTGAAAATAGAAGAGGACAGAATGAGTGGGAGATAAATAAATATGAAATAAAAATAAATATGAAATAAAAAATCTGAAATAAAAAATCTGAAATAAAAAATCAAGACATATTAGAAACAGTGTGTTATATATTCATACATATTATGGAGGACGGCATAAAAATAGAAGAATAGGATACGAGTGGAAAGAGTCAAAATAGAGCAAGAGAGGAAAGGGTGACCTCAGACAAAGGTGTGTAAAGTGTTAAGACCAGCTGGTTTTAGACAACCCATGCGGTGGGTAAGACGGTTCTCAAGCTGTTCTCGGCTAGCAGTGTCAGAGGAGCAGGATCGGATCGCTGTGACCTGGATGTCGATGGGACCATGGTGGTCGGGACCATGGTGGTCAGGACCATTGAAGTGTATGGCAACTGGTGTGGACTTTTGCTGAGAGATGTCATTTAAGTGCTGGCTAAATCTGTCCCCAAGTCGTTTGCCTGTTTGGCCAATATAGGTTTTGCAGCAACGTTTACATATGATCGTATAAATGACATTGCGCGATTCACACGTGAAGCTACTGGTGATGGTGTACGTAGCCTCAGGAAAAGACACTTTCTGGGTTGAGATAACATACTTGCACGTGTTGCATCGTGTTCGGCCACAGGGTAATGTGCCAAAGTGAGTGGCATTCTCCTATGGGAGAAGATCCTTCAAGTTCCTGTTGCGTCTATATGCCACCAAAGGTGCTTCACCGAATACTTCTTAGGTCACAGACTCTGCTTGGAGGATAGGGAGGTGGCGGAAAAGGATCTGTTTGACAGCAGTACTGTGAGGGTGATGGGTCAAGATTAATTTGACTCTATCCGAAGTGGATTTATACTGAGGTTTGAGGGCCTCCTGACGAGAGATGGGGAGCACACGTTGGAGAGCAGAGGTGAGAACATGTTCCGGATAAAGTCTGCTACGGAAGAAATCCAACATCTCATTGGCTCGGAAGTGGAAGTCATCGTCGTCTAGGCACAAACGGCGGAGGCGGAGAAGTTGTGAAAAAGGAAGGGAGTCACGACAAGCCCGAGGATGAGAAGAGGTATACAGAAGGTAGCTGTGGGCATCTGTCGGCTTTTAGTATACTGAGGTATTAAGTCAGGAGGGCGTGATAGTAATAGTAATGTCAAGAAAGTTGGCAGATACCATGGAGATGAGGGAGGTGAACTTGATGGTGGGGTGAAAGTGGCTGACAAAGTCGATGAAGCGGTATAAATCAGTCTCAGACATATCTGTGAGACATATGCAGTCATCGATATATCTGCGGTAAAACTCGGGGAAAGGACCGGAGTATTGTTGCCATATCTGATGCTCCAAGTGGCCCATGAACAGGCAGGCATAGCTAGGACCCATCTTCGTTCCCATGGCAACACCACTAATTTGGTCAAAAAACTGACCATTGAATTCAAAAGAATTAAGTTGAAGGACCAGTTCGGCAAGACGGAGAAGAGTGTCGGTGGATATAGAAGGATAAGTGCACTGGTCAAGAAAAAACCGAAGAGCTCGGAGACCATCAGAGTGGGGAATTGAGGTATACAGAGAACACACGTCTAACAAGAAAAGACGACATGATTAGTGTCTTTGACAAAGGAGGGAAGATTCTCAATGATAGGCTGGAAAATGCTGTCGAGGAAGTCAGAAATGTGTTCAGTAGGACAAGAACAGGCTGAGACAATAGGTCTGCCAGGGTTGTCGATCTTATGAATTTTGGAGAGCATGTAGAATACAGGCTTGCCCAAAGAGCTGTCATGAATCCTAAGATAAGATGCTTGGGGAGGAAGAGCATTACTAGTGATGAGCTGTTTAATAGTGTTGTGTACAATGCGATTGTTGGAGACAGTCGCATCGCTGGTCCTGGGCCTGTAAAATGAGCCATTGGTCAACTGGTTTTTACCTTCACTTAGGTATAAGTCCTTCTGCCAGACGACAATGGCTCCTCCCTTGTCAGCCGGTTTGATGACAATGTCGTCTCTACGGCGAAGAGGGGAGAGAGCACGGGACTCTGCCGAAGTGAGATTGGACTAATGCAATCTACGACGGCGGAGCTGCTGAATGTCATGGATGGTGTTCTTGATTTACAGGTCCAGGGCATGACAGGCCCCAGGTTTAGGTGTAAAGGGAGGTTTCGTAGAGTCAGAAAAGCGTGCGAAGATGTCGGATTCAGCCTGAGACTGCGGAGTGCTGTCTTCCTCTCTAAAATGGAACTTCAGCCTCATGCGACGGTGAAACCGATGAACATCCTGGAGGAGATTGTATTGGTCTAGGGTCGGACGAAGAGGAACAAATTTTAGGCCCTTACTAAGAACAGAGCGCTCTCCCTCAGAGAGGGGTAGATCTGGGGGGATGCAGACTACCTGAGTGCATGATGGAGTGGAGGGGCAGCTTTGGGGGTAGGGATGAGACGGGATAGTTTATGGTGTTTAGAAGTGGAAAGGGACTCATGCAGCTGCCGGTTCAGTGTGTGGATAGTGGTGCGTATCATAGAATAGAAAGGGAAGTTGTTGGAGGTGAGACAACGTAAGTGAAGCAGAAGCTGGGATTGTTGGGCACTGAGGTCTGATAAAAGGCGGGAGTGACTGGCGGCCACTACGCGCATACGTTGAAAGCCACATCTGGTCTCAATTCGTTGTAGGAGACGTTGTTCCCTAGGATTGAGTGTACCAGCAGATGGGTGAAAATTGGAAGAGAATCCATTAGGAAGAATTTTGTGGTGGAGGCAGGTATGAATAAAGTGGAGATGAGAGGTGAATCTAGTTTTCTTGAAAGTAACGAATACAAAGTCAATAGCGGCACGGGATATATCAGGGGGTAGGGAGCTAAAGCTGGTGGTGACCGACACACGGAGAGAGTTGATAAAATATTTAAGAGAGGGCATAGTGGGGAAAAGTAAAACGTCCAGAAAATAAAAAACGTAAAATATAAATAAAATATAAATATATAAATAAAATAATATAAATATATAAATAAAATATAAAAAACGCTAAATGAAAATAGAAATAAATGAAACAAAAAATAAATAGGATAGAGTGCGGTAATATAAGGTATGAAGGAAGAGTAGGGAAATACGAAAATAAATAAATAGGATATAGTAATATTCTTCTTCTTCTTCTTCCTCGTTCGCCTTCAGACTTCCACATTTATGACTCTAATAAAGGCAGCAGTCAACTCAAGGTTCCCGACATCTCCAAACAGTTTTTCGTTGACAGAAGTGGGTTGTTGCCATATGCTACCCCGTTCATTACTGTAGGTTGGGCAGTACTGCAGCAGGTGTTCGACTGTCATCGGGCTGGTACCGCAGGTGCAGAGATCTGTTGCACCAATTTTGTATTTGTGGTACAGATGGTATCTCAATCTGTTGTGCCCAGTGCGCAGTCGAAAAATGATGACCTGTTCTTTTCTGGATAGTTGATGATATGCGTCATTTTTCAAATGTCCCGGGTGCTCTCTTTCCCATTTGGACTTGAATGTAGCCTTTATAGTGGTCTTTGCCGTTGCGTAAGTTGTCTCTATATCATTTTGCTGTAAGGCACCTCCTTCTTTAGCAAGTCTATCTGCCTCTTCATTTCCTGGTATGTTGCAATGGGCTGGTATCCACTGGACAGTGCACTTCTTGAAGCATTCGGCCAGTCTTTCAAGGGAGATTATCAGATCTTTCAATCCTTTAGTTTGGTGGCTCTTCAGCGCTGATATTATTGAGAGGGCATCTGAAAAGATTACTATCTGTTTTTCTGCCTGTGCTTTGCATTCAATAAGAGTTTCAGCTGCCTGTTTCAGGACTTCTGCTTCAGCACAGAAGTTGTTGCAGTATTTTCCAGTGGCAATTGCCATAGAGTGAATTCTATTCTTTAATTTTATGAGGATGCCGGCACCCCCATTTTCAACTGCATTTGTTGCCGAACCATCAGTATATGCATGTGTCCAAAGCTTCGCTGGAAATCTTTGGTCAATATACTTGGTTGCTATACACTTTCTTTGTGTTTCTGTCTGTGTTCCCTTACCTTCAATGCCTGGAATATCAGATTTTAACTCAGGAAAGCATCTTATTTTCCACAGTGGGATAGTTGAGCTTGTTGGGATTTTCTTTGCAACTGAGCTAGCTAGTATGGTATTATTGTTAATTTTTTCTTTTGCTTGGGCGACAAAGTTAGTTCGCTTGAGCCTGCCTCTTCCTAGCCTATTCATTCTTTGGTACATTCTTAAAACAAGCTGAAAAATTTAAGAGGCTCGAAGGACACCCCATGTACCAAAGAATATAGTAATATAAATATAAATATTTCATATTTCACGATTGAAAAGATTGTTCATACAAATGAGTGACTATTATTAATCTTGATTGTGTTTGTTCAATTTGCCTGACCACATCAATGGGTCTATTGTGAAGTTCGTCATGTGTATTAAAGTTATAAACCGTCACTCAGCTGTTATTACTTTCGTTGGAGAAAGAGATGTGTGCACAAAAGTAAATTAATGTCTGTCTGCAAGGCACGTAAAGAAAGAACCCTGGACATTAACTTCATATGAATATTGGATACTGATAAACAATCGTGCAAAAGCTACAAACAAAAATAAGCACGAAATAAAATAAATAACCTCTCAACATATGTCCTAACAATTTTTTGCTCTCAGCCACTCCATAGACTTGTTTACATTTCGCCCTGTGAATCGTAATAATACCAAGCTAATTGAACAGGTCAGCGGATAATACGTTATCACGTAAGTCGTCTAGCCACTTTTGATTGAGACGATCTGTGTGGATACCAGGTGGTAGCGCACGATCGATGAAAAGAAGGCCATATTGTTTGTCTGAGAAATCCGTCTGGGGGATTTACGTAAACACAGGTAATATACGTAATCGCTTCCGTATTTTATCTACACCAAAGTCCTCTAGGGTTTTTATCTCTATTCCATGCGGCTAATCTCAATTTTTTTAAATCATAGTTATTGTTTTCTCTGCAAGATTGTTTTCTTATCTGAAAGTGTTTGAGCTTTCGATAATATATGGTGATGGTTCGTTGCCTCGATTGTCCTGGAATAGTTCTCTGACATATTCAGCCCATCTTTCTGAAATACCCTTCTCATCAAACATGATTCCATCTTTGTATCAATATTGCCGATAATCTGTCTGTGGAGACAATATAATGGGAAAGCATCTAGACAGGAAATAAGTTCACAGATTTGTTTGTGAGTTTGCATAAAGATGCCATCGGAAGTATTACCGCCTTATTAGGAAGAGGTCACTCGTTGGAATTTTAAAACTTCATATTTTAAAACACGCGGGGGATATTATGATTTAACAGCCTGGCCCATTTAGTTCAAAAGAGCTTACCATTGGCTTAATTTAAGAGCCGGAATAGACTTTGACTTTCATTGGCAAATTCGTCGGAAGTACAATCTGGGATTTGAACTGAGAAATGGAAATATAATCTAGCGAAATTAGAGACACAGATCAGACTGCATCGCCACGTCGAGCTAGCTATTCACCAGAGCCAGAGAGAGGATCGGACAAAGGATTCCAAAATTATAAGTAACAGATCGAAGTATTTGGGCTGCTTTGAAACTTACAAGTAAACCCGCATTTTTAAATACTCGTACACAGACTGAAGACATAAGGAATTAGATCACCCGTCATAAGAGGAATACTAAAATTTCCCAGACCAAGTGATTCGAAAGCATCAACGTGTTGTGTCCATTCTAACTGTGGCAGGAGATTGTGCTCCCAAATGTTACATTGGGTTCGTGGAACGAAGCCATCAGACTGTTCGTGATACGAAGCTGCAAGACTAAAGTTTCGACGCCACTAGTTGTGAGTTAATGCAGGGAATCATCACTCACCACCTACATTGGACGAGTTGTCTGGAGAAGAACACGCATCATAGAAGAATTGACGAAACCACGGCTGCAGGACTCACTTAGACCAGCTAATTTTATTAAGGAAACAGCAAAAGGACAATTGTTTTGTTTTTTTATTAAATCCTCAAACCAAGTCTCAGTGAAGACAATTTTATTTACATCTAAAATTCACCATCATTCCATCGTTATTTTAATCTGTTAAGAACTAATTATAATAACACCGATTTTCAAAAAGGGTGACAATCGACAATGTGGAACCATAGAGGAATATCCCTTCTCAGTGTCCGTGGTAAAATCTACCCTAGAATCCTAGAGCAGAGACTCCGACGCCTAGCTGAGCCACAATTGGATGAGGTTCAGTGCTGATTCCGAGCAAACCGAAGTACTCAAGACCTAATCTTTACACTCAGACAGCTGAGTGAAAAGGCCCTTGAGTATAAGAGTGAGATCATCTTTGTTTCATAGATCTGGAAAAGGCGTTTGACAGGGTCCCCTGGAGCAAACTTTGGGACTGTTTGGCAATGAAGAATATTCCATCACCTCTGATTCATGCTATACAGAGCTTCTACAAGTCTTGCAGAAATTATGTGAGGGCAGCAAACCATAAGTCAGAAGAGTTCAGGACCACCACTGGGGTAAGATAAGGTGGTATCCTTTCACCTTATCTTTTCATACTCCTCATGAACGATGTCATCAAGGCATGTAAGGAGAGAACAAGAAAGTATTCAATGGGGTACTGAAAGATGAGACAGGTCTGTATTTCAGAGCTGGCATTTGCTGATGATGTTGCCCTGATTGCTAAATCAGAGGCACATCTCCAATCCAACCTGCAAGTCTGGAAAGAAAAGCTGGAAAAGAGAGGGATGGTCATAAGCAGCTCTAAAACAAAATCCATGGTGATATCACGAGAAGAAAGAAGACATCAGATTAAGCTGGGAGAACAGGTCCTGGAGCAGGTCGACCACTTTAAATATCTCGGAGCTATTATAGACCGAAAGGGAGGCATCAAAGAAGAGTTGGCCACTCGAAAAGCAGCACCTGGGAGACTTTTTCAGGCCATAAATCGTGGATTCCTCAGCAAGAGAAAGGTTGGTAAGAAAACGATGGCTTTATACCGCTCCACCTATGTCCCAGTCTTGACATATGGATGCGAGACATGGGCAATGACTACAACCCACAAAAGCCAGATCCAAACCTCAGAAATGAGGTATCTGAGGAAGGTGGTTGAAGTAACAAGAAGAGACATGGTCCGCAACCAGACGATACGTCAAGGCCTAAAATCCCACCCCCTACAGACCAAAGTAGAACAGTCCCAACTACGATGGTTTGGCTATGTCTGCAGAATGAGAGAAGATCGGCTACCGCGACAAGCATGGGAAACAAAGAGCCAGGTATCCAGTCCCCCAGGACGACCCAGAGTCCGCTGGGAGGACAACATAAGACAATCCTTGAAGGACCGAGGACTAGAATGCAACCAGGCCAGGAGGAAGACAGCCAATAAGATAGTCTGGCGCTCTCTCTCCCAAACCTCTACACCTCACGGTAGAAGTGGAACGTCTAAGTAAGTAATAAAGTAAGAGCTAATTGATTATTAAATTTGTTACGTGTTATTTTAAAACTAAACAATCATTGTTGATTCAGATATTATAGGTGTGAAAGCAAACGTATGAGCAAGACTCTTTAATATATATACATCTATAGAGCAAATATTTATAAAATGAATTTCGCAGCATTTACACCAGCTGGGGGCTTGAACGGGCTAAAACCATTGCTTAATTTTCGCAAAAGGCGACGGATCAGATATACGTTAATAGTGCTATTCCCTATGCAGAATTGTTCTTGACTTCTGAAAACATTTTGTGAACACTGCCTAGATATAGAAGCGTCATTATCCTTCTATCTACAACTCTGCCAATAGTAATATTGTGCGAAGGTAGACACCTTTGAAGACCCACATTAGTTACTCTTGAGTGTTGGCCACTGGTGGACCACTACTGCTGAGCTAAGGGGAGGCAATCCGTGACACTATATAAGATGTGACTATATAAGATTTGACTAGTTTAAGTAGCTTGCTACCCTTGTGAACCTTGATGTATTGAAGATATCAGTTTCTAGTACAACCTGTGAGGTGCTGGTACAGCTTCGCGGAGAAAGAGGAAGAATGAAAAGTCAAGGAACACACTGACTGAACTGAAAGATGGAAGATTTGCTCGCAAAAAAAAAAAGGGGGGGGGGGTGAAAAGAGGAGGAAATCAATGACAACCCGTGACTACTGGTCTATCCACCCAGCAGAGCCATCATCATCATTGTATTTCACTTTTGGTGTGTGACTTTGTGTCAGGTGAACAACGGTAGGATAATATGAAAGTAAAATCTGAAGTACACACTGATGTGAATTTAACAGAAGAACAGTCACGAAAGACGGATTACAGCACGGAGTGTCAGTTCTCAAAACTTGAAATAATTGTGAGTGATCATGTACATGAGATACTGATATTGAGACTTTAATTATTAATATGATAGTAATGACGAAAACATTAAATATAACAAATGCATTTATTACTTCAGATCTCTAAGTGATATTTTGAGCTACAGACAGTGACAGCGACGACTGTAACAGACGAATCAATTTCGTGCCTGACACACGAAGAAAACTTGCTTAAACACTTTCATGAACAGAAAGGAAAGAGTATTAAAGAGCAGAAAATAGGATACAGAATTAGAAAATTACTTTTTAACAACTTTCATGAACAGAAAGGAAAGAGTATTAAAGAGCAGAAAATAGGATACAGAATTAGAAAATTACTTTTTAACAACTTTCATGAACAGAAAGGAAAGAGTATTAAAGAGCAGAAAATAGGATACAGAATTAGAAAATTACTTTTTAACAACTTTCGTGAACAGAAAGGAAAGAGTATTAAAGAGCAGAAAATAGGATACAGAATTAGAAAATTACTTTTTAACAACTTTCGTGAACAGAAAGGAAAGAGTATTAAAGAGCAGAAAATAGGATACAGAATTAGAAAATTACTTTTTAACAACTTTCGTGAACAGAAAGGAAAGAGTATTAAAGAGCAGAAAATAGGATACAGAATTAGAAAATTACTTTTTAACAACTTTCATGAACAGAAAGGAAAGAGTATTAAAGAGCAGAAAATAGGATACAGAATTAGAAAATTACTTTTTAACAACTTTCATGAACAGAAAGGAAAGAGTATTAAAGAGCAGAAAATAGGATACAGAATTAGAAAATTACTTTTTAACAACTTTCATGAACAGAAGGATAAGTACGAGTATGTTAAAACAGAGCGTCTAAAAGTATACAAACATGAAATTATGAATAGACAAAGAAGACACGTGATACTCGACCTTACGCCCAGGCGTGTCACTACATTAGATGAATGGATGAGTAGAACTACACGGTTTGGGACTAGGAAGAAAGACTATCTACTGAAGACGAATAAAACAGTGAACGTGTTCTTTTCTGTCCTTCCAGTTAGGCAGAAGAGAGATCATTAGAACGTGTTCTGGATTATTTCGTGATGTTTGCTAGTGTGCATTGTATGCTCTTTACGCTTCGGAAATATACCCAAAATAGAAAACATTTAACCTAATACGTACAATGTTTTGGGTTGAAATAAAAATCACATTTGAAATCTATCAAATCACGCGTTTTGGCTACATCCTTAATGCATGTTTTTATGCTCTTCCAAGTGCACTCAGTTCTATTGATACATGGCGGATGGTTGAGCTATTTTTACTCTGATAACATTTTTACAAAAAACAGTGATGGAAGGCATGGTCCCTGGAAAAAGGGGAAGGGGTCGACCTAGACGACGGTGGACCCAGGACATCACAGAGAGTCTGAACTTGTCTTTGGCTGATGCAGGTCGACTTGCCCAGAATCGTGATGCGTTCAGAGCAGCTGTAATGGAGACAACGTTCTGGAAAGAATACGTCACATGATGATGAACATTTTTACACAAATTTCATGTTTTGCTTTCTCTCGCTCTCTCTCTCTATATAAAACCAAGTGTAGTTACTGGGAGTATCTGGAGATAACGAAATAATAGATCTATTGCACCGTCAAGCATGTTGTTGTACAAGGCGACAAGTATAAGGTTATGCTATGGGCTGGCGACTTCATCATACAAAACAAATTGCCTCAGAAGACAACGATGCAAGAGCACGTGAACGCTTTGTGCAGGCTTTCTGTAGGACCAGCAGCAGAGGTGGCCTCATGCTCCGTACGGACGGTAAAAGAAAAGAAGATACATATATCTTATTTTATATAATAGAAGCGTATTTTCCGCCCATCTGTCCGCACGAAATTGTTTGACCACTTCTAGGCTACCGATAAGTCAGAAGTTTGCCATACTGATAGGTTTTAAGACATAATGCCGTAGAAAAATCCGAAAGAAAAAAAAAATTAATACCGCATCGCCGTAATTAAGCCAGAAAAGTTTTGCGCCAAAGGAAATAATTTTATAATACTTTTTTTTTCATTTTAAAGGGAAGTTAGCAGCTTATTATAAAATTATAGATTGTAAGTGATTTATAATCTAAAACTTTCTTACTTTTACAACGCATCTTTTAAAAGTTAAGCAAATAATATGTGGGAATATAAAGATGAAAAAACAATTTTTAAGACTTTATAGCTAATATTAATATTGTTGTATAATTATAAAGTAGTTCACTTTAGAAAGCGGATTGTCATTATAAAGATAATATAAATTATAAGTACGCTTTGTAATGTCTGTGCCTGAAACAAAAGCTATTACATTAATAAATGTATCCAGGGCAGGTACACATGTAAAATGTTCCGAAATGCAATGAGGTTGCTGTAAACATGAGTGTTTGCAGCACGGTAAAAGGGACATATCAGTGAAAAGGGGACTGCAAAGAAGAAATTGATGCCACTTAAAATTTTACAACTGGTGGATGCAGGACCCCTACATCTCACGGTAGAAGGGCAACGACTAAGTAAGTAAGGATGCAGGACCAAAAACTAAGCAAGACAGATGAGAATACGGCAGCCTAAATAAGGAAATAATTAGAAAATGTGAAACGATAAAACCAACGGGCTGATCACCCGTTTGCCAGTCACTTCGATTACGGAAACAACAGCAAATGGATTGATTTGCCGTTGCCCTAAAGACGCAAATAGGCGTGATGGGAAACAATGGCAAAGAAAACCTATCTGCTGTTGCCCTAAGACGCCACTAGGCGTAATGGCCACTGACTGCTTTGACGGTCGGTGGCTAAGGACGGAAGAAGAAGAAACGATAAAAGAAGCATGGCTAAACCTTAAGTGCAAAGAGTGGAAATGTAGCACAGAAAAGACACAGCAACAATTAGTGCTGAACAATGCCATTTTATAGAAGGTAAAGGTACAAACAACGGCACATTTATTATAATGAAATAAATAGAGAGGATCACAGAAGTAAAAACAGATCTATATTTTGAATTTTGTAGACTACACTAATTCATTTAACAAAGTGAATCAACAGTAAATAATCAAAATGAAATAAAGCATAAACTATGGTAAGGGCTTGAGAATAATAAAGAACATGGGCTGACAATACACAGCTGCTGTAAAATTAGCAGTCAAATATGAACATTTCAGTAGGTCCAAAAAAAAGTGTTACACAGGGATGTGAGCTGTCATCAGATGTGTTCAGTGTGAGCAAGGAAAAAAAATGAAATCCATAGAAGGTATGCCAGAAATATCAGTGGGTGCACAAAAGAATATTAACATGAGACACTCTTAATGGCAAATAGTAAAAATGAGTTGTAGGAAATGATTGAAAGAGAAGTGACAGAAGGTTTAAATAAAGGCCTTAGCGTTAATTGCAAAAAAGACAGAAGCTATAGTCATCTCGAAGAAAACGACTTCTCCGGAATGCTTTTTCAAAGTAAATGGAACAACTTTAAAACAAGGTCTATAGACTCAAATACCTGGGCACATTAATCAAATCGGATGGATGTTTTATCTCAGAAGTGATGTGTAGAATATACCAAGTAAAAGCAGTATTCTATTAAAATGAATAGCATTTTATGCGACAACTCTTTGTTAGGTGGAAGTAAGAAATAAAGCTCTTCAGAGTTATATAGGACCAATCATAACATACGGAAGTGAGTTATGGACACTTAGTAAACAAGTAGAAAAAGCACCATATGAATGTTAAAAACAACAAGAGCAACTACAAGCTACACCAGTGCGTAAAGGAAATTTATTCCTCAGGTTAGAAACAAGCAATCCCCTTTCTTGTGGGCATGTTATGAGAAAGAACCTGGAGTATATAGTGACAATAGGAAAGATAGAAGGAAAAAGAGATGGGGGACGACAAAGAGAGAAGATTCTGGACAGTTTGAAATCATGGCATGGAAAGACGTCAACACCATATTTGATCAATAGTACTGTAGATAGGAAGTTCTGTTATATAAAGGTATGTCACACAGTTTAAATAAATGCCGGATTAATATTTAAACTATGATTTCAGCTTTGGTTTCTTTTTCATTTATTTAATTTTATGTTTGAAAAAAAAGAAGTTATTTACAGATTCCCCAAGCAAATACCGGCCAAGGGCTCTAGTATATATGTATATATGTATATATGTATATATATATATATATATATATATATATATATATATATATATATATATATATATATATATATATATATATATATATATATATATATATATATATATATATATATATATATATATATTTATTTATTTATTTATTTATTTATTTATCTTGAGATATTGTTTCCCCAGCTCCGCATTAGTTGTCAAACTTAGAGTATAATGATGAGTGTCTTCGAAGGAATCAGCCTTCGAAAACAATTACTCTTGGCAGAGATAAAAATAGAATAATGATGCTTCTATTTAAGGGTGCGACACAGGATTGTAAATAAAAGCAAGCAAAAGAACTCAGATCATCTGAGCTGTCATAAACTTATTATTCTCCCGCCCCTTCTGTAAGTTAATATATTTTCGCTCGAATTTCTGAGGCACCAGTTGAACGTGATCAGTAAAATCTTAATCTAATGCTCTATCTGGTTGTGCATTTATAACAATATGAGAAATACGGCGCAAACAAGCATCACTCAGTAGTGAATAAACCAACTATATCTTTACAGTTAGAGATAAAGGGGCTTAACACTCACTTTTAGTTTAACAATGTAAAATAAATAAACCTCTGCACCTCACGGTAGAAGGGGAACGACTAAGTAAGTAAGTAAGTAAAATAAATAAAGTTGTTTATAAAAATAGAAGCGATATTTTTCATCATCGAATGGTGTTCAATTTTGATGGCTGATAAGAAACATTTTGAAATGTCCATTGGTTGCGCTATTAAAGTACTTAGCTTCGGTGTGGGGTTGATTGGCGTCTGCTTTAGCCGCTGTCGGTTCCCACAGGTTCCTTGGACTTTACTCCTCCACAATAGTCAAGTCTGTTGGCTGTAGCACGTCTCATGCATTAATGCTGAGGTAACTACAAGGGTTGTCAAGCTTCTTCAAGATCGGTCTGATGTTCGTGTCTAGCGTCGACTGCTGGAAACTTGTAGCACAAACGTGTACCGAAAAGAGTATAACATAATTTGTGTGCTCTCTTCTTCTCTCCGGCAGTATTGAACTACATTTGTTGTGCGTACTGAATTATGTGCATTGTTCAGTTGTTGGAACTTTCTAATTCCCTACATTCCGACAGGTAATTGGTATTTTTTGTGTCAATGTTTACACTACTTCCATTCATTTCGTGTCGTGTTTATTTACCTGAGAGCTGATACCCACCAGCACAGCTGGGCCACCAAATCGTGAAGCGTGTTGAACTGCATTTAAACCATGTTGTTGGTACATCAGTTTAGGTAGAATGCATAAATGAACACAGCAACAGCAACTTGTAAAAATGAATGCAGTGCAGTCCGTGGTAAAGTTCTTGTAATTTATTGGGACAGTCCACGAGACAAAATACTCCACATTTTACATCATAAGTATAGAAGATATTCCATAACACATGGTACTACGTCATCAGATGACATGAAATTTAGGCAAAGATGCCGTCCGTCAAAGTCCAACTGTCAGCGACACTATGATTCGTATAAATCGACACAAAGAGTAACCATACTTGCTAGATGCTTTCCTCTTTCATGCACATATTAATCTCGGGCATGCCATCTTAAACTTGCTCTAATAAATGCAGAAATATCGTACATCATACACACAAGATGGAGCTTATATTAAACGTCGTCCGAACACTGCGAAGGACATAATGGAAAGAGCCCAAAGTGACCGTTACTTCTACTCATGCAGACGCTCATGCCAAAGCGCATGCGTAATATTTTATTTTAAACTGACGTCATAATTAAACTCAATGGTGTGGTTTCAATAGCGATGCGTTTTAGTGCAGCTCCCTTTGCGCACAGTTATGCCTTCACTAGTGAACGTAAAGCTGTGTACAAATGGAAGCGTAACACCAGCTTGGCTAGCGAGGTCATTGTCGTGAAGTGGCCCCATGTGTGTTTTCATAAGGAGTGCTGGTCAATTAGCGATCTGGTAGCAGATCCAGACACGAATGATATGAGGAAACTTCCGAACAAACTGGTTATGATCAGGATAAATATAAGAAGTTGTAATGTAAACATGACCAAGAATTGTCGGATGTAGCAAATGCATATACGGAGGATGACTGTTTGAAATTTTCAAACGCCTGAGTCATACAGAATACTACATGAGGAAACGTTTTCACAATATGAACTTTTGAATGTATTGGCTGGCATTTGAGGCGCGAATAAACAATCGCTATGATTGGGAGTTTTGTCGAAAACGCCAGGTGGAAGCGTGGGCCGGGAACCTACGATATAACGTAGAAAATGTTTGACATACGGCACTGCATTCCAGAAATCGTCAACTTAGACAACTCGGACCTTGATACAGAATAGAAAAGAGTTGGATTCTGAATTTATGGGACAGGACACGCAAAAGCGTATAAAGAGCATCTCTGTACATCAGTAGAAAACTTGCCAATATTAATACTGAAACCGGAATTCTACAGGACCACTCACAAGTCACAGAGGGATTCTGAAATAGAAATAATACCCCAGACGCGTGTTCGAGCCATTTGTGTTAAGTTGCCAAGACTATTCTACTGAGCAAGAAAAATGTCATCCTTATAGGGGTAAGTTGTAAACATAAATTTGTTGCTGTGAATTTGACATGTTTATGCTTGCTAGGAGTGTTAAAGATTCATACTAGGCTGGCAACCTCAGCATGTGAAAAGGATACATTCATGAACCACCACAGCAATCGCTGGTAATTGCTTCATGCTAGTTCTCACGGAAGAACCAAAAGCAGAGGTAACCCCAGACTCCGAATGGAACAGGGAGTGAGTGATTATTACATCAACCTGTGCAAATTTGTATATTATCATTTTGTGAAAGTGTGTAAACTTACATGTTCCTTCAGGCACAAGCCACTTGCCGCTATCCAGTCACAAAGGTTTCCTTAAATTAACTGACATATTGGTGATTTTTCATCACATGCCCTAAGTGATATGATATAGGCCCAGGAAGAGTAAAAATCTTAGAAAACAAATGGCTGGCAGACAGCGGGAAAAGGCTCCTGATTATTATCAGGCAAACAAATATTTAACAGCGGAACTTGTTCTTTTGTTCCCTCTAAGGTTTGTGGTAAGAGTACGAGGCGACCAGTCTATTTGGGGTACGACCCGGAGAGACCATTAGCTGTACTACTAGTTTGTAGTTCGAAGTTTGAGATCGACACTTGAAGATTCTTGCCTTGACCAGGAGAGGTTACTTCCTGAACTGATCTGGAAACGTGCACCTCACCACAGAGACGAATCTACGAAAAAGCAGCATCGGCACTTCAACATTTTGGCATTAACAGGCCAAAACCAAAGAACTGTATTCCAGTCCTAAAACCCAGTTTCAATGACGAAACTTATATTTTTTCATAATCACCAGTCATAATTATTTACATTTGTTTCAAAGTAATTGATCATTAAATTTGTATATGTTGGTTTTGACAAAGTTATAGTTGAATTACAGACACGTGTGAATCCAGATTTTAATATATATAGTTATATCTACATCTGAAGGACCATTAAGAACAATTATAATAATAGTAAGAGGAATTTCGCTGAATTAACTCAGCTGGGGGATTTGAACGAGCTAAATAATACAATATACATCTTCACAAAAGGCGGCGGGTCAGATGAAAAGTTAACTTGCTCAGACGCATTCGGCATTGTTCTTGACTCCTGAAATATCTTGTGAATACTCCCTCGAGGTAGAAGTATCATTATCCTTCTATCTACAACTCTACCAAAAATAATCTTGTGCGAAGGTAAACACATTTGAAGACTGTCGTGTGGTGAGTATTGGGGAAACTACGACAGTAGTTTTCGCCAGGAATAGCCAATGAGGTATTAGGTAGAAGGTCTCCAGAAACTGGCACGTTAAGACAGGATAGAGACTTATCCGAGATACGGACAAGAAAAAGAAAATGCGAATGTTTTCCACTGGACAGTGTTTTCTAGTGAATTATGGAAAGAGATCTGTTTCCCCACGACCTAAGCTTCTGCCCTAAGATCCAGTAACAGAAAAAGCCCCCAACCTCATCTGAGTGTAGAAATTTACCTATATGTAAATATTTAACACCGACAGCACAAGTGATACATTAACAAACTAGATAATGATCAAACGATTATTGGGTTTATTACTTAAATATCTACATATATAGGGTTAGTAGTGGTTAGAACGTGATGATGGTAAATGACGATTCACACAAAACACAGAGATGAGATATTAATTTTGTAGTTAATTAACAAAGTCATAGTTGAATTAAGAATTACAGAGCGAACTGCACACGTGTGAATCCGGATTTTAATATATATAGTTATATCTACATCTGAAGAACCATTAAGAACAATTATAATAATAGTAAGAGGAATTTCGCTGTTTCATAATCCAGATATACCAGGTTCGAAACTTGCTGCAGGCGGTTTGGTAGCAGATCGCTTTGTGTGGATTTTTAACAATGGTATAAGCGCCTTACCGTTCAGAAAGCAATGGCAAACTACTGAATGAAAAAAAATTGCCTAGAAAAATCACAAACAGCCAATAAAAGCTGGGGTTGATTGCCACGTCCTGTAAAGGATAAGCAACTAACTTTTTAGTTAATTAAATAGTAGTTAGTTAAGAATGAGCTTGTGTAAAGCGAAATGATGATGATGTGATATGATACGTGTTACCAAAATGGTGAGTAATCTACACAGTCCATGTGTCTCTAAATGTTTCTCCCGGATAGGATGATTCACATTTATGCATAGAATGTCCCAAGTTGTTCTAAGTTATTTCGAGTGTGGTATCTCTACGTCGAGAACGTTCTGGTGAAAACTTTTGTTGTACTGAGAACGTTGATAATATAAAGTCCTTCAATCAATACCCTTTAGCTCCCCAAGGAGCATTGGCCTTCAACAAACACATGCCAAGTCTTCCTGTCCTGTGCCATCCGCTCAAGTTCTTTCCATGTTTTCCTCATCATTTTCACCTCTGTTTCCAGTTCTCTTCTCCACGTGTTTTTTTGGTCGACCTCTGCCTCTCTTTCCCTGTGGATTCCAGAACAATGACTGCCTTGTAATGCTATCAACAGGTTTCCTCATTGTGTGTCCTATCCATCGCCAGCGTCTTCTTCTCAACTCTTGTTCCACTGGCACTTGTCTGGTTCTTGTCATCAATTCCACATTTGTTACTTTGTCATACCATTTCAGTCCTTCTATTCTACGCAAGCACCCGTTTATAAAAGTCTGTAGCTTTTTGGTTGTTGTTTTTGTTTTTCTCCATGTCTCAGAGCCATACAATAGGACTGACCTCACATTTGAGTTGAAGATTCCTATTTTTGTTGGACTTGATTTCTCTTGTTTTCCATGTTTCCCAATGCAATGAAAGCTCCTCTTGCTTTTTGTATTCTTATTTTGATATCACTGTCTGTCCCTCCAACTTTGTCTATATTACTTCCAAGATATGTATACGATTCTACATCTTTTAGTAGTGTTTCTTCAACTTCAACCTTGTTATCATTTCTTGCATTTATTCTCATAATCTTTGTCTTTTCCCTGTGCATTTTCAGGCCCACTTGTTGTGACCGCTCATCGAGAATTTTCATTTTCTCTTGCATCTGATTATGGTTATGGGACAGAAGAGCCAAGTCATCTGCAAAATCCAGATCATCAAGCTGTTTAGTCAGATTCCACTGGATTTTATTTCTGTTGTGTGATGTCGATGTTTTCATAACCCAATCTATTGCTAGTAAGAAAAGAAATGGAGACAAGATGCATCCCTGTCTCACTCCCGTTCTAATCCTAAACGGTTCTGTAAGTTGTCCTTCATGAAGAACTCTGCATGTCATGCCTTCATAGGTCTTCTTTATTAAGTAAATGATCTTCATGGGAACTCCATAATGCCTCATCAATTTCCAAAGCGATTCTCTGTTGTAGCAAAATCTGCGAGAATAAACGCTCAATTTAGTAAGATTTAGGCATAAAACGATAATAAATACATTAGCCCGCATGTGTCTGACGGTTGGCATCTTCGACGCCAGCAGCGCTGCTTTTTGTACAGTGCTAAGCCTATAGAGCGATTTCACGGTAATAGTCTGACACGCTTTTAGTTTCGTTTTCGAGAAACACTACTAATATTTAACATTTGCCCGCTCTGCTGCATACACTTTGTAGTCTAGCCTTATAATTAACGATTGGCGGAAGCGTGCCGCAAAATAACTATCTGAATTAACGCTTTCTGTCAACTTTAACGCAAAATTTAGTAGTAATCCTTACATTGTTTGGTAGTATTACACGATACAATACTAATTATTAACGCCTATTCTTAACCCGCCCCGTCTACACCCCGCTTCGCCGACACAGTCTGCAACGCATATACACACACTGCGGAAAAGCCAGCCAAGGCAAAACCACGCAGACAATTTTATTTTCCTCCTAGTGGTAGCATTTCTGACGTAACTAAAACAAGTTAGTTATTTGAAAAATACATGCTAGCGAGATGAAGGAGAGGAAAGATGGCGGACTTGTGCAACATTTTATTTGACGATTGACTATGGCAAAAATTGGAAATTTTAAACCATTATGAAGTTCCCCATAAAAATTATATGGTAGTATGACGTAGAGTTTGCTGAACAAGAATGTACTTTAAATAATATGATAGTCCCAGTATTAGATAAGCTATTGAAGAAATACTAATATCTACGGACACGCGACCAGACAGAATGGCGTTCCTGCTTATGTTTTTTTTTTGTAACGTTAGGGGGACGCGAGCTTGGAAAAGAGGCAGGGAGGTACATTCAGATTCGCTTGGGTAAAAAGAGTATGACTGAAAAATGTAGGAAAAATGTAATCCTAAACGAAACATCTTTTGTATTGGGCATGACTAAAGCAGACTGGCCAATCGACCACCAGACGCAGAAATTATTCGAAATTATTTCAGTTTTTCATTCAAACTGCTTTTGAATTCAAGTAGTCGAACGTTTCGATTGGCCAGTGCTAGTAAATATTAGCAAAAGTCTTTGACTATTCATTGCCAGTTGAACTAAAAATTGTATTCAGATACGCTGAGAAACAGCTGTGTTAATTCTAAACTTAAATAAAGAATAAATTCACAGTCTGTGCAGTTCGGAGGAAGCTGAGGCCATTTCTTCACAAAGTCAGCGTCATTTGTTTATATATTTCTTGATTGTGGTAAGGATATTTTATGAAATTTAATATGTTTGGTCCAACTACAAAGTTAGATACTGCTATTGGGAAAAAGTGAAGGACATGTCGGGAGCAGACATTGTTGAGTCCTCACAGTAAACGGTATCTAACTGATGTATGTTGTTATGATTACGTTGTCATATTATTGTATTAGAATAGATTAGTAAGCCTCTGTGTTCAATGAACACTGTTTACATGCCTGAAGCAAATATAATTGAAAAGAAAAGAAGAGAATATCATATCAAAGGAAATGTGGTTACTCCACATTATTGTATTGAGGAAAAGTATGTGAACGTACAGTGGCGTATCTGCTATAAGGACCTGTGGTGTGGTCACAGCAAGGTGGGAGTCCTGTACAATTCGGGGCTAGTGCACTTGTAAGGCACGCGAGGCTGACCCCATACCCACGTAGGAAATTAAGTGTTAGAATAAGTGATCAGATGTAAAAGGCCAAGGTGTCCTTTTGTTGCAGAGGGTCTATGTTCCTGTTGCCGGCTGGTGACAGGAAACCTGCTGAGTACTAATTATGACCGTGTGGCCAGAAAGGTGTAATTTTAGACTGAGTAATTAGTTGTCGATCTTGTCTACGGTGTGAATTTGTGCTCATGTTGGCATTCTCACCCGGTAATGGGCGATTTAAACGAAACACACCTTCGCCATCCGTGAAGAAGACAGACGTGTGAGACGTGGGAGACAGCCATCGGTTGTCAGACATCCTGGCGCTGTCTGACACCAGAAGAAAACACCTTTTGAGCACGAAACCGTAAGAAGTGTGAGTAAGGCAAGAAATATTGTGAGAATGTAATGACCAGTGATCGGAACTTCAATTGTGGACGTCTAGGAAGAAAATATTTACTAAGATGTGATCTCATGTCATCCAAACTGAGCATAGGACTCCTGATTTGCTCCCTAGATGGATGGGCGGAGTTTAGCCTGACATTTTGAACGTGGCTATCATGTGGTACAGGGATGGAGACGAAGAGAAAAACTAGGACAGTGAGAGAGTCGAGTCAGAGTTGAAAGGAAGCCAGATCGTCTTCCATGTGCGGTATGCATCCTCGATATGATACACCAGTGAGGTAGAGGATTTGATACGCATATGTTGCGTCTGTGCTAAGAGGACTGACGACATAGAGGTATGCTTGCATATAAGTACATTTTTATAATACTTTAGATTTAGTAATGTTTGACGTTTCAGGTTTAAGAGTTAATGCTTTTTAGCATCTATAGTTTGATAGAAGATGATTGGCGATTTATGTGTTTCTAGTGTAATTTCACGTATATCTATCTTATCGCTACTTTCAACTGTGAGACTGTGTTAAATGTGTAAAGTACTAAGTGAATTTATAAGAGGAATTCTAGTGTCGCATTGCGCTGTATACAAGTGTGTACTTATTGCCATTATTATTATTATTTGTGTAGTGTTAAATAATGGTTATATTGCATTCTTGTGAGCCGTAAGTGTGGTTAATGTTACATCAGTGATTATTGTGAGAGAAAGATTAGCGTACCCTCTAGCTCCGTGAGTAGCCTATGCCTATTACATTTAGTATAGAACTGTGAGAATATAGTATATATCTGCTTGTTCTTTAGAGCAGCTAGGCATCTCACATACTGATAAATTGATGTGTTTAGACCAGTGAGTTGTGTATAATATTTCATCATGGACAGAAGTGCCTCATTTAAGTTTTCTCTCGCGTGATGATGTAGTTAGTATTTAGGAGGAGTATGAAGGCATTATTGTTGACTGAGATATGTTTATTGTATGATTACACATATACTCAGACCTGCATGAACACACACACACGCACACGGTCATTTAAGTGCATGTACTTGCATATTTTCACACATATGTATGTATTATTACGTAGATGATGTAGGTCCATTAGTACGATGCTAGTTTATTTTGTTTCATTTTATTTCAGAGAATCCAGCAGTCTGTGCTGGGTTATTAGATGGTGTTACCTAAATAGCTTGGTTATATGGTGTTGCTTAGGAATTGTCTTCAAAGTAAACTTGCGGACAACATTGTTTCTGTATGATTCTTGTGCTACGTGATAGGGTTTCATTAATAAAAGTGGGACCCCTGTCATCAAGAGTTTTTCTGTGACTGCGGAACGTGTGTAACAGTAGGCCAGAGAGAGTGACGACAACATTACACACAAATCCTTATTCTTCTTCACACATCGTCTTCGCACCGTCACATAATAAACGCCAACCAGTCTCCAACCAGTCTTATATGCTGTCGAAGATAACAGTAGGAGCTTTGGCGAGTGGTGAAATTGAAACTTTCTGCAACTACACATTGAAATATCTTACAACAAGGACTCCCAGGTGATGTGTTAGACATCTGGGGCATCTCTGACATTTTCTTGTGTTTCAAAATAATACACAGGACGTTTAAGGGGGTAGGATGAACTACAGCCCTCATATACAGTGACTCTCCCTTTATATGAATAAAGTGAATTCTTTTAATATTTCCTACAGGAAAGACATATATATATATATATATATATATATATATATATATATATATATATATATATATATATATATATATATATATATATATATATATATATATATATGTATATATATATATAAATACATAATAACTTTTTAGTTATTGTGCAAATTGTCCCAAAATTTTAATTGTTCTTTTCTGTAAACTATCTTGTCCTTATTTTCAAAGACCTGTCCACAAGCTATGAATGGACAGGCAAAATAAATTGTAAAGAAGATTTGTTCAAAGAAAAACTTAACTGCTAGTTTTACAAGTATTATCTTCTTTATAGAAACTTAAAGTGTTTGACTGTTGTGTACCATCATTTCATTTCTCCCCTAGACACTAGGTACAACATACACCATACACTAGAGCCAGAATAGTGACCGTGTGAGACCTAGGGAGGTAGCGTTAGGTTCTCTGCACATAATTCATCATCATCATTTATAGAGTCAGAGGCCTACATGTGCTTGACCTCACACGGTTAAAGCAGACACCTTTTCATTCTTTTAGGATACCATCATAACCTCCCCAGCAAAATCAACTTTTCTACATAAATTGGTAGGCTTGTCCGGGCATCTGAATTTCTCCTAGTACTACATACATCGGGGTCTGGGGTTTAGCATTAATAACAGTCTAATTTTCCCAGGGAATCCCCATATAATATTACCCAAGATTTAGGAAGTGAAGAAAGTGTCAGAGCCCAGATTTAATTAAATAAATTTATAATTAGTTAGAGATTTAGTTAGAACATTTTGTACTTATCAGAATGGCAGATCTGGCCAAGTTTCGCTCTGCGGCTGTACAGACTGCTAAAGAGATGGGCATGGATGGACCAGAGTTGGTTCAATATGTGACTGTAGAATGTGACAAATTTATTGAACGAGATAGGGAAGACAGGACGTTATAAGCAGAAAGAAAGTTAGAGGCTGACAAAGAACTTAGGAGGCTGCAGATTGAGGCTGACAAGGAGGCTAGGGCATTGGAGGCAGAAGAATAACGACTGCAAAGGGAGGCAGAAGAAAAACGACTGCAAAGGGAGGCAGAAGAAAAACGACTGCAAAGGGAGGCAGAAGAAAAAAGATTGACTGCCGAGAGGGAAGCAGAAGAAAAAAGATTACAGAGGGAGCATGAGATACGACTAAGGGAGTTAGAATTTCAAGGCCATGCTCCTGAAAATGGTGCCAGCCCCTTTGCCTCAGATGCCACTGCTAGTCAGGGAGCCTCAACCTCAGCTATGGGTTTTCATGTAGACCATTTTGTTGAGAAAGACGATGACATCGAAGGGTATTTAAGCAGGTTTGAACTTTTAGCCACTACTTATGGGTTAGAAAGAGAAAGATGGGGGGTAAAGTTGTCTCAGGGACTTCGGGGAACAGCTTATGAAGTGTTTTCCAAAATGAGCAGGGATGACCAAGACAACTATGACATGTTGAAGCAAGCTCTTCTGTTAAGATACGAAAAGAACAGAGAGTTTTATAGAAAGAAATTTAGGAATGCCAGGCTACTGTCGGGTGAGACCTATCACCAGTTCTCCGCCCGGTTGGAAACGTATATGGAGAAATGGGCTACTTTGGGGAAAACCCAAGATCTCAAAGAGATGATACTCATTGAACAGATGAGAGAGTCCATGGCTCCAGACATGAGAAAGTTTCTCATGGAACAGGGTGCGGAGAGGCTGGGTGAGATAATAAATGTCGCTGATAGGTATCAGGCAGCCCAGGCAGAGGTAGCTGGCACAAAGAAGAAACAAATAGATCAGAGTAAGGCCCCTCAAAACCATAATAAATTCGATAATAGAAATAAGCAGAACTTTGACAGGCCTCGAAATGAGTTTAAGAATAGACCCTCACAATTCAATGATAGAAGGAATGATGAAAGAAAACCTTTTAACCAAGGAAAGAGGTATTATAAAAATTGTCGGATGGACAACCATAACACTAAAAATTGTAGAAGAAAAACTCCAAGTTTCGCTGCCATGAAAACGGGGAGGAAGGGAGTAAAGGTCAACTCTATTGAACAGCAGGAACCTTACCACCCCCCAGTGTGTGAAGATGTAACATGCAATGGAGTCACCATAAGGTGTTTGTATGATACGGGATTAGATTATGATTCAGTTGTGAGTTCTCACCTGGTGCAGGCAGATCAATACACCACAGAAACAGTGGAGATCCAAGCTGCAACCAAGGACGTAGCGACAATGACACTTCCCATCGCCAGGATAAATGTGAAGACGCGATATGTGGAAGGAGTAATCTAGGCAGCAGTGTTAAATGACCCAATCTACCCTCTGATATTGGGGTGTAGATATGTCTTTTTGGGGAATCCCACGAGACCTGTGATCATGGCAACAGTCCAGACACGATCACAATCCAAAAAGTAACCCATAAATACTCATCCAGAGGAGATGAGAAAGGCACAGGCTGAAGATAAGTCACTGAAGCCGTGTTACAAGAAACTCCCAAAGAGCCATACTCCTCCTAATAAAGGAGAATTCTATATGAAGAATAAATTGCTATACAGGAAGGCCGGCACTAGTTCAGCTGGTCACGGACAGCTGGTCCTTCCTGGTTCATATAGGGAGAAAGTAATGGAGTTAGGTCATACTATCCCCTTCAGTGGTCACATGGGGATTAGCGCAACAGGACAGCGTATAGCTTGTCATTATTTCTGGCCAGGTATAACGGAAGACATTAAGAGATATGTGAAATCCTGTCCCGAATGCCAGAGAGTAGCTCCAAAGCATTGGACTGCTCCAGCAACTCTTGGGGAAATGCCCAAAGTGGGAACCCCTTTTGAGAGAGTTGCAGTGGATATTGTGGGACCTCTCACTCGGACCAAGAGGAGGAACAGTTACATCCTTACTCTGGTAGACACTTGTTCTATGTGGGGAGAGGCGGTAGCCCTGTCATCAATCGATTCAAAACATGTGGCAGAGGCATTACTTACGATATTCACAAGGTTAGGATTCCCGCATCAAATCTTGACTGATAATGGCTCTCAGTTCAAGGGGAAGCTAACTGAAGAGGTTTTCAGGTTGTTTCAAGCCAAGCACTTTCATTGTAGTCCGTATCACCCCCAAGGGAACGGCCAGGTAGAGAAGTTCAATGGGACTCTCATTTCTATCCTGAGAAAGCTGGCACATGAGAAACCTGATACGTGGGAAAACTACTTGCCCGCCGCATTGTTTGCCTACCGGGAAGTACCACATAATTCAACTGGAATGGCACCCGCAACACTCCTATTTGGGAGGGCTATAAAAGGTCCGTTGGAAGCTCTGTTAAGGACCTGGACAGATGAGAAGGCAGAGGAGACTGTTACCTCATCATACCAATATGTGAACGAACTGACCACTCGTTTAAAAACTAGTTGGAAACTGGCAAATGAAAATTTGAGACAAGCCAGGAAAAAACATGCTGCATATTATAATAAGAAAGCGAAGTATAGAGAACTTGCTGTAGGTGAGAAGGTACTTCTTCTATTGCCAGGCAGCAACAATAAACTTCAGATCGGATGGCAAGGGCCATATACAGTTTTGGAAAAGGTATCCAGAACAAATTATAAGATAGACAAAACGGGAAAGGAGAAAGTCTATCATGTGAACCTTTTGAAGAAATATCTGGACAGACAAATCCAGGAGGGAACACATTTAATGGCCTTGTCTATCGCAACCGAGATGAAAAGTGAACCTCTCTCCTCGGTTGAATATCCACTGAAAACCAGTGAAACGTTTGCACAGGTGAAAATCAGTAATCACCTGACAAAAGGACAGAAGGAGAAGGTTCAACTGGTCCTTGAGAAACATACAGATGTGTAAACGGATAAACCGGGGCACACAAATTTGTTGTCATATGATATGAAACTACTAGACCCAGCACCCATCTGTATGAGGCCCTATTCTATTCCGTTCGCTAAGGAAAAAGCTTTAAAAGAGGAGATTGATTATTTGTTAAAAGAAGGGATTATTTCTCACAGTGAGTCTCCTTACAGTTCCTGTGTGGTTTTGTTGCGGAAACCATCAGGAGAACATAGACTGTGCATAGATTACAGGAAACTGAATGCTGTCACAGAATGTCAGGTGGATCCATTACCTGATACTACTCAACTTTTTGCAAGGCTGAGCAAGGCAAAATATTTTTCTAAGGTGGATCTTAGCAAAGGCTATTACCAAATCCCAGTAAAGCCTGAGGTTCGACCTTATTTAGCCTTTAGCACCTCGGAAGGTCATTATGAGTTCAACATGTTACCGTTTGGTTTGAAAAATGCCCCGAGCGTGTTTTCTAGGATGATGCGAAAATTGCTGGATCCCCTGAAAAATCCATGTATTTCTAATTTTATGGATGATATCCTCATTGCTACGGAAACATTTGAGGAACACGTTACCTCTTTGAATATGCTGTTTGATAGACTCTGAGAGGCTAACTTAACCGCTAGGCCAACAAAATGCTGTATTGGTTGTAAAGAGTTGGAATTCTTGGGGCATACAGTACATCAGGGTAGCATGACCCCTGATCCCAAGAATCTGGAAAAATTAAAAAGAGCACCTAGACCACAAACAAAAAAAGATGTGCGATCTTTCGTGTCTTTGTGTGGTTTCTACCAAAAGTATATCAAACATTTTAACTCTTTATGTGCTCCTCTGACGGATTTAACTCGCAAAGGTCAACCTGATACTATAATTTGGTCAGCAAAGTGTGAATTGGCTTACCAGGAGTTAAAGCTTCCAAGCAGGCCAGTGTTGCAATTGCCTCACTTGACTAAAGAATTTATTGTGAGAAGTGACGCAAGCAATGTGGGCCTGGGCGCTACATTGTTGCAAAGGTCCTCCTCGCAAGATGGGGAATTGAACCCAGTCGCTTATGCTAGCCGCAAGTTGAATAAGGCGGAAAAAAATTACTCAAGAAGTGAAAAAGAATGTCTCGCTTTAATATGGTCTATAAAGAAATTCCAGATTTATTTATATGGCAGGACATTTGTGGTCCAAACGGATCATTCACCCCTCGTGTTCTTGTCACAGGCCAAGCATGAAAATTCCAGATTATTGAGATGGTCTCTATTATTGCAACCATACTCATTTCTGATAGAATACATTCCCGGCCCTTTGAACGTTGGCGCAGAATTTTTGAGCAGACATCCTTATGATGAAGATCAGAAAAACAAGTAAGACTTCATGGAGCTAAGTTATCTCGCATATTGTAACCTGCAAATGAATGCATGTTTTAGGATGGGAGGTGTGTAGCAAAATCTGCGAGAATAAACGCTCAATTCAGTAAGATTTAGGCATAAAACGATAATAAATACATTAGCCCGCATGTGTCTGACGGTTGGCATCTTCGACGCCAGCAGCGCTGCTTTTTGTACAGTGCTAAGCCTATAGAACGATTTCACGGTAATAGTCTGACACGCTTTTAGTTTCGTTTTCGAGAAACACTACTAATATTTAACATTTGCCCGCTCTGCTGCATACACTTTGTAGTCTAGCCTTATAATTAACGATTGGCGGAAGCGTGCCGCAAAATAACTATCTGAATTAACGCTTTCTGTCAACTTTAACGCAAAATTTCGTAGTAATCGTTACATTGTTTGGTAGTATTACACGATACAATACTAATTATTAACGCCTATTCTTAACCCGCCCCGTCTACACCCCGCTTCGCTGACACAGTCTGCAACGCATATACACACACTGCGGAAAAGCCAGCCAAGGCAAAACCACGCAGACAATTTTATTTTCCTCCTAGTGGTAGCATTTCTGACGTAACTAAAACAAGTTAGTTATTTGAAAAATACATGCTAGCGAGATGAAGGAGAGGAAAGATGGCGGACTTGTGCAACATTTTATTTGACGATTGACTATGGCAAAAATTGGAAATTTTAAACCATTATGAAGTTTCCCATAAAAATTATATGGTAGTATGACGTAGAGTTCGCTGAACAAGAATGTACTTTAAATAATATGATAGTCCCAGTATTAGATAAGCTATTGAAGAAATACTAATATCTACGGACACTCGACCAGACAGACTGGCGTTCCTGCTTATGTTTTTTGTAACGTTAGGGGGACGCGAGCTTGGAAAAGAGGCAGGGAGGTACATTCAGATTCGCTTGGGTAAAAAGAGTATGACTGAAAAGGGGAGCGGTAGGAAAAATGTAATCCTAAACGAAACATCTTATGTATTGGGCATGACTAAAGCAGACTGGCCAATCGACCACCAGACGCAGAAATTATTCGAAATTATTTCGGTTTTTCATTCAAACTGCTTTTGAATTCAAGTAATCGAACGTTTCGATTGGCCAGTGCTAGTAAATATTAGCAAAAGTCTTTGACTATTCATTGCCAGTTGAACTAAAAATTGTATTCAGATACGCTGAGAAACAGCTGTGTTAATTCTAAACTTAAATAAAGAATAAATTCACAGTCTGTGCAGTTCGGAGGAAGCTGAGGCCATTTCTTCACAAAGTCAGCGTCATTTGTTTATATATTTCTTGATTGTGGTAAGGATATTTTATGAAATTTAATATGTTTGGTCCAACTACAAAGTTAGATGCTGCTATTGGGAAAAAGTGAAGGACATGTCGGGAGCAGACATTGTTGAGTCCTCACAGTAAACGGTATCTAACTGATGTATGTTGTTATGATTATGTTGTCATATTATTGTATTAGAATAGATTAGTAAGCCTCTGTGTTCAATGAACACTGTTTACATGCCTGAAGCAAATATAATTGAAAAGAAAAGAAGAGAATATCATATCAAAGGAAATGTGGTTACTCCACATTATTGTATTGAGGAAAAGTATGTGAACGTACAGTGGCGTATCTGCTATAAGGACCTGTGGTGTGGTCACAGCAAGGTGGGAGTCCTGTACAATTCGGGGCTAGTGCACTTGTAAGGCACGCGAGGCTGACCCCATACCCACGTAGGAAATTAAGTGTTAGAATAAGTGATCAGATGTAAAAGGCCAGGGTGTACTTTTGTTGCAGAGGGTCTATGTTCCTGTTGCCGGCTGGTGACAGGAAACCTGCTGAGTACTAATAAACGCCAACCAGTCTCCAACCAGTCTTATATGCTGTCGAAGATAACAGTAGGAGCTTTGGCGAGTGGTGAAATTGAAACTTTCTACAACTACACATTGAAATATCTTACAACAAGGACTCCCAGGTGATGTGTTAGACATCTGGGGCATCTCTGACATTTTCTTGTGTTTCAAAATAATACACAGGACATTTATGGGGGTAGGATGAACTACAGCCCTCATATACAGTGACTCTCCCTTTATATGAATAAAGTGAATTCTTTTAATATTTCCTACAGGAAAGACATATATATATATATATATATATATATATATATATATATATATATATATAGATATATATATATATATATATAATATATATATATATATATATTATATATATATATATATATATATATATATAATATAATATATATATATATATATACATAATAACTTTTTAGTTATTGTGCAAATTGTCCCAAAATTTTAATTGTTCTTTTCTGTAAACTATCTGGTCCTTATTTTCAAAGACCTGTCCACAAGCTATGAATGGACAGGCAAAATAAATTGTAAAGAAGATTTGTTCAAAGAAAAACTTAACTGCTAGTTTTACAAGTATTATCTTCTTTATAGAAACTTAAAGTGTTTGACTGTTGTGTACCATCATTTCATTTCTCCCCTAGACACTAGATACACCATACACCATACACTAGAGCCAGAATAGTGACCGTGTGAGACCTAGGGAGGTAGCGTTAGGTTCTCTGCACATAATTCATCATCATCATTTATAGAGTCAGAGGCCTACATGTGCTTGACCTCACACGGTTAAAGCAGACACTTTTTCATTCTTTTAGGATACCATCATAACCTCCCCAGCAAAATCAACTTTGCTACATCTGTCTACACTGTCAAATGCCTTTTCATAGTCCACGAATCCGATGTATAGCGGTGAATTCCATTCCAGTCTTTGCTCAACTATTATTCTCAATGTGGCTATCTGGTCTGTACAAGATCTATTTTGTCGAAAACCTGCTTGTTCATCTCTCAGTTGCTTGTCTATGGATTCTTTTAATCTCTCAAGGATGATTCTGTTTAATACTTTTCCTGGCACTGATAGTAACATTATTCCTCTATAATTTGTGCACTCTTGTAAATTTTTCTTCTTAGGCAACTTGAACAGATAACCTTCCTTCCACTCTGCTGGTATTTCCTCTCTCTCCCAGACTTTGCCAAGTAGTTTGTATAATATCTCTGTAGAGGTATCAATATCTGTTTTGATGGCCTCTGCTGGAATGCAATCTGGACCAGCTGCTTTTCCATCTTTCAGAAGCTTTATGGCTTTCTCTATTTTCTTCTCTACTTGGTCGTTCACAGCTGATTTGTAGCTCCTCTTCTGCTGGCTGGATGTCTGGTGGATTAGTTGGAGATGGTCTATTGAGAAGTTCCTCAAAATGTTCTGTCCATCTCTTTATTTGTTCTTGTATATTACTAAGCAATTCTCCATTCTTATCTTTTATGAGGCCATTTGCTTGCTTATATTTCCCTGTTAGCTTCTTTGTGTTGTTGTATAGGTCCCTCATATTTCCTTTGGCTGCAGCTTCCTCTCCTTCCCTTGCCAAATCATGAATATATTTCATCTTGTCTCTTTTGATGTTTCTTCTTACTTCTTTGTTTGCTTCTATGTACGCTTCATGAGCCTTGGCTTAGGAGCTTCTGGTTTTGTTTCTGTTTAAATCTGCTTTCTTGTTTTTCCTGTCTTCTATCTTACTAATGGTTTCTGTTGTTATCCATGCTTTGTGCTGATGTTCTCTTTTTTCTCAGTACTTCTTCACATGTCTCGTTCCATATATTTTTTTACTTGTTGCCAGTGGTCTTCCGTATCTGTTTCATCTTCCAGCTGTTGGAGTACTTGATATTTGTTGGATACTGTGATTGAAAATGTTTTCTCTTGTTTCCTGATTTGTTAGATGTCCCACATTATACTGTTGTCTATAGCTATATGCTGTAAATTTCTTGAGTTTTAATTTTGTTTTAGCCAAAAGAAGATGCTGGTCTGATACAACATCTGCTCCACTACATACTTTCACATCATGCAATGATGACCTAAACTTCTTACTCATGCATATGTGATCAATCTGATTCTCAGTTCTGTGGTCTGGTGATATCCATGTTGCTTTATGTATTCCCTTTATATAGTCCTTCACTGTTTAATAATATCTCGGTAGCGTTGACCAACAGTTAACAATTGTCGTATGAAAAAGTCTGTTGTCTAATCTCCGGAGGGTACTAGCCAGACTGGATATCTTCACGAAATGTTCTTGATATGTAGACTCATTACCTTGAGTGTGTAATTGTGATTCATAAAATATACTTTGGAGTCTGCTTCATAGAAAGCACTTAAGAGTGTGTTGCACTTGGTATAAATATAAGATTCAACTTTTAAGCTCGTTAGCTTGACTTCATATGGTAAGCTTCCGATGGAGATGAACTTGATATTTGAATAAGCAATCAACTGTGAGCTTTAGATTGACTCATGTAGTAAGCTTTCGAGTGATTTGAACTTGAAATAACTATGAATTGAACTTGTGCGCACGTGATATAATGTGACGAAAAATGCTGCGTCCACCGTCAAATCGTGGGCGAGAAATATTCCTTTTATTTGAGGAATGAAGGATGTCCTATGGCGAATTATGCAAGCCAAATGTCCGTTTTGACAACTTTTTTTCTGGTTAGACGTCACACACGTAGCGTGTATACTCAGACTTCTGATGGACTGAAGACACACAAAAGTCTTCGTAAGTTTTCACACTTATTATCACTGGTTGACTTTCATTTATACTACTTCTCACTATTGATCTCTATGAGTTCGATTCTAATGATGTTAAATATATTGTACATGAGAGTGTGTGCACTCAGTGATGATGATTTAACAAGCTAGATGAATGTGAAGTATGAACTATTAATTACTTCATATCTTAGAGGAAAATCTTCTGATTGTATTAATTATTTATGAAAAGAATTAATTGAAAACTATCTTTCGCACGGCTGTGAGAGTTGGAAAATAACAAAATCATTGGAGAACAAGCTGAATACATTCGAGAACAAATGTCTTAGAAAACTCATGAACATCAGTTGGAAAGAATTCAAGACTAATCGACAAATAAGAGAAGACTCTAGGCAGAAATATGTCTCCGACTATATAAGGAAAAGACGATGGTTATATATCGGTCATGTCCTACGAATGCAAAACAACAGAATACCACTACAGGCGCTCACTTGGGTTCCTGAGGGTAAGCGGAAAAAGGAAGACCAAAAGAAACACTCAGAAGAACAATAATAAGAGAAGGAAGAACGTTGGGCCTAAATAATGTGCAAGAGCTAAGAGGAGTGGCGTCACAACGAACAACCTGGAGAGCACTGGTTTCTGCCTTATGCGCCGTGTTTGGCGCTTAAAGAATTTATTATTATTTATCTTTCGCACCTGTAGCTTTGAGGTTAAAATGAATAAAGAATAATAAAAAAGTATTAATAATCTGTATAAGATCTACTAACCTTCTTTTCCCTTCGCAAAATCGTTTAAGAACACAATACACCACAGAAATGAAATATTTTATCTACACTGAATTAATTGCAGGCTATGCTTTAGGGATTTTTCTCTACACCACAATGTTGAAAAAAACTGGACTCCTCCTCTCTCTAACGAAGTGCGCGGTACATATATTCCTATGACACTCGTATGTTCCCAAATCTTGCCTGTGACGTGAAACTCCGCCCATACAACCAAAAGCTAAGAGTCCATCTGGTCTCTTGTACCTAGAATCTCTCATTTTCCCTGTCAGTCTAAAAGTGGGTGGGCCACTCGCTACCAACTTTCAATGCCGTGCTGTATGACAGACAGATGCAAAGAAAATCACCCGCCTTCGAACTGTCACAAAGCCCTCCGCCAACGTCTGTTTGTCTATCGCCCTGCCTGTCCGCTTTCTTCTATGCTGCTGGCGGCGGCCTTTGTTCCCTCGGTCCATTGTCGCTTGCATGCTAACAAGTCCCTTTATCGTGCCGGGCTTATTGTATTCCATCTGGAAGCATAGGTTGTTGTGTTTAAACAACGGCTTAGTCTAATCTTTTGTGTCAGCCGTGCTCTCCTCATGTAACCAGATGTGTTTAACAAGGTGGAGAACTGAATCAAAAGAATTTCTTTACCACCGATGAAAGAACAAATGTGGTCCTCTAGATACCAGTGGCGAGTAATCAAGGTTACAGTTTACAGATGAAATAGCAAAATGTGGGATGAAAGAGCAGGATGTGGGAGAAAATACAATAAGAAAGATATAGGAAAAGCTAGGGCGATAAGGCTTTGGCGCTCATTTATCACAAAGACCCACACTAGATACTCTAGGTTCTGGGCCACTGTTGGACCAGAACTGCAGAGCAAGGGTAGGCAACCCGTGACAATGAGACAAATGTCTCTGAAAAGTTTTGGGTCACTTGACATAGCACTCAGGAAACCTCCGCTTTCATCCGAATGAAAGTGCTTTTGGACAGCTGAAGACGGCTATTGAAATAGATATATATCTATGTACACATACATATGGCATTTACTAAAGTGCTTGTATAATAACTATGTACGTCCTGATATCATCACTCACTCCCTGCTCTCTATGGAGCCTGTGGCCACTTCTGCTGTTGGGTTCTTGTGAGGAGACCCGCACGAAGCAGTCACCAGCTCTTTCAGTGGTGGTTCATTTATCATGTTATTTGCAATGATGAGGTTGCCAGCATCATATGCCACTGTACATCCACAAGCAAATTATACATGTCAAAATGCTAATATAAAATGATAAAATGTACATATTACAACTGACCCAGAGTTGTTTTTTTTTTTTTAGCAAGCACAGTCTTCTTTGCACAGGAAACGTCAACATATTGTCGGGCAACTGATTTAAGATGCCGTCTCTCTCAGGTGTGTTAGATGTCTAACTCAGTGCACGTGAAGTTGGATTCTAGAACTTATGGATTAAAGAGATGTATCTAGGGCTACTATCTTCTAATCTTAGAATTCACGTCCAGTCCTATGGCCTGTCCTATATTTTGGTCCGAATATTCCGTGTTTCTGGCTGCCTATATTTTCTTCTTGATGAAATTGTAAGTCAGTGAAGTAGTCTTACAATATACTCGAAATTTTTGCATACACACCAAGGTTGCTACTTGTAGAAGTCCAATCAGAAGCAGTCTATCTTAGCGTTTCAAACGCCAAACCAATTGAGAATTAGTGTCTGATTTTAGTAAGGGTCCTCCCACTACCCTAATGCAGAACATTGCTACATGACAGCATAAGATATTGCCCTGTAAAGGCGATTTTCAAACTCCATAACCATGTAAGGTCTTGCTTCTTCCGTTTCGCCTGTCATGTTTTCAAACTCACTACTTCACAGATTTGACATTATAATCTCCTCCAAGATGTTACTTTCTGGTAGTTGATTGTCACAACAAATTCCATCTACTGGAAGTATTACATCCCTGTTCGTGTCTTAATCTATACCAAGATTGTTATTCTCCTCCATCCCAGTGAGATCAACCGTATATTTTGGCACGTCATGTTTGCAAACTAGCATCTTATCATGTGACAACATGGTTTCGTATATATTCCCAGACATAAAGTCTAGGTTAACAAATGAATGTCGCTCTGTGTAGACTAGTACTCCGTCTGGAGCTGGCGGTGTGTGTTACCAGTAATTTTAATGGAAGGGGACGTGATCTGGAAAATATTAGGTGAGCAGATTAGATTATGGGTTGTCATTGCTTGAAGACGTGATTTTCTTTAATGTTATGTTAAATTGTAATAGTAGAAGTAAGGTTACAAAGCGTGTGAACGCTAGTCAGTTCAATTGTGGAGGTTTGTTCACTCCGAACTGTTTTGAGATACGGGTGTTTAGCTATTTGTGGCTAGCCCGTGCAAGTAGTGAGACTGAACGGTGTTTTTTAACAGCCGGGTCTCGTAGCTGTTTTAGGGGGAGGATGTGTATTCCCGTGGGCAGTGAGTTTTGGGCATCGTTTTCTGGAGAGGTCAGCCCCTATAGGTGTGTTTTTTGATAATGTATGCCTGCGCAGTGCTGCTATAGAGCCATGATTTATGTAAGGCCATTATTTCCTTAGAGAGGATAATTGTATTTATGTGAAGACATGTTGATGAGTGATATTATTGCAAACTGCTGGGTGAGCAGTATTGTGAATATTTTGATAGGGGTCCATTAACTTACACATGTCATATAATAGCGCTAAAAATGAGTAAAGGCGAGATTATTGCAGACTGCCGGGGATGGAGTCGAGTGAGAAATTGCTGGTAGGACTCATTAGATTATGATAGCGCTTATGTGAGTGTAGCACGGCGAGGATGCCGTATTTTTGCTATCTTTGAGAAGGATCCATTATTATTAATACAGCGCTGATGTGAGGAGTATATCTGGAAGATACAATATTTATGCAGTAGCACGGCGATTATGCGAGCCGTTTGCTATCTGTGAGGAGGCCATATTTACGGATCCAGCATTATATCTTATAGCACAGGAGAGTATCTTGAGGATGCTATTTATGCAGTAGCACGGCGATGATGTGAGCCGTTTGCTATCTTTAGAGAGGCCATGATTATTAGATAACTGCCGTAGATGCAGTCTTTGTGCACTGATGTGGAGTAGAGATTTTGTAGGCCATGACTATTATATAACTGCCGTAGATGCAGTATTTGTGCACTGATGTGGAGTAGAGATTTTGTAGGCCAGGATGTGTAAGGGCCGTATGGTGTGTTAACTACATTATGAAGATTCCTGTTTCGATGTAACTGTATTCGTCTAGATCTACGTGATGTTATAATTGTAATAAACCATGATTAAAAATCATCAGACGTTACACCATTCCATGACTTGGTGTGTACGCTACTGTGAGTGACTGTCCCAAAACACGCTTCACCTTCTTCACCATAAAAACATCCACCATAATTAATTACATATAACATTTGGATTCTCCTTCACTAAAAGAGTCTTTAATTATCAGTGGTGGACCAAACCAACGGGTCGTAACACCCACATTACATTCGCGTGATAAGAGAGTAAATTAGGTCAGATTCTGGACCAGTCATTACAAGTGGGAACACTGAACTGTGTTATGTTTGGCTCTGTGTGGGCGTGGCTTAATTCAACTGTACACAGGTATCAGCTGACTGCGCATATCCATCCTCATATCTTGGCGTGTTGTAGCAACTAAACTAACTTTATCAGTTGGTTTCCATATCAAACAGCTGTTATCTGATAGCGACATTGATGCCATAATTGTTACAGTGCTTGTTCCAGTCTTTCCATATGCAGATTCAACTATAGGTGCAGTATTTTGGAGAGTTCGTCTGCACGTATACCTCAAGTGATTGCGGAGTTGCTGTGATCGGTTCCTGTCGTCTGATGCATTGTTGAGGACATACTGTACGGTGGCAGAGATTTGAAGACAAGAGTGCTTAGTCCTTCTACCTTTCTGCAGTGGAGTGTTTTAACGTCAGAACTTTGTGATATCCAGTGTGTTAGCGAAAGGGTCAGGATTACCTTCAGTTAAGTGCTTTTGTTGTGTGTAAATGTTGCCACTTCTGTCCATGTCAACAAGCCTCAATCTGCACTATCCTATTCTATTGATAACTATTGTTGTTGTTGTCGATAATTATATCGATTAATTATAGAATATGATGATGTACAGGGATTGATGATACAATATTTGAAATCTAAACTTGATTTGGTATAATGAAAGTTTAATTAAGACATATATGGTTGACTAAGTAAACAAGTCACAATGGATTCTGATACAGATCCGGAGGATATGAGACCTGTATTAGAGTATCTGTTTCAGGAAGGGACAGATTGTCAGAGATTAAAAAGCCCAGAGCTTGAGTCACATGTTATGGACAAGTTTTTGGTCTCTGCATCGAGATCTCTAAGAGAGTTTGCTGATGAGAGATTTCAGTCAATTCCTCATGTGAGTATGGCTAAGGATCTAGCGAGATTGTTAGTTTTGGACCTTCGTCTGTTTTTGGACAAGCATATTGGTAACAAACGTGATGAAATATTGAAGATTATGCGTACGTTATGGCGCGACGACATATATAGTGACCAGGAAGAAGAGTTAAAAGAGAAGAAGCAAATAGGAGATATAAAACAGAGTACACAGGAGCAAAGGGAAAGTTGCTTAAAAAGTACTGCTGAAGTGAATAAGCTACAGAAAAAAGTGACTAAACTTACAGGTGATTTATGTAAATCAAATTCTGAGCTTGCTTGTGTTCGAGCAAAATTAGACTCGGCATTAGGCAAAATTAAAGAGATGGAAGCTCAGGTGGAAAAAAAAAAATGGCGAAGTTAGAAATCTGACTCAAAAAGTTCAAGAGAAGACGGAGATTGGTGGAAAATTAGAAGTTCAGATTAAGAAATATGAGAAGTTGTGTAATGAAACACTTATTGATCTGTTAAGTGACGATGAGATTTGTGGTCGCCAAATTAAAGAAAAGGATACTATATCCCTAGAGAAGGTTGATAGGCTTACGAATAGTCATGATATTGAGATTGAGAGGGTTGATAAAGAGAGAGTGAAAGAGTTAATGAGGGAGAAAGACAAATTGATTAAGATTGAAAATTTGTTAGCAGAGGAAAGCTGCAAGGTCTTAAAAGCTGAGAGTTTAAGCAAGAGATTAAGTGAACAGATTGCACTTAGAGACATTGAGATTGCAGAAGCAAGAAGAAGAATATATGGTCTGCTTGACGTAGTCTTGAATAGCAATACGTGGTCTTCTGTCAATGGTGACAGGGATAGACAGAAAGTTTCGTATCATCAGACCACAAAAGCAAAAAGTCAGCCTCAGACACTTTTTGCACATTCTAAGGTCGAGAATAGTGGACGTGTATCTTTTCGGGGAAGATATAACTTTCAGCGCACTACCAATGATATTTCCAATAATATTGTTTCTTGGCGACAGTCCAACAAAGAGAATTCTACAGTAATAGGCAGTCCTGTAGATAAGGAAAGAAACAGTGCTAAATCTCAAGTCAGTGTGTTAAAAACCAACAGCGTATTTATTGACAGATCTGATAAGTTGGTTACAAGTAACAAACATACTACTGCTTGTTCCATAAAGGAAACAGATGTTGTGAAAAAAAATAAAGAGATTGTCAAACCTTCTAGTCATACCCAGTCAAGGCAGTGTGACTCATTTTTAAACACATTGCCACAAGCAAAGCAAAAAAAAAATAGTTTTGATAGGAGACATAACCCTAAGGTTATAAAGTACCAAGGGAGTTCATCCTACGGTAACGTTTCTTCTCCCAAAAACAAGAAAAAATGTGACAGATCTCAACATTGTGATTCTAAAAGTTTAGAAAACTATAGCAGAAATAATTATATGAAAGTTCATCAGTCTAGTAATAATTTTTCTGCTAAAAAGCCAGTTCTATCTGATGGACATTGTTATCTGGGAAGAAGTATTAAGAATAACTATTGTAACTGGGATTTAAATCAGTACAACGGTGTTAATAGAGCAAATAACAATGCTCTCAAAAGAAATTATACAGATCGCAACCAGGTTAACTGTGCTCCACATAAGAGCAAGATTATTAGCAATCAGAGTAATGGGAACGGTAATAGGTTCTTAAATGCTTTTGCTTGTCATGCTGATAGATTTGAGAGATCATCTCGGTCTTGTGAAGGTAGTACATTTTTTTTCAGCCTACCGCACTGACAGCTGTGAATTATAGGTCAGGTTGTCCCTATGTTGTCTGCTATGTGACGAGAGTTGTTGACATCGCAGGAGGGCCACAACCTTACACCACGGAGTTCGGGTAATTGTGTAGTGAACTTTTCCGTGTTTCCTCATAATCTTACCATGGATTAAAATAGATATTTTCATTTGTATTGTCTCACAGCGAGCGACTTTGTGAGGAATCACCATTCTAATTTGACATTACCTGCGAGAGATATAGATCACTATGTACCATTTATCCATTCAAGCAAGCCTAGACAGTACGTTAACCCTCCGTGTCATGATGTCACCTTGCGTGTTGATGAGATGTTCGCAAGACCTCGAAGGAATTTTTTTTTTTTTTTTTTCAAAGGTCCTGTTTATTTTTTGTTCTGTTTACAAACACTGAATGTTATTGTATTCTTTAGTATAGAACTTTATATGTTGTTAATGAAATATTATGTAATCTTTGTAACATTTGATTGCCATAATTATTTGTTGGTTGTTACTTATATGACTGTATTTTAATTATGCATTAAATAATTTCTATGCACAAACTTATTTACTGAGACAATGTAATAGTCATTTCATAGATAGTCCTGAGTGTTTTTATGCACTACTTAAAATTTTGGTTTTGTTTTTCATCATGGGTCTGATACCATGTTTAATTAACATATTTATATACAGATTATTTGAATTAATTGTTTAGTGAAAGGTAATTTTAAACATAACTTGTATGTATTATTAATGATTTTTCGTTGAAGTTAAGGACGTATTCTGAAACTTGGTTTCCATTTTTTCTCAATTATGACATTTGATAATTTAAACGATTCGATTTTTTGTCAGCTAGAATTAACTTAAATTTCCTATTAAATTAAGTGGGTAGAATTAACAGCGACGGCTGATACTCTTGTTCATTTAAAGAATTTAGATATCTGATTATAATACATAGTTAAGATAAAATAATATTACACTTATATATATTTATAACTTCGTTTGTAGTTAACAGTTTATTACCCAATGTGACGTTTCTTTGATGTATTTTTTTAAAAAAATAAGAAGATAAAAAAAAAAAACTTACACGTTTTTCATGTATGTCTGTTTAAAGTTAAGATTATTTTTATGTTACTCAGCTAATTTAATTGTTAGTTATTAATTATAGCTACATATTACTTAGAAATAAAAATACTATTTTTATTTAACCTAACGATAAGAAACATTTTTTGTATTGTACCTATTTTTTGAAAAATGTGTTTTGGACATTGTGATATTTATTTTTTCTGCGCCAGCGCTAGATTGTATGTTAAGGTTACTATTATGTAGTGACATTAATTCTTTGAAAATGTTTTGATGTTTGGATGTATTTTTTGGTAGTTAGCGCTTGACTATGCGTCAATGCGAAACTTGTGTTATCGTTAATAATATTTTTGTTTGGATGATATTTGATGTAATTTATTTTTAGTTATGTATAAGCTTTTAATTTAGTTAAATTACTTATTATGCTGTGCTTGTCATAAGCTTTCTTTTTTGTGTTAGTATATAAATATACTTTAGCATTTTTGTATTTTACAATACGTTGTTACATTTAGATAGTTATTGTTAGGTGTTGTTACCAACTTTCTTTACATTTGCATCTTTACTGTCATCTCTCTTTGTTGACTATTCGTCATTTCTTTACATCTTGTCTGTTGTCTTTTCAATATTGTCTGATATTTTGTTTATGCTTCCGTGTTTCATCTTTGATGTAATTCATACTTCTAGTATACTTTTTTCGTGTTACGCTATTTATACTTTCATTCTTTGTAGTGTTAAGTTAATTATATGACTTTAGATAATGTAATTGGTTCTTATAGTTCTATTTGTTTTACATGTATGGAATTGTTGTCTTCATTGTGTAATTATGATTCTATTTGATTCTTATCATATTCCCATTTCATATTTTGTCTTTTTCTCTTACGATAGTTTATTTTCTGTTTAGTTTGTACTATGTATACTTAGTTTGGTTTTGTATTAGATTATTTTTTGGTATGCTTGAATGAGTATGTTGGATGATTTAGTCGTTATCTTACATTTATTGATGATATTTTTGTAGATGTGCTATGTTCTCTTGTCATAGGTATATTTTTGTAGGTAATTGATAGAACTTCATTAAATTTTTTAAATTTTTGGGAAGTAATTAATTAGAGATATTTGATATAACTTCATTGACAGTTAAATTTTTGGGGAGTTTATTTTTGTACGTATTTCATATAATTTCATTAACCTTTAAATTTTTGGATCTTAAATTTTCTAAAAAATGATAAATCATTTTTTCCCGGACGGTGTGGCAAACTGTTACCAGTAATTTTAATGGAAGGGGACGTGATCTGGAAAATATTAGGTGAGCAGATTAGATTATGGGTTGTCATTGCTTGAAGACGTGATTGTCTGTAATGTTATGTTAAATTGTAATAGTAGAAGTAAGGTTACAAAGCGTGTGAACGCTAGTCAGTTCAATTGTGGAGGTTTGTTCACTCCGAACTGTTTTGAGATACGGGTGTTTAGCTATTTGTGGCTAGCCCGTGCAAGTAGTGAGACTGAACGGTGTTTTTTAACAGCCGGGTCTCGTAGCTGTTTTAGGGGGAGGATGTGTATTCCCGTGGGCAGTGAGTTTTGGGCATCGATCTGGAGAGGTCGCCCCATAGTGTGTGTTCTTGATGGTAAGCCTGTACAGTGCTGAATATAAGAGGCCATGATTTATGTAAGGCCATTATTTCCTTAGAGAGGATAATTGTGTTATGTGAAGACATGTTGATAAGTGATATTATTGCAAACTGCTGGGTGAGCAGTATTGTGAATATTTTGATAAGGATCCATTAACTTACACATGTCATATAATAGCGCTAAAAATGAGTAAAGGCGAGATTATTGCAGACTGCCGGGGATGGAGTCGAGTGAGAAATTGCTGGTAGGACTCATTAGATTATGATAGCGCTTATGTGAGTGTAGCACGGCGAGGATGCCCGTTTGCTATCTTTGAGAAGGATCCATTATTATTAATACAGCGCTGATGTGAGGAGTATCTGGAGGATACAATATTTATGCAGTAGCACGGCGATGATGCGAGCCGTTTGCTATCTGTGAGGAGGCCATATTTACGGATCCAGCATTATATCTTATAGCACAGGAGAGTATCTTGAGGATGCTATTTATGCAGTAGCACGGCGATGATGTGAGCCGTTTGCTATCTTTAGAGAGGCCATGATTATTAGATAACTGCCGTAGATGCAGTCTTTGTGCACTGATGTGGAGTAGAGATTTTGTAGGCCATGACTATTATATAACTGCCGTAGATGCAGTATTTGTGCACTGATGTGGAGTAGAGATTTTGTAGGCCAGGATGTGTAAGGGCCGTATGGTGTGTTAACTACATTATGAAGATTCCTGTTTCGATGTAACTGTATTCGTCTAGATCTACGTGATGTTATAATTGTAATAAACCATGATTAAAAATCATCAGACGTTACACCATTCCATGACTTGGTGTGTACGCTACTGTGAGTGACTGTCCCAAAACACGCTTCACCTTCTTCACCATAAAAACATCCACCATAATTATCAAGATATAACTTTTATCAATATGTATGTACAGTACTTTGCAAAAAAAATGGCAGTCATATTGCTCAGCTAAATAAGCTGAAATCTAATTAAATATGCATGTTCTGCCCCAAATTTGCACTCCACTGAAGTGAGCAAACACTACCAAAAGTTAAAAAAAATTAGCGTAGAGTAACGTCCCTTGATAATAGAGCAGACGACAATTTCTAATGCTAGTGGCAGAAAATGGATACAAAGTCAAAGTGTATGTTAATTTCACAGCTTTGGAATGAAGGAAATCAAACATGTTCCAACATTTCTAAAACCTTGAACATTCATGAGCGGACTGTCTACAGAGTTGTCAGTAAATTAAAAGCTGGTAATGGAATCGAGCAAAAAGAAGGTAGTGGGAGGCCAAGAATTTTGGACACAATGGACCATCGGCGTCTCGCCCAAATCGTTCGGGCTGGGCCAATGAAGAGTGTAGAACACATACGGCAGCGCATGATCGAGTTGGGAAGCCCAGAGGTATCTAATGCTACTGTCAACCGGGAGCTACACAGGATGAATTACACAAAAAAGCGGGTAATTTCGTCATCATTGCTCACAGAGACTCACAAACAGATGCGATTGAACTGGTGCCACGAATACCAAAATTTGTCATGGGACAATGTGATTTTTTCAGATGAATGTTCTGTTTGGCCTTATCCTGCTCAAATAAATATTTGGACGAAAGACTCTGTAACGCCTGTGTACCAGCGACCGAAACATACCCAGAAATTCCATCTTTGGGGAGGGGTGTCAGCAAGAGGTGCCACACCACTGCGTGTTTTCACAGGAATTCTCACGAAAGAAAGGTACATCGACATACTAGAGGGACACCTTCTGCCATTTATGCAGGTCATGTACCCCAGTGGGTGCACATTTCAACATGACAATGACCCAAAGCATACAGCTCATACCACCAAAGCATGGCTGCAAGAGAAGAATGTGATAGTGCGGAAGTGGCCCAGCAACAGTCCCGACCTAAACACAATTGAAAACGTTTGGGCACTACTCAAGAATCATTTTAAAAAGAGTGGACTCAGAGACGTTGAACAATTGAAGAAGGAAACTGAAAAATACTGGGACAGTCTGACTCACAATTACCTACAAACAATTGTGGGAAGTATGCCTCGCCGCATCCAGGCTTGCCTTGCTGGAGAAGGCAACTTAATATTGTACTGAAACCACTGTTAATAGATAGGGGAGATACCAATCTTCCTCTGGACATTAGTTTTTATTATTATTTGTTTCTATGAGTGTGCTGCGTTGCGAAAATATGACTGCCATTTTTTTTGCAAAGTACTGTGTGTGTGTGTGTGTGTATATATATATATATATATATATATATATATATATATATATATATATATATATATATATATATATATGCGCGCGAGCGTGCGTGCATACGTGCGTGCGTGCGTGTGTGTATGTGTGTGTGTGTTAAATGCGTTACCTTGTTGTAAGTGGTGTTTTTTTTTTTTACCTTATTTTTCAGAGACTGACATTCTTCTCATGTGTGCGTCTATGTGTATCTCTCAACATTTGTTGCTCGTATGACAGATTTCGTATGAAGTAGGCATTGAACTTATTTATTTAGCTTCCTTGGAAAGTGAACCCACACAACCACAGATCGCACAGGCACAGGCATACAGACGTAGAATCAGCTCATGACAACATTCAACATACCTTTCTTTTATTGCGTCCTCTGACATCCTCATTGGTAACGTGAGCTCCCGGTCGCCGGGAGCCCCAGATGTGCCAGGCTATCCTACAATAGCAGAAGGTGATCACCGCAAGTGGCAGAAGGTACTGGACGCAAACAAGCAATGTGTTATAGTACAGTGGGAACTCTATCCATTCTTGAGGCGTATGAAGAGAACACACAGGCGTGAGAGCGTTATTCATCACGATGTGTTCTACCCAATAATACTGTTGAACTGGAACTGCAGCCCCAATGCCTACGGCCCAAATGACACTGATGATGATGACTGCCGATCTTTTGGAGCAGCCGGCTTTGAAGGGATGAAGGACTGCGATGTAGCGGTCTACGGCAATGACACTAAGGGTGAATATGCTGACGTTTACGCTGACCACCTGGACAAACGGAGCCAATGAGCACATGAAGTTGGCAAGGACCCATCTTTGTAGAAGTGCAGCCTGAAACTGAATGGACCAGGTGTGGGTTTAAAGTACTGTAAGCATGCAATATAATGTTTACGTATGTCTTCATGTGTTTATGTAATTATGTGTAATGTATGCATGATGTATTTACACGATGTATAAACGTAGCTATATTTGTCTCTCTTCCATATTTTTTTCTGTCTCTGACTATCTGTCTGTCGAACTATCTATGCAGTCCTCTTCTCTTATTTCACAAGAAATGTTAGAGCAATACAATATATAAGCTGCAACTGTTGTACGAGCCGCAACAAAGTCACAGCAAACATTCTTTACAAGCTGTACGTTACACACACAAAACTCATCACTGCTCTTTCTTTTCACACTCATCGCAACCAGTATCGTCGGTATCCCTTACTATCACCATCGTGATCTCCACTGTCTAATAAAGTCAGTTGTAGCATGTAAACATTGCGTCATAAAATGTGTCTCCTTCTAATTACATACTTAAAAAGTTGTAACGGGTAACTGCAGCAAACCTGAAGACCTAATATAAAATATTGTACATAAAGTACCCATATCTGTTTTACTAAAGCACGAAAGCATGCTGAACGTTGAAGTAACTGTGTTTTGGTTAACTTGTACATTGTTCTAGATCAGGGGTGTCAAACTCGCCGCCCCGCAGGCCTCATTCGGCCCGCAGCGCTCTTCAATACGGCCCGTTCCACTGCCGTAGCACGCAGTTGCAATAAATATGCCACTGTCTTGAGTGTGGGAGGCAGTATGTCTCTGGAAATGGTTTTACGTACATTATGAGTTATGATTTATGCTTGTTTATTTGTCATACCCTGTAAACTAGCAAGCAGCTATGGAGCCTTATATTGGCAACACTCTACCGAGAAGAATTATAGAACTCTACTTCTGTAAGCGCTAATACATCGACGTGTACGTTTTATATTGCCTCGTTTATTTACTACACATTTCGTATATTGTATAAATATATCTGTGTCTGTTTACATATACAAGGTCTGTCCGGAAAATAATGAGACTGATTCCATAAAATTGGTTTATTTCAAGACATGCTTACATACACTTAAAATTCTTCGAAATAACATCCTTGAGCATCAATACACCGTTGGCAGCGGTTCTGCCACGCGTCGTAGCTCGCCTGGAAGTCTTAAACGGGGATCTGTTTCAAAGCACTGGTCACGGCAGCTTGCACGTTTTTAACAGTCCCAAAATGGTGTCCTTTCAAGCTGGATTTGAGCCGGGGAAACAAAAAGAAGTCAGCCAGGGCCAAGTCCGGGCTGTAGGGAGGTTGAGGCAGCGTTGCCACGGTTTGTTCCGCCAGAAACTCTCTAACAGGGACGCATGAGCCGGCGCATTGTCGTGGTGAATAACCCAGGTGTTGGCCATCTCCGGGCGGACGCGCGCGACTCTGTTCTTCAGCCGTTTAAGCACTTTCACGTAAAATGCAGCGTTGACCGTTTGTCCAGGTGGTACAAACTCCTTAAGGACAACATTGCGTCATAAAATGTGTCTCCTTCTAATTATATACTTAAAAAGTTGTAACTTTAGAGTCAAAAAAGACAATGGGCATCGATTTCATCTTCGATTTGCTCATTCGAACCTTCGTTGGTCGAGGAGACTCGGTAGTGTGCCACTCAGAGCTCTGCCACCGAAACACTTGTGCTTTCGATAAAGCATCCTTCCCGTAGGCTTTCTATATCATAGGTCGCGGATTTTTCAAGTTTTACACAAAACTTTATCGCGTATCGCTGCTCGACATTCCTCTGCATTTTGACCGTTACGCGACGCTCAAACAGCTGTCCACTTCGCAAGCGATCCGCACTCTGTAAAAGCTCAGAGCCAACTGACGAGAAATCTATCGTTTACCTAACATTCCCCACCAACCGTCACGCATGGAGACTCAGCCACCCGGCCCTTCTGATTGGCCCAAGAAAATCAGTCTCATTACTTTCCGGACACAATATATATATATATATATATATATCTATATATATATATATATATATATATATATATATATATATATATATATATATATATATATATACTGAAGCACATTAAAAACGCACCACTATTATATATACTGATGCCGAGAAGCTGGCAAAAAAAAGTGTGGGAATGGATTTTCCCCGTGTTTGCCATGAGGTAGAGAGCGAATGGCTGCTGGAATGGAAAGTGCAAGATTCAACCAACGGGTGTGTGTACAGACTACATGAAAACGATGAAAGTTACACGTGCAACACGATTCCCAACAGCTATGACCCTGAAAATGTGTACGCGTTCTGGCAGTATACTCGGTATAAAAAGGCCGTTGAGACAAAACACCCAGTACATGTGCTTGAAATGCCACGACTATCTGAGAACGACCGCCAACGAGCCATTGGTATGTTGGAGACCGGAATGAGCTCGCGGGCCATTGCCAGAAGGATGAATTGCCACCACAGCACTATTGTACGTCTCAATGAACGTTACGGAACCACTGGCAGTGCCCGGGATAGACTTCGGAGTGGCCAACCACGAGTTACTACCCCTGCGCAAGATCGTCATATTGTGCTGAGTCACCTAAGGAATCGTACTCTCCCGGCAAGTCAAACAGCAAGAGCAATAGTGGGTAGACATGGGCAAGTCTCTCGAATGACAGTCATACGACGACTCAGAGATACAGGCCTTACTGCAAGACGACCTTATGTTCGGCCAAACTTGACTCACAGACATCGTTAGCAGCGCCTGCAATGGGCAGAGCAACATATCAGATGGACTAGACTGCAGTGGGATGCTGTCCTATTCACAGACGAGAACAGATGCAACATATCCTTTGCAGATGGACGTATGCGGATTTAGCGACGGTGTGAAGAGCGCTTTGCAGATTGCTGTGTCAACCGATTTCGAGGTGGCAGTATTCACATTTGGTGAGGATTCAGTTTTCACCATCGCTTGCCTCTTCACGTCTTCCGTGGAAATGTTAATGCTGTGACATATCGAGATGAGGTTCTGGATGCACTGGTTGCTCCTGCGTTCACAATTTATCCAGACTTGCAGCTTCTCCAGCAGGATAACGCACGTGCATTTTTTTGTATTTTTGGTTTTCTCCCTTCCCTGCACAGAATGCAATGAATTTCATAACAATCAAATGTACAAATTAATGACCAGCATGGATTCATAGGAAAATGAATAAAGATTCCAAATATGTAAACTTGTACACACTTATATTTACATTTCACACTCTGTTCCTGGATTATACAGGTGGTGCGTTTTTAATGTGCTTCAGTATATATATATTTATTTATTTATTTATTTATTTATTTATATATTTATATATTTATATTTATATTTATTTATACTTATTTATATATATATTTATATATATTTATATTTATTTATTTATTTATTTATAGCAACTATTTTGAATGTTTACGGTACGGCCGTTTCAACATCTTAATGTCCCATTGCGGCCCCATATAAGATCCCATTTTGACGCCCCTGATCTCGATCTTAAATTTGAAAATAGGCCCGTATTTTATGAAGTAGATTTCTGTAGAATATATACTTCTTTGAATTTTTAATGGTTGTAATGTCCTTGTACATGTTTGTATTGGTGGATACGGTGACCGTAACGTTTGGACTTGCTTCTTAACTAAAACGTGATTTTTCTTTGTGTCTCTCTCACGGACGGCATTATGCGGACGTCTAATCTGATTTGGTTGGTGTGGTTTAAAGGACCATTTTATTGCACACAGACAACTCCATTAGTGCTCCGATCTACTCCCTGAGATCACACAAGGAGGATCTTAGCATAGTGCACAAACTCTGTAGCACTAGTGAGGATCCAAATGTGTGTTTACAGGAATCACACATTCTATATATATTTTTGTGACGAGTAGGCTTTCCTAATTGTGTAAATTATGCCAGGGCAGCAGCCTTATGCCCTACTCTTAACGATTTCCAACTGCCGAGGGATTTTTACGTGCCCAACTTGTACATGGGACCTCCTATTTTTTCGCCCTTATACAAGAAGGCCGGAGCCGCGCTGGTGTAATGGCTTCGGCGTTGTACTGGCGACCAGGTGTTCATGGTTCAAACCCGGGCGTCAGCGTTTGAAGGAATGTTTACGACCGGAAATTTGACTGAATAACCTGAACGGCTCCTGTGATAAACCCTCTGTGGATGGGAAGGAGCGAAGCTTCTGACCGGGTAGGAAGGAAAGTCCTCAGGTTCCCCAGCCTCGCAATGACATGTCATTGGGCCGAAGGGCTGAAAGCCCAAGTGCCGCTGGTTAAGAAAAAAAAAAAATACAAGAAGGCTAGGTATCCGATCTCACTATATGAGAGATCAGGGGGAATATAACATTATTAGAACCCACTGGTTCTGAAAAAAATGACCATCAAATATAGTTCATGTACTGGGAACCGACTCAGGTACCTATAGAATTAAAGGCGGAAGCCATACATCTGAGCCACTCCGGCCCGGTAATCTGCTGTTTATATACACGTGTTGTTGTCAGGGATCTCTGAGAAAACAGAGAATAAATAGAGTACAGTTCCCACTAGAATGTCATATGAAATGACTACCGTTAAGTTATGCAGATACACCACGTTAAGTTATGCAGATACACCACGTTAAGTTATGCAGATACACCACGTTAAGTTATGCAGATACACCACGTTAAGTTATGCAGATACACCACGTTAAGTTATGCAGATACACCACGTTAAGTTATGCAGATACACCACGTTAAGTTATGCAGATACACCACGGTAAGTTATGCAGATACACCACGTTAAGCTATGCAGATACATCACGTGACATGACTAACGTTAAGTTATGCAGATACACCACGTGACATGACTAACGTTAAGTAATGCAGATACACCACGTGACATGACTAACGTTAAGTTATGCAGATACACACGTGACATGACTAACGTTAAGTTATGCAGATACACCACGTGACATGACTAACGTTAAGTTATGCAGATACACCACGTGACATGACTAACGTTAAGTTATGCAGATACACCACGTGACATGACTAACGTTAAGTTATGCAGATACACCACGTGACATGACTAACGTTAAGTTATGCAGATACACCACGTGACATGACTAACGTTAAGTTATGCAGATACACCACGTGACATGACTAACGTTAAGTTATTGTGACAGACGAACTCATCCGTCCTGAATTTGTTAGGATGATGGTGAGAACCCTCTCATAACATCGGTACCCCTGAAGTGTTGGATGAGATGATACGACTCTTCGTAACGACCCCTTGGATAACATCAGTGCCCCCGAAATATTGTAACCTTTCGTCAAACGGGATTTTTCTTTTCACCTGGACTCATTAGCTATGCAACCTTTCCACGCAGATTGGCAACACGCTGGCTGATTGATATGTGGACAGTTTATCTACCGTTCATTCTGGTCATCGCATTGATTTAAGGAGAGATTAAATCACGCCCATGGTCATCTCTTGAGCAATCATATGCAGTATTTTCATTAACTTGGCCCAGAGGGGGCGGCGCCAGAATCAAACAGATAGCATCGACCACGATCAAAGAAACGGACTGGGGGGATCTCAGGAAAGCTAGCGCCACGATCAAAGACAGTAGTGGTCCATGAAACGATTTCGCATCTCCGTGTTAAACACGGAACCGATCGCAGTGGGAGCGAACGGGGAAAGCCGACGCAAGCAGCGAGCGAAGATACGAGAGGCCAGGGGCGGCTCTCCTTTTAGTCTGGCGGTCAGATCCCCAAAATTCTGAGATCAAAAAAGGTGTCAAGTTTCTCATGTCCCACTCACCTTTCATTTCATTCTAGATATATACAGACCACGTAGAAATACACTTTATCACTCGCTGGCCAGAACTTAACAGAAGCACTAGCTATATTTGAAATCTTGCTAGATTATCCCATGGATTTTTATACATATTTGCAGTGAATTCTATTCTGTGCAAAGCGGTAATATATATATTGTGTAAAGTGATCAGTGGTCTAGTTCATTCATTCTATTTCACTGGATTTTGTGTTAATTTAAATCTATTCAATTAAACCATCTCTATAGTTCCAGTTGTAAATGTAATGATATACCTGCTATATTATTTCCAAAAGATAATAAATGTTAAATGCTTAAATTAACTTTTAAAGTCGCGAAGGAATTTATAATTAATAAATTTAGTTAAGTCTTATATTTATAAATAGTCTTAACGGGAAATTCATCGCGCTTTAGAAGGTTATTTGTTTTCGGTATATTACATGTCTTTTTTCTTTCATACAGAGTGATCGTAACCTGTGCGATCCCAGCATTAAGAAAGCAATAAAGAAATCATCTTAAAAACTTTCCAGACATATTGATGAAACATTTTTTAAATTTAATCTTGTGGCGGTTCGATGCGACCTAGCTATCATAATTATATGAAAGAAAGCCTACCCAAGAATATTTCAAGAACAATCATCATATTAAAATTACAAATCTGTAAGATAACCTGGAAGTTGAACAGTGCCAGTAGCGATACCTGATTTACTGCCCTGCTGTGAGAGAGTACATATTTTCCTGAACGGTGACGGCTTAAGTTTGTTCCTCACTGGATTAATAAACTTTCCGGTCAATTACTATCATCACGCATTGAAGGAATTTTACCATACCGGAAGATTAAAGAGACCACTTCATTTTCACCCTTGTGTCGAACTGTGTCAGTGCCATCCCATAGACTCCTTTTATATAAATAAAACACAATAACTCTTAGGCTTCAAGTCCAGCGATATAGTGGGAATAGTGCTATCAGCCAACCTCGCTACATCTGGGGCGGGACATCGAAGTACTAGACAGTTCACATGTCAATAGTGTAATTGCTGTTTATATAATTCTATTGGACTGTCTGATGCTGTAATCGGTAAGTGTGTGAATATATGAGTGTGGATCCTCACGCGTGTGCAATGAATGACAGGAAATGTAATCTTTTTTTGTAACCATTTTGTTAACTTACTTACCTGGTAATATATATCTTTTCTGTATACCCTACATTGTTCCTTTAAGTGGGATAGTTGATAATTTGTTAACTCTGTTTAAACCCCCGTCCTTTTCTTTTGCTTAGTAAAGGAAAGAACAATTGGGAAGAACAGGATTTTTTTCTACCACCTATACCTAATTTTGTAACACCTCTTTTTTCAGAGTAATTAACTTTACTGTTAGGTTAACTTACCTATGTTCCTGATAACTATCTATCTTTGGACTGGGTTTATCTTTGTCTAATAAGCGGGACGGGCTTAGTCGATACCAATCTTCTTCACCCCCCTCCCCACCTTATTATTTGCATTTTTCAGTACTTATGATTTTCTTTGCTGTAAACAAATGATTATTGTTGTGATTGTTTCTTTTAATTTTAATAAACAATATAAACTTAATCGTTACGGTGTTGGTCTACCCAAAGCCCATAAAATTTCCCCTATTTGTTTAAGATAGTTGTATCCACGTCGTCTGTGTGTTTGAAGCACCAAATCGGTGTGAGCGCAGATGTGTGTCTGGAAAACTGGCAAATAATTGTTTGACCAGGAGAGTGGAAGAGAAGATTGAGAGAAACGATTTGTCTTAAATAAGTCTGTCTTTACTCTCCTCCAGCACTCTGTGAAGCAACTATTTAATCTCTACATTTTCTATCACTGAGTTTTTTTTCACCATCATTCTACACTCTAAACCGGACTACTATTTCTAAGACTCTTTCTCTCAAAATAAATTTACGACAGTTATGCAGATACACCACGTGGCATGACGAACGTTAAGTTATGCAGATACACCACGTGACATGACTAACGTTAAGTTATGCAGATACACCACGTGACATGACTAACGTTAAGTTATGCAGACACACCACGTACAAGACGCTCCTACAGAAACCTACACTGCAGGAGCACAGGAAGTGCTTTAATAAAGCTTCTTGCATGGAAGCCACTTGCTGTGATGGTCCATGTTCGTCAAATAAACGACAAAGTGAAAGATGTTGATAATAATATTAAAACTGTTGCTACGCCATATAAGGATAGGACTACTCCTTCTTCGAGCATGTCGTATTAGGCCACACAGGTTTTCTATAGGGCTGGCAACTTCATCATGTAAAATAAATAGTTACAGAAACCTCTGCTGCAAGACCACATGAATTCGTTGGTGTAGTAGTGATACCCTCCATAAGGAGCAAATAGGGAAATGAGGAGGACGATGTTCGTACAACAAATTAGAATCGATTGATATGCCTTTATGTGCCTTTATGTGCCTATATGTGCCTATATGTGCCTTTATGTGCCTATATGTGCCTATATGTGCCTTTATGTGCCTATATGTGCCTATATGTGCCTTTATGTGCCTTTATGTGCCTATATGTGCCTATATGTACCTTTATGTGCCTATACGTGCCTTTCACTTTTTAAATTTAAAAGCAACATCTTAAATACCATATTACATTGCGGTGCCCTTTGAATCAATCCCCTTATACAACACTCGTTTTCTTTGTCTTTTCTCATCTTTCATGAGATTAGGTCAAACTACTCTGTACATGTTTACATTAAATTGTATCACTGTCACACAGATTTACTGCAGTCACCCTCTGGATGGTCTTTCTCTACCTGAAATGGTATGGAGAACAGTCCAATGATGACGTCAGCTACTGCCAGATTAGAGATGAAGATATTAGTCACTGTATGCATGCGTGTGTTTTTCACGATTACTAAAATCACCAAACCGTTTCCTATAACGGCCAGGAGGGAGACAGACCCGTACAGAAAGGCCAGTAGACAAATGAGACCCGTGGGAACGGTGTACGGGTCAATACCGGTCAAATTACCGTTGTTGGTGGTACCGCTGACATTGGTGTAGAATGTGCTGTCGCTCAAACTGCTGGTATTGATGATAATAATGGCTGATTGTTCTGCGAAGGTTGCAGCTTTTGCCATGTTTTCATGGTAGTGATCAGGCATAGTTGTGTCCGTTCATTCAATTCTATTTCTGCTCATATCTTAAAAGTCTGAGACCCGTAACAATCAACATCCAGTGATCAGAAAGTGAATGAAGTGACCTAATTCGACGATGTTGGTAAATTTATGTTACTGTTATTTCACATGATGTGCAATCAAAATGGCTGAGGCAATGTCATCATTATTATCCAAATCACCGCCCGGACATCTTAGGCATTGGTCTGATATTGTCCAAAAGGCCAGTCCAGTCCATCCATCTGTGTGATGACAGAACCAAGAAAAATTATACATGTAAAAGAAGAATTAATGTAAGTTTAACAAAAATTCAAGTTAAATCAACATGAACAAGTATCAGATTGGTCACAAAAAAGGTTACAAGGTTTGCTTCTTTCCTCGTCCTTTTTTCGAAAAGGTTTCTGATTCCAGTGTAAATTCGTGACTAAGTCATTACTGTTCTTGCGTGTTTGTTTTCTGTAATATGGGTTTGCTGTAGAGGCAGTGGTATGTGGTTTCATTCCTGCTTGTGACATTATTTAAGTCGATCTCTGCTTCACTACGGCAGGCATCAGGGACATTTTTTATACTGACTAATTACATGCTTTTCAATGGTCGGTACCTCTTTCTTTCTCTGCTATGTAGCAGATATTTTGTATTTTTAAACATTCTTACACTTCTCTCAGCAATAATTTCGTCCTGTCTGTTTACCTGACCATCCCTGCTGAGAGAGTAGACAGGTGATGCAATATTAACCGACAACCATGTTGGTTAATCTCGGGTGTGGCTGACATCAGACTACAGATTAACATTAAAATCGCCCAGCGCAGTTGTTTAATCGCTGATAAGGACAGGGTGCGTTCTTCGCCAAGATGGTAATACGCTGACAGTTTGATAGCCACTATGGGGAGATAACGTATTTGTCAGCGCACAGGAATGACATAATCGTTTCCTGTACGACATATTACGAACATATTACTTGAGATAAAAGTAAGATGGTGTATTTGTAGGCATTGCAGAGAATGCAATCGGATGTTTTATTGCCATACATGCATTACGCGCAGAATTTTTCCTACGGGGAAATATTTCGAATTACTACACAAAACACGCATGTTTGAAACAATTGGAGCCCTGCTTAGCATCGTAACAAACAAATGCGGGGGAAGACAGGCAATATAACCTGACCTTTTTGCAGTTTTAAGACACTGTGAGAATCGCTTGCCAAGACGACCACCAGACTGCCAGAAGTCAGAATCAGAATTCCATTTATCTATATTTTTCATTACTAACATGTGAACTAATATGTATATATTGTCATGTGAATATTAATATGTGAAAATTGCTAGTGGATGTCCAAGTCATTTGAGGCTGGCAACCTCAGCGTATCGAATAATGATTTCATGAACCACCTCTGCAAGGGGCTGGTGGTAACTGCTTTATTGCTAGTTTCTTAAAGAAAACTAAAAAAGCATAGGTAGAGCCAAGTTCCATACGGAGCAGGGAGGGAAAGATGAAAGAAATGATTTACATTCTAATTATAATATTTACATTTTCAAACCAGTGTAAATGTCTAAGTAACAAGAAGAGACATGGTACGCAACCAGACGATACGTCAAGGCCTTAAATCCTACCCCCTGCAGACCCAAGTAGAACAGTCCCAATTAAGATGGTTTGGCCATGTCTGCAGAATGGGAGAAGATCGGCTACCACGACAAGCATGGGAAACAAAGAGCCAAGGATCCAGACCCCCAGGACGACCCAGAGTCCGCTGGGAGGACAACATTAGACAATCTTTGAAAGACCAAGGACTAGAATGGAACCAGGCCAGGAGGAAGACAGCCGATAGGATAGTCTGGCGCTCTCTCTTCCAAACCTCTACACCTCACGGTAGAAGGGGAACGACTAAGTAAGTAAGTAAGTAAGTAAATGTCTATGTAAACATATTCACTTTAAAAATAATGAAAGTTTTCAAGCATTTCAACCAGTGTAGATGTAATTGAAAACATATTCAATCTATATTGTGAACATTTTCAATCAGTGGAGATATAAATGTAAACATATTCTATCTATACTATTAACCTTTTCATTTGAATGTAAAGTAAATATAAAGCTATTCAATTTAAATTGTAAAGAAAGTTTTTTTCTCTCGAGGGATTAAGCTTAATTCTCATCGAGGGTAAAATCTGAGGTAGATGGGAGAGTGGAATAGGAAGTTGGAGACACGTAGGTATGTGTCGGCAAACTCAATACTCAGAGGGTATTCGATTCTATTCTTTTACCATACATGTTGGTGGTACCAGCTGAGGGTACTAATCTCTGGAACAAAGGGAGTGTAGAAGTGGACTGACACCATCATCAGTGTGTCTTAGAGACGCGGGACCAGCTTTGCAGTTACTCCCTGATCTTACTTGGAACGTGCTGCGCCTTTGATCTTGACCAGAGACGCGAGAACTCCAGTGCCCTATCTGCACAGAACCCAAAAACCCAGCGGGAGCAAAAACTACCATTTGCAGCTAAGTCAAATCTAAAATCTGCAAAGTGACTTCTTACCTAAAACAACATACCATCACACGATGATGAGTATTTTCTGTTAAAGATTATTCAATTTTTTTAAACTGTTAAAACTTAGCTGATTATTATATTTGGTATTTGTAAATATACAAATTTAACGTCGATTTAATCATTTTGAATGTACTGCATGTTTATCTCAGTCAATTTACTAAATACACTCTAAACAGAGCTATACCAGAATAATAAGAATTTCACTGAGTAAATCAGGGTGGGGGCTTGAACGAGCTGAAATTAATCATTGCTTAATTCTTCATAAAAAGCGGCGAATCAGATATAAGTTAACAATTGCCCTGCCCAATGCAACATTGTTCTTGACTTATGAAATATCTTATGAACCCTCCTTTGAGATAGAAGCATCATTATCCATCTATCTACAACTCTTCCAAGAGTAATCTTGTGCGAAGGTAGACACCTTTGAAGACCCATATTAGATACTCTTGAGTTTTGGACACTGTTAGACCACTACTGTAAAGCAGGGGAGGAAATTACGTGACACTGCTACACATCGTGTGTAAACCCGATCATATTTTTACCCGTTCTATAATCGTGTAAAAACCAAAAACAGGGTATCAAAGTACGTTATTTATTTTTCGTAGTATGGTTTTAATTGACATCCTCAACACTTACTTACTTACTTAGTCGTTCCCCTTCTACCGTGAGGTGTAGAGGTTTGGAAGAGAGAGCGCCAGACTATCCTATCGGCTGTCTTCCTCCTGGCCTGGTTCCATTCTAGTCCTCGATCCTTCAAAGATTGTCTAATGTTGTCCTCCCAGTGGACTCTGGGTCGTCCTCTGGGTCTGGATCCTTGGCTCTTTGTTTCCCATGCTTGTCGTGGTATCCGATCTCCTCCCATTCTGCAGACATGGCCAAACCATCTTAATTGGGACTGTTCTACTTGGGTCTGCAGGGGGTAGGATTTAAGGCCTTGACGTATCGTCTGGTTGCGTACCATGTCTCTTCTTGTTACTTCAACCACCTTCCTCAGATACCTCATTTCTGAGGTTTGGATCTGGCTTTTATGGGTTGTAGTCATTGCCCATGACTCGCATCCGTATGTCAAGACTGGGACATAGGTGGAGCGGTATACAGCCATCTTCGTTTTCTTACCAACCTCTCTCTTGCTGAGGAATCCTCGATTTATGGCCTGAAAAAGTCTCCCAGCTGCTGCTTTTCGAGTGGCCAACTCTTCTTTGATGCCTCCCTTTCGGTCTATAATAGCATCTTGTGTTCCAAGTTCCATAAGTCGTAGTCTGTAGTCCGTTCCAGTTCGTCGCCTTTAGAATCAGTCCAGTTTTCTCTCTTGTGTTGCTAGTAATCGTGATTTAAAGCAAACAGGTGTTTGGCCTGTTGTGCCTTTGCATGGTGGAGGGGCTGCCTCCTTACGGCCTCATCCTCAACACAATTTTAATAATTTAAATCTTGGAACTACTGATAACGTCGTGTGTAAGGTACTTATATTAAACGGCAAGCGGGAAATTCCTGAGATAAATTAAAGACGACTATGAGGGATACTTTTTTTTAAAAATAACTATAATAGGTTAGACAGTGTTTCTCAATCTATTTGGCACTGCTAACCCTTGAGCGAGCCAATGACCATCCCCTTCCAACTTAAAATGAAAAAGATGGAAAAACTGAGCTTGTTAAAAAATATTAAATTCACATATCACTGAGACAATTAACTGATGGACATAATATTTTGTTTTCTAGGCAAATTATATTTTTGGTGATGATAAGCCATATCGTAGCAATGATATTTCACAGTAGTATTTCTTATTAATCGGCTTTACTTTGTCAGACGTCGTCACAGCCAGTGCAAGTGCACATCACAACTAAAACTTACTACTAGTTATGCCAACCATTGTAAGAAAGTCCAGTCTTGAGACGTAGGTATAGCAAAAGGAATTGGCAGCTAGAGAGGATCAGGCATTTAACACTAGCTTGTCACTAACAGATTGCCAGATCAGCATTATGAAAGTCCGTTTTTGGCTTGCTATCTTCCTCCAAGTCATGGAAATATATATATATATATATATATATATATATATATATATATATATATATATATATATATATATAACAAATAAAACAGTGATGAATCAGTTTTGCAAATTAACGGTACAAGTCAAGGAGTATTATCTTTGCACCAGGATGCTTATCTCTGATAGCTTCAGCGGAAAACAGTTTCAAAACTAACTCTCGCGTTCATTCAGGATCTTCGAGACGAGGAAAGTATCCTCTGAGGAATTCTAGAATGCCATCGATGCCTTTAATGGTTGAATATTTATTTTCCTTCCGCCTGCCGTAGTTCTGACAATTCAGGATATATGGACTCAACTACGCTGTACATCCAGATATTGATAAACAGCTAGCAACACTGTCTTGAGCTTTTAGAATAGTTACCATACTCCCGTCAAGTGAGTGATTTAGCATATTGACTTGACCCACCAAATCTGCGAGATAACCCAGCTTGGGAATGAATATGTGCTCCGATGTTTTCAAATAAAAAATTTGTTTTTAACAGCTCTTGTCGTTTACAGAAACATGGTAAATATTTTCTAAATTCTGGCACACAATGTCAGATTGTTAAGCAACAAATTTCTGACGGTAGACTAGTGTATTGTTATAAAGAGATAAGTTGTCTGACACCACATTCAGATTATCAGGTGAAAAGGATGAGAAAAGTTTTATCGTAACTAATATTGTCAGGTTAGAAACGGTGTTGGTCGTTTAAAGAGAACTTGTGTTTAATCTTACAGGCATGACTTGCACGATTTGCCACGCCTACGTCTGTCTTGATTATGACTATATGGACATCAGGACATATGACATAATGATTTCATGCGATGTCAATAATAATTATCAACATTACGACCCTTCCTAATGTTTAAAAGATGCGTAGGTGTAATATACTAAATAAGACACAATACACAAATAAACTAGCCTGAATTACGATTGGTTTGAACAAAATAATCTGCGAAATAGAATTTCTTGTGAGCAAATTTTAACTATAAGACCTGGGTATCGTAAAAACCCCGACGGATTCCAATTCTTATCATTAGAGAAGACCCGTCACCAGATCAGGCGATAGTAAAGATTTTTCAGGGCAGGGATTATAGCTAGAATTAAGCCCTCACTGAGAACCAGCATTACCTACACTAGACTTAAACGACAAACCATTGTTGCCACCTACAAAGCTAAGCTCAATTCAAAGAACACAGATTCTGGACTCAAAATGAATTCACGAAAATTTCATACATGATGAAAAGCACACTTTTCTAAATGAAGATATAAAACCGCTGAACGTTTTTGTTAAGACATCGGTTTTTTATAACCTTGTTGGTAAAATATTTCAGAATTATATATATATATATATATATATATATATATATATATATATATATATATATATATATATATATATATATATATATATATATATATATATATATATATACAGTACTTTTCAAAAAAAATGGCAGTCATATTGCTCAGCTAAATAAGCTGAAATCTAATTAAATATGCATGTTCTGCCCCAAATTTACACTCCACTGAAGTGAGCAAACACTACCAAAAGTAAAAAATAAATTAGCTTAGAGTAACGTCCCTTGATAATAGAGCAGACGACAATTTCTAATGCTAGTGGCAGAAAATGGATACAAAGTCAAAGTGTATGTTAATTTCACAGCTTTGGAATGAAGGAAATCAAACATGTTCAAACATTTCTAAAACCTTGAACATTCCTGAGCAGACTGTCTACAGAGTTGTGAGTAAATTAAAAGCAGGTAATGGAATCGAGTGAAAAGAAGGTAGTGGGAGGCCAAGAATTTTGGACACAAAGGACCATCGGCGTCTCGCCCAAATCGTTCGGGCTGAGCCAATGAAGAGTGTAGAAAACATACGGCAGCGCATGATCGAGTTGGGAAGTCCAGAGGTATCTAATGCTACTGTCAACCGGGAGCTACACAGGATGAATTACACAAAAAAGCGGGTAATTTCGTCACCATTGCTCACAGAGACTCACAAACAGATGCGCTTGAACTGGTGCCACGAACACCAAAATTTGTCATGGGACAATGTGATTTTTTCAGATGAATGTTCTGTTTCGTCTTATCCAGCTCAAATAAATATTTGGACGAAAGGCTCTGTAACGCCTTTGTACCAGCGACCGAAACATACCTAGAAATTCCATCTTTGGGCAGGGGTGTCAGCAAGAGGGGCCACCCCACTGTGTGTTTTCACAGGAATTCTCACGAAAGAAAGGTACATCAACATACTAGAGGGACACCTTCTGCCATTTATGCAGGTCATGTACCCCGATGGGTGCACATTTCAACATGACAATGACCCAAATCATACAGCTCATACCCCCAAAGCATGGCTGCAAGAGAAGAATGTGATAGTGCTGAAGTGGCCCAGCAACAGTCCCGATCTAAACCCAATTGAAAACGTTTGGGCACTACTCAAGAATCATTTAAAAAAGAGTGGACTCAGAGACGTTGAACAATTGAAGAAGGTAGCTGAAAAATACTGGGACAGTCTGACTCTCATTTACCTACAAACATTTGTGGGAAGTATGCCTCGCCGCATCCAGGCTTGCCTTGCTGGAGAAGGCAACATTATATTGTACTGAAACCACTGTTAATAGATAGGGGAGATAACAATCTTCCTCTGGACATACAGTTTTTATTATTATTTGCTTCTATGAGTGTGCTGTGTTGCGAAAATATGACTGCCATTTTTTTTGCAAAGTACTGTATATATATATATATATATATATATATATATATATATATATATATATATATATATATATATATATATATATATATATATATATATATATATATATATATATATATATATATATATATATATATATATATATACAGTAGAACTCCATTTATCCGAACCCCATGGGACCGAGCATCGTTCGGATAATCAAATGTTCGGATAATTGGATTACATAATGTATCGAGTACATGTACACATATTTCTAAAAATAATTAACCATCACAAGGAAAATACACTATAAAACATATTTAATTGTGCTGTAATAATAATACCCACACTGTATTAGATCACTGTATCACCAAAATCTTTCATTACACTGCAGTGCATGTTCTACTTGTACAGCATTAATTATTTTTTTTAAGAAAGAGAAATGTTTTCAAAATAACATTACAAACGATTCAAAACCAGGCGCAACTTACGTATACATGTATTTGCTCAGATGTAGCCCACTATTTAAAAATAATGAGGAATCCTCTTCTGCACCAAACTGGATAGTCTCCTTTTGGCTGCTAAGTCCCGCATTCCCTTCAACAGCAGAAGCTGTGTAGGACAGCTGTCATCTTCTTGCTCGTACCAAGCCATCGCTGTTTCTAGTGCTATAAAGGCCTCTTCAGGACTTGGTCGACGTTTTGGGTTTTCTTCATAAACTAGAAGTACATCATGTACTTCTGAGGAGTCTTTATCATCGGTCACTACATGCATTTTGGTTTTCTTCTTGCACAAAAACAACATTTCTTCGTCATTCAAAAAGTGAAAACCAGAATCATTATCATCTTCTAGCCACATGTGTGCATCATCTTTGTCACAGTCCGAAAATCCGGGCATTGCTTGAAACAGTTCCACAACTTCATTTATACAATCATCATTTGTGTCCACTGCAGTAGTTTCATTTCCTCCTTTTTCCCAAGCAATCTATTCCAAGCCTTGTTGAGATTATCTTGTGACAGGGTGGTCCAAGCATCAGCTAACATATAGCAGCAGTCTTTGAGATTATGCTTTTTGGAAAACGCCACCACACTTTCTTCATCTTCAGCCAACAATAAACGACGCAGGACTTCCTTCTTGTACATCTTTTTAAGCTTTGCTATAACACCCTGATCCATTGGTTGAATCAGTGCTGTTACATTGGGAGGCAGAAAAATTACTTTAAAATTTGCATCAACTGCATTCAATGTATCCGTCTCTGGATGAGATGGTGTATTGTCCAGTAGAAGAAATACTTTTCCAGTTTTCTTTTCTTGTTCTCTCAACCTCTTCACATTTGGGATGAACTGATTTGTATACCAATCAAGAAATATTTCACTATTCATCCAAGCACTCTTCTGTGCTTTGTAGCACAATGGGAGACATGTCACATTCTTTAAACAACGTGGTTTTTTGGCTTCGCCGATCATTAGCACCGCACCGGTGAACGATGACTTCCACTGGCATTCGCGGCTAACAAAATTGCACTTTTTAAACCCAGGGGCAGATGCTTCGAGCTGAGATGCAAGTGATTTTTGAGGCAATGATTTCCAGTATAAGCCAGTCTCATCGGCATTATACACATCATCGAGTGAATAACCTTCTTCCAAAAAAGCCAAGAATGTTTATTTAAAATTTTCAGCGGCAGTTGCATCGCTAGATAAAGATTCCCCTTGAATCTCCAATTCTCGTATGCCATGACGAGATTTAAAGTTTGTTAACCATCCCTGGCTAGCCTTAAAGTCAGGAATGACCGTCAAGTTGATTGTTGAACTGAAGTGCCTTTTCGCACAATAGAGAGCCAGAGATAGGTTCCCCTTTGCTTCTTCTTTGCACAAACCATATATACAAAGCCTCTTCCAATTTCAAATCTTTCGCATTTCTCATAGTTTTACGTTTCTTCGACCCATTTTCACTATCCAATTTCGATGCAAAACTCATAATTTTATCCTCGTTACTTTTGATGTCAGAGACGGTAGCTTTCCCAACATTGAAAATCCTGGCAAGTGAAGACACAGTTTCACCTTTTCCTAGTCTCTTGATAATTTCTGTTTTCGTTTCAATTGACACAACATTGCGGTTCCTTTTATATGCTTTAGGCTTATTGGAAGATGCCTTATCGCACAGAGAAATACTTGTACACCAAAATTATTCTGCTGTAGTAGCAGACACAATTATTTTAAGTTGAACTGTCTGTTTAGCCAGTGTTCTGCCTAGAACGCACTCGTACACTGGATTTGGTAAACCAGATATTAACTGACTTTATGATCTAACTGACTTCTTGTACGTAAGCGACCGACCATTAGCCCATCATATCCTCTACAAATTGTTCGCACACATTTGAAGCTTGCCGCATCAAAAGATTCAGAAATGTAGTCTAACATGACTGGTGGCTCCTGATTTTTTTTCTTCTGGAAAAAGTGTTCGGATAATTGGATGTTCGGATAATTGGGGTTCGGATAAATGGAGTTCTACTGTATATATATATATATATATATATATATATATATATATATATATATATATATATATATATATATATATATATATATATATATATATATATATATATATATATATATATATATATATATATATATATATATATATATATATATATATATTTATTTATATTTATTTTTATTTATTTATTTATTTATATATTTGTGTGTGCGTGCGTGCGTGTGTGTGTGTGTGAGTAAATATAAATCCTTCGTTGGAGTTGATAACTTGTTTGATTGAAGCTGATGTCTTTTTTTAAAAGAATACTTATGTACAGAATGAATCATATTAATAATACTTAGCTGAATTACCTTCGGCTGAGGCCTCAATAAAAACGAGTCAAGTGTTACAGAGTGACGAATATCTATCTCCCAGAAGGGGGCGGGAGATACAACGTTTACAACAAACCTAGTAAACGCAGTTGTTGTACTAGCTATCCTAAAACTATGGGAGACTCCCTGCATAGAACGTAATCCTCCTATTTACATCACCGCCAAGAGTAATCTGGAGCAAAGGTTGCTACCTTTGAAAACACTCATCCTTTTTACTCCAACTGTTGGGTCATTCGTGAACCACTACGGCAAATCAAGAGCAACAATCCGCGACAGGAATTAACTCGTCCAAACATGATGGGAAACAATTATGCTGTGCTCTTTCTGCAGCATATCCTAACGACGGCCCTAATTCTCCTGTGGTCATTTAATTTATTTCCGTTTTCCTTCAGAAGTAAATCAATGGCATGCAAAGCGTGGCAAGAAAGCACAGAAGCTTAATCTATTATGGGCAATGTTGCTTCCCTAGCTAAATATATAAGTATGCGATGGGGGTGTGTTGCGCAATGAACTCTGCTATTAAATGGGGAAAATTTCAGAAATTGTATCCAGAAAAAAAAAGGCAAGGCATAAGTTTTTCTGAAACACCCGGCATTAAGAGATGGTAAGAAAAGGCGCGGTGTTTCAATGGGCTTGCAATTTAGTTTCCTCGTCGTAGTGCGCGGCTTCTTCGTAATTTCTAGAAAATGCACCGTGAAAGATTGCAAGTTGGTGAGAATTTGTTACAGACGAGACACTAAGAAAGTTAGTACAGTAGGTTGAAGACCGGCATGAATCTCGTTGTTACGTAAATCGGAAACATAGACACGTGACAGCCAAGGTAGGTACTGAGACCTTTGTTAAAGACATTTATTGTAAATGCAAATACTGCTTTAATGGAGTGAAGTGTTAGAGATTTCACATGTATTTCAGCATATATGAGGGAAAAGGGGGGGGGGGGTGACCAGTTATTCTCCTCACTGCCTTTGCCTTTGCTAATTCAAGAAATGGGTCAGGCACCTATTTGTACAGCTAGGTTGACTTGAGCGTGGACTGCAATCTGTATTTTTACTTACGGTAAATAAAACATAATTCAAAGCCAGTCAAACTGGATAGGAGAGGAGATATTTGGTATTTAAAGTGGATATAAATGGAGATCCACCCGTGTGTTACCGGGGCCCGAAAGGGGAGCAAAGAATAGTAACACTGCACCCTACCACGCATGTCGTAAAAAGCGACTAAGGAGGGTATGGGCATGGGGCTGTTTACCCCATCCCGTAAAAACTTCGCACAGTGGGCTGATCACCTGCTTGCCAACCAATCTGATTACGGAAACAATGATAGATTGTTTGGTCTGTTTTTGTTCCACAAAGACGCCACTAGGCGTGGTGGAAACAGCGATAGATTGATCAATTTGTTGTTGCCCTAAGACGCCACTAGGCGTACTGGCCACATACTGCTTTGCCGGTTGGTGGCTAAGGATGGAAGAAGAAGAAGAAATGGAGATCGCTGCTAGCCAAACTGGAGGGGAATGGAGTTAGCTTGTAGATAACGTTAATATAAATGGAGATAGCTGCTAGTCAACGTTGATACCAATAAAGATCGCAATTATTACTACAGTTGATAAGAATGGAAGGCGTTAATTAACAATAGGAGATAAGAATGTAGATCTTTGGTAATCAAAGTAGATAGGGATGGAGATTCTTGGGAATAAAAGTCGATATAGAGACGATTAGGAGGGTAACAGTATATCTTCAAGATATCTTAAAGAACCCCTAATGATTTTTGGGTATATCCATCGCCCAGGTAGAACTATTACCATCTCCCAGTCATGTGCAGTCAAGAATCGACGGCAAAGGGATGTTTGGTTTAGCATGTGTAAAATAGTAATATAAATATTTTATAATGGATAATAAAACAGACCGTTGGTAGAAAACGTAGATAGAACCAGAGACCCTTGCTAGCTAGGAATAGAGATTTGTGGTGGTAAAGCTTTCTAGGCGAAGAGATCATCGGTAGTCGAAGAAAATACAAAAGAAGGTAATACTCGTATATATTTTAAGTAGGCGGAAAAGGAGATATATATATAGTCATAGTACTAACTGTACATGTAAAACGTCTGCGCCGAATAATGAACTAATCCCGCCAGCTTTTCGGGAAGATACGGAAAGGGTGAGCATTTGACTGTGAGAGTTAAATTGAACACCTATTAATTTGTTCATGGTGTTTGAACATTGACCATAACCCATGATAAGTTTTACTACAAAAATCCAGTGCAGTTGGCATAGAAAGGAATGAAATGATCACAGAAGATTTAGTACCGACATCGGGACACGCAGCAGAAAGAGCACATCGTAATTATTTACCCATCATGTTCTGGCGGGTTACTTGCTCCTTATAAATACAGTTCATGAGCACAACTGTTGCTACCACCGCTACCATGGCTCCTACAGCATCTACAACATCTAGTATGATAACGCAGTAAAGCTTCTATCATGCTGGAATATTCAACACAGAAAACTTTAAGAAGAGATCCACTGAATCACAAGAACGAAACTTTTCAAAAACGAACAACGGAATATTCTTGTTTAATTTTATAGCAGTGGAGGCCAAGTAAATGATACCATAGTTGTAATAATTTAAGCACGCAATTTCACGATATAGGGATATTTTTTAAGACTGCCACACAAATTAAGATAACAAATACAGAAAATTGTAGAAAGTAGTTGTTTGCTAGCATTGGAGAGTGAGAACAGCACAACTTGATGGAATTAGGCATGTGAAACTAGCAAACGATGCAGTGCATCCTCCGATGCTCGATATTTGTTAAATACAAATTAGTCAAATAAACTGATTAATTTAGATAGAGAGTGTTTCATTGATTAGGCCGCCGTCGTAATCCACGCCTTCTGTCTTGCATCACGGTCTGTCCAATTTTTTTACTTGCCCCAAATGTAACTGGACCATGTATGCAATAATCTACATGGAGTAAACCTTCACTAAGATAATTATTACATACGTTATCTGAAACCTGAAATACTCGTATTAATATCTAATGCTGGCTTCTCAGAGACGCTGTCAAGCTTTGACCAAGAAATGGAGCTAAGAATCCATTATTAATCAGTCGTTTCTTTCCATAGATCACGTGATTCATAACTATTCAATACCAGCATTTTTGTCATCCTTAAACAGCCACACAAGTAGTCCACGAATCTAGTTTGTTTACTGAAGATGACACTCCAATCAATTGCAGGAACTACATTTATAGCGGAGGAGATAACGTGCCAGGTACCACCAAGTCAGAATAAAGTTCCCCCGCTTCGCATAAGCCCGCCAAATCTGAGCTCTCAATCTGATCTTTATCTGCACAGACCAATATATGCCCCCAACTAGTTTATGCTGTTTTGGAGATTCTGTAAGTCAACATTTGTATGTAAGAACCGAATACTCTATACCATCTTTTCAAAATTACTAGCTGAAACAAGACCACATATAGACACCACATTGCAGAGCTGCTTTGTATTGTAAACGTAAATTTAATTTAAAAGAAATAAAAATTGTTTTAAGATTACAATGAACTGCAGAAAGCTGATAAATTTCACATATTTCACGTTGTTTGCAGTTTCTTTTTATTACTTCAGCTTTTGCCGTCTTTGGGTGGTCGAAACTCTCGGCTGCTGTTTTGAAATAAAAATTATTCACAAATTTATCACACATACGAAGACAAAAAAAACAGAACAGCATTCTTCTCATTGATGTATAATGAATGTACACTTACTTGTGAATGTACTTTAGTTTTATTTGTAATAAAAAATAAACATGATTAAACTACTGATGGTTCTAATAATTATTATTTTAGCTATATTAATTAATTATTTTATTTACACAGCTTAAACGTAATTTTAATTAATCGTAAAATATAATATAAACTTGTAAAATGCTACCTTAAGCCCAATTTTTAGGATCACTGTTCCGTCAGTTCTTTTCAAATGAATAAGTGTCCGTGAACAAAAAATTTTAGAAACGCTGATCTAAACTATTGCCACTTTAGGATTCTTCTTCTTCGTCATCTGTATGCTTAACTCCTGTCGGGAGATAAATCACTGGCCACTATTTTCGACTTGAGTCTGTTTTGTAAGCGAACCCATTCATTATGTTGTCTGTGTTATGCGGTCTCTCTAAGTTCTTTTATCTGCTTTTTATGCTCACTCTTTTCTTGTGTTGCCAGCAAGAGTGCATCACAGGGGCGCAATAGCATTGGAAACTCTATATTGCTGGCCATCACATTTAACTTTTCAAACTGTCCGAACACTGAGCACGTGGTCCCGGCTAGTAATATTATACTCTAAACACGCTCTGACTTCTGGCATAGAGAGTTATCAAAACCCAATTAGTGACAACAATCACAAAACCAAGACGACAATGTCTACTCACAATTCCCGGGAATGGTCTTCTCTATTCTTTTTTTTTTCTCTTCCATGCCTACTGTTTGTCTGTCCGATGTCTTCTACCTGTGTCTGTCCGATGTCTTCCACTTGTGTCTGTCCGATGTCTTCTACCTGTGTCTGTCCGATGTCTTCTACCTGTGTCTGTCCGATGTCTTCTACCTGTGTCTGTCAGATGTCTTCTACTTGTGTCTGTCCGATGTCTTCTACTTGTGTCTGTCCAATGTCTTCTACCTGTGTCTGTCCGATGTCTTCTACCTGTGTCTGTCCGATGTCTTCTACTTGTGTCTGTCCAATGTCTTCTACCTGTGTCTGTCCGATGTCTTCTACCTGTGTCTGTCCGATGTCTTCTACCTGTGTCTGTCCGATGTCTTCTACTTGTGTCTGTCCGATGTCTTCTACCTGTGTCTGTCCGATGTCTTCTACCTGTGTCTGTCCGATGTCTTCTACCTGTGTCTGTCCGATGTCTTCTACCTGTGTCTGTCCGATGTCTTCTACCTGTGTCTGTCAGATGTCTTCTACCTGTGTCTGTCCGATGTCTTCTACCTGTGTCTGTCCGATATCTTCTACCTGTCATTCATAACCCTCCACTCCCAAAGAAGCATAGGCCTTCAACAAACACATGCCAAGCCCTCCTGTCATTTGCCATCATCTCAAGTTCTTTCCACGTTCTCCTCATCATTTTCACCTGTTTCCAGCTCTCTTCTCCATGTGCTTCTTGGTCTACCTCTGCCTGTCTTGCCCTAGGGGTTCCAGAACAAGGACTGCCTTGTAATGCTATCAACAGGTTTCCTCAGTGTGTGTCCTATCCATCGCTATCGTCTTCTTCTCATCTCTTGTTCCACTGGCACTTGTCTAGTTCTTGTTCTCAGTTCCACGTTGGTAACCTTGTTGTCTTTGTTGTTCTCCATGTCTCAGAGCCATACAATAGGACTGACTTCACATTTGAGTTGAAGATTCTTATTTTCGTGTTGGATCCGATTTCTCTTGATCTCCGTATATTTCACAATGCAATGAAAGGTCCTCTTGCTTTTTGTATTCTTATTTTGATATCACTGTCTGTCCCTCCAACTTTGTCTATATTGCTGCCAAGATATGTGTACGATTCTACATCTTGTATTGGTGTTTCTTCATGTTCAACCCTGTTATCATTACTTGCATTTGTTCCCATTATTTTTGTCTTTTCCTTGTGTATTTTCAGACCCAATTGCTGTGACCTCTTATCGAGTGTTTTCAATTTGTCCTGCATCTGATTACGGTTATGGGACAGAAGAGCCAAGTCATCAGCAAAATCCAGATCATCCAACTGCTTAATCAGAGTCCACTGGATTCCATTTCTGTTGTGTGTTGTCGATGTTCTCATAACCCAGTCTATTGCTAGTAAGAAAAGAAATGGAGACAAAAGGCATCCCTGTCGCACTCCTGTTCTTATCCCAAACGGTTCTGTAGGCTGTCCTTCATGAAGAACTCTGCATGTCATGTCTTCATGTTTCCTTTATTAAATTAATGATCTTCAGGGGGATTCCATAATGCCTCATCAATTTCCAAAGTGATTCTCTGTCTACACCGTCAAATGCCTTTTCGTAGTCACAAATCCGATGTATAGGAGTGAATTACATTCCAGACTTTGTTCAACTATTATTCTAAAAGTGGCTATCTGGTCTATACAGGATCAGTTTTGTCGAAAACCTGCTTGTTCATCTCTCAGTTTCTTGTCTATGGACTCTTTTAATCTCTCAAGGATAATCCTGTCCACAATTTTGATGGGTGACATGAATGCAAAGATAGGTACAGTCAACACCGGCTTTGAAGAAGTCATAGGAAAACATGGGCTAGGAATATTGAATGAAAATGGAGAACTATTCTCAAACTTCTGTGCTTCAAATCAACTGGCTATATTAGGAAGCATGTTTCCACATAAGAGAATACACAAGGCAACATGGATATCACCAGACCATAGAACAGAAAATCAGATTGATCATATATGCATAAACAAGAAGTTTAGATCATCATTGCAGGATGTAAAGGTATATAGAGGAGCAGATGTGGCATCAGATCACCACCTTCTGATAGCTAAAGTAAAATTGAGACTCAAGAGATAAGCAACAATGCAAAATTATAGACAACAATTTAATGTAGGACATCTAAGAAATCAAGAAACAAGAGACAAATTTGCGGTCACGATATCCATCTTCTACCTGTCTTCTTCTTCTTCTTCTTCCGTCCTTAGCCACCGACCGTCAAAGCAGTCAGTGGCCATTACGCCTAGTGGCGTCTTAGGGCAACAGCAGATAGGTTTTCTTTGCCATTGTTTCCCATCACGTCTATTGGCGTCTTTAGGGCAACGGCAAATCAATCCATTTGCTGTTGTTTCCGTAATCGAAGTGACTGGCAAACGGGTGATCAGCCCGTTATCTTCTACCTGTGTCTGTCCCTATATCTTCTACCTGTGTCTGTCCCATGTCTTCTACATGTGTCTGTCCGATATCTTCTACCTGTGTCTGTCCCTATATCTTCTACCTGTGTCTGTCCCTATATCTTCTACCTGTGTCTGTCCCTAAATCTTCTACCTGTGTCTGTCCCTATATCTTTGTTTTTGTTACGACTTTTCAAACATTGTTGTAATGTTAATTTTTCTGAAAATAAACTATTTTAAAATGGCGTGCTTATGTCTAACTTGTGTCACGCTGTAAGCGTTCTTCTTTCTAGGGCTTTGCATGACAATGCTGTAATACCTCCGGTTTCTATCACAAAGTTTTCCGTTTTATCATAACGAACTCTGCATTTATTGTCTCATATATTTTACATATACGGTTAGTCCATTTATAACAGTTAGTCCATTGCGCCCTCTCAGTTTTCAAAAGCTCAGGTACAGAGTTACTTGGTCTAAACAGTTCAACCCCTTTCCGTGGTCCCGAAATGCAATGCAGAGTTGTAAGTAATATTCCATATCCTGTTTTGCTTCTACGCCGCATTAGACTTTGTCATTTCTAGAGGAACTGTTTGCGTAAAATCTATCTATTTATCCCTCGCATATCGTATATATAATGGTCTTCTGCACCAGTTACGTCTTTCTGTTCATAAAGCACTTGAAATGTATTAGGTTTTGGAGCATTTTATATTTATTTTATTTTGTAACAATGAATATTTGTTTCATTTCAACGTTTATGGATATCCTACACTGAAATGTTGCCAAAAGACGTGTGTTATTGTGTATCTTCTTTTTCAGCTTTAATTTACCGAACAGACGTTGGTGACATCATGCCACGTCTGCTCTTTCATATGCTTTTAGTCGTGTAAACTTGGCCTGAACTTCTCCTGTATGCAAATATAATCAATGTGATTGTTGTTGTCCTGTGGTCTATAAGATTTACATTGCACCATGAATACTTGTGTACAACTGGCAATCATTCACTCATCACTTTTCTTCTCCTTACAGAGCATAGAACCACCGCTGAAGCTGGTCCCCATGCAAGAAGCCTCCATCTTAGCACGAGCTCTTGAAGCAGTGATTTCCGTTGTAATTTATTTAACATAATGAGATTACCAACCCCATTCACAACCTGACCTTTTTTACGACATCCCTTTGGTGACAGTAGTCCTATTCTTTAGTTGCCTCCTTAGAGACCACCGGGAACAAGACACAAGACACAACCTTACCTTCTTAAGGTCTGTTGTCGGTCATCTATTTATGTCTTTTTATTTGTTTGTCTGTCGTAAAGTCCGTTTATATCGGTGTGACAAAATATGTCCGTTCTCTTTCTCTTGTCCTCAATTCTCACCGGCCGTACTTACTCGAACATCTTTCCGAAGCGCCCCTTTTTATTTTCTATTGTTTTCGCTCTCCTCGACCAAAGTTATCTTGTCCTACTTCATTACTCACCAAACCCTACCGGACCACTTGAACTGTTTTGCAGCCACGTCGACGTTTGATTAGTTTTCGTTAATCAGACGGATTAAGAGTCTACATTTAGCGAGATTCTTATTGTTACATAAGACATACGATTTAGAGATAACAGAATAATCTTTGTTACCCCAGACGGCATGGGGTGAAAACCCAGACGTTTGTCTGGGATGTCGGAAGATCCTGTTAAAGATTAAGGCACGGAAAATGATATAACATTTCCAGCATACTGACTTTGTGTTGGTGATCAACTACGAGAAAGTAACATTTTGGAGGAGATTATCAGTGATACATCTATGATGTAGTGAGTTGTTAAACATGATAACTGGCAACGGAAGTGGCAAGGCCGTATATTGTCATGAACGATGGTCAGATTAGTTTGAAAATCTCATGTAAGGGGAATATCTTATGTGTCATGCAGTAACGTTTCACGTAATTTTTTTTTTCAATGGAACAGCAGTGCAGTATGAAGCTTTTATTGGTCCCATGGTTACTTAAACGTATCATTCCTTTAAAATCGTCATCACAATAGTGGTATCCAAGACTAATGCTTTTATTTCACTTCCTATAAACAGTGCCGTGTATACCGTGCCATGATCTGAGACACAATAACAGAACAAATTAGTCTATAACAAGGTCAGATGGTGTAAATTTGTGTTTCCCCAACAAGACAGATGGCGAAACTTTGACGGATCTAACAAACCGACACTGGATTTATGCTTGTTAGACACGAAAATACGAGCGATAAACTGATGGATGCATGTCTCAGATGGAACCCAAAGTGTTAAAAACAAGATGCAGACTAACGAACGTAACATAGAAGTGAACATTCATGATAAAATGGAATCAGACCCGGTTAACTCATTGAACATAAAGACCGTCTTAGTGAAACAAGCAGATCTAATTCTGAACGGACAGCGCACGACAGACGTATTTTAAAAAAACAGACAATGCTTGACAGAATTAAGCAAACAAACGGACACCTAGTGACAGAAGTCTATCATGAAATAAACAACGCGTCACAGACGGAGGGCATCGGCAAACGCAGCTTTTGAATTAGCTGTATAGCTTAGCTGACGTAACTGTTAGTACAATTCCTGCTAATAATACTAATGATAATAATAATACTTGTTGCGGTTTCAGCGCCGATGCTGCTACTATTGATGCTACTGCTGATTTTCCTGCTACCACTGCTTTAGTTCTACAACTAACTGAGCAACAACAAGATCAGTAAACGCAAAATAAGCTGACCCATGGTTATGTTTAAAAAAAATTAATAATAATTTAAATAAATAAACTCTAACAGACATTTGCAAAAGCTTTAAAACATAAAAGCTAAGAGAATGGAAACCAGTTAGGTTGAAGATTCTTTTTTCGTCATTCGACTTGGTTATTTTGTTTTGTTTTTTAACTACCAAAAATTTCCAAATGCAATGAAATTGTCTCTTGCCATTTGTACTCTTGTTTGGATGTCACTGTCCGCTGTCTGTTACTTCAACTGTATCCATGTTCCTGCTAATATCATTATTTGAGTCTGTATGTCACAGGGATGTCTCCCCAAACAAAGGCAATCTAGCTGGTGTGAAGCAAAGGGCAACCACTGCAATTAACCCTTCCCTCTCCCTACTTTTTTCGTGCAGGGAGCATGCATCAAAGCCATTCACGCGCTCTTGTAGTGCTGGTTTTGGTAACCGGTCGTTTTATTTGATGTCTGGTTGGAGAAGTCGTCCTATAAAATTCTTTATCTCATCAGACATGCCTGGGCACAACAATTTATAACAGTAAAGTAGCTAACATGACAAGAACTGAATTGTGCGTAGTGAAATGAACAAACATTCGTAGCTTAACCTCACACACAATTACAGTTTGCCTTACCCATTTACTCGAACATACTCCTGCACCCATTTATTAAAAGTATATGCACTCACGTAGGCAATAACATCATATATATATATATATATATATATATATATATATATATATATATATATATATATATATATATATATATATATATATATATATATATATATATATATATATGTACTCTTGTGAGCTCCTTGCGAAGCATGAGGGCACCACTGCAGCAGCTGGTCCTATTGCAGGAAGCCTGGACGAAGCAGCCACGTGATCTTACAGTGGTGGTTTCTGTTTCAATTTGTTTTACATGATGAGGTGGCCTGCACAATGGCATATTAGTCGCCGTACACGACATGCTTGAGTGAGCTGTGGTCCTAATTTTTGTTTGTCTCTTCACATACCCCTGGGAACCACACGTGGCAAATATACACATCTACTAGCATATATTCTAACATACTACGTGCAAATACATGTCTCATACGAATAAACATACATTGACACGCAGTAGCAAATAAACACATCTACTAGCATATATTCTAACATACTACGTGCACATACATGTCTCATACGAATAAACACACACTGACACGCAGTAGCAAATAAACACATCTACTAGCATATATTCTAACATACTACGTGCACATAAATGTCTCATACGAATAAGCACACACTGACACGCAGTAGCAAATAAACACATCTACACCCACTTTTACATACCAACTCACTTTCATACGTACACATATGCACACTTGCGCACATACACACAACCTACAAAATCCTCGCTAGCACAGACAATCTACCAAATTATCAACACAACGCAGCTTGTATACCTTGCCCACACACAATAAACAAAATCAAAGCTTGGAAAGAATTTTCCAGGTAAAAATAGTGAACAATTATTCCAGCGAGATAATCGCTACCTCATACAAGACGACAACCTCTAATTAACATCCCATGAGCGAGGAAACATTGGCGTCTCACTTACTGTTTAACAAGACAGGATGAGCGAGGAAACATTGGCGTCTCACTGTTTAACAAGACAGGATGAGCGATTTGTGCTTCCTGATCAATTTCTGGAGCAATGGTTCTCCACCGTGTACCCCCAAGACGTTCACAAGTTGTGTCTATGTTGGGTCGCAGCAGAGATGCCTTGTGAGAGTTGATATGATACCATGTGTGCATATGTCACTGTTTAGTTATTTAATTCTACATGTGATTTCTTAGAATGATTATGGCCGTACCGTGGACATCTAAGAAATCCAATAAGGAAGTCCTGGCGAAGGCTGGTTAAAAGAAACATTTCATTATGAAGAAATGGAAAATATAGTTACAGTTCAGAGACATATTCTAAGAGAAGGAAAAATATAATGCATGACAATAACAGGAAAGATGGGCAGGAAGAATGCATAGAAGAAGTCAGAGCCTGAAAAATGTAGATGAAATGACAGCACAGCATGGCAAGAAGCCACTTACAGGACTCACAAGCAATACCAGATACAGTGAGTTGTAAGAAAGAAAGCTTAGGCCATTCGACACAGTATGTAATAATGATAATGCTTTCATACATTGGATCCATACAGTTTGTAACATTTGATAAGGGACCCATTCATTTAAACAATTTGAGAAGCTTTGACCTATAGTATCTCAGTAATAGTGGCCCAATAAGGGTAAGGCAGTCATTATCATTGTGACAACTTTTCTTATGATCGTTGGTGGAGGAGAGTTTGTGTTACTCCAGGAAATTAAGATATGTTTGAGAGTGGGAGACGAAGTAACACACATAGAGAGGGAAAGAGAGAGAGAGAAACGTATGACAAAGGGAGTGGGACTCATGTAGTGAATATGCCTGCACGCCTTGAAAGTGAAAATGTAATTCGGTAGAGGGAAAGTAACCTGGTTTATAATAGACATAAAGAAGAAATGTATAGTTATATGGACATACTCAGTCACTGATATAAAGAATTGATAAAAGACAGACAAACCGATAATACACTGTAGTGAATTTCTAAATGCAATATCTAAATTAATATATAACAATATAGGGCATAAAGGCAAAATAAGAAAGTATAAAAGAATTTTCTACTAGAACTGTTGGTATCGCCTACGCCTTCAGATTATTATTTGCTAACGAATAGCCGAACAAAACGGTACCCAAATTTTTCAAATTCGTCCTTGACATAATCACTTTTCCTAGTTCTAAGAAAATTGTGCCTAAAAATGCATTGTGGAACGAGGAGGGGAAAGGATAGATGAAATGCTAATTCGTTTCGCATTGATTTTAAACTAAAAGCCAATACCAATACAGGGGCAAGCCTTGCCTTAGGGGTTTCACCAAAATACGAGGAAAAAGTTAGAACATGCAGACAACTCGTGTCACAAAAACAACCTTAGCTCTTATTTCAAAGGACGTAATTATCACGTAAATAGAGAAGACAGCACATGGAAAAGAATTGAACGTGTAGTAGACTAAAAATAAAAACACTAACATAGAAAAAAAAACTGTATACTTCTGAACCAAGCCAACTAGTCCCATATAAATTGTATATTCGTGTACCTTAGGACTTGCTGACAAAGAATATGGTAATAGTTACGCAAATAGTCCATTAATTAACTAATTATAGCAATAATACTATAGTGGACCCGACCAGACTGTCAAGTAAAAATCATGCCTGCTTATAATTTTTTATGGCATGTTTTGAAAAAACGACTTTGGGTAAATGAGGTTAAAAGGTACGGGACATTTGATTGGGTGGATCTTAAAAGAAGGCGAAGTATGATTGGTTGACCTAAAACTAAAAATATATTTGCCTTGGAAACATATTGGGAGTTGTTATTTGAAACGATAGATTCAAAAATAAATGTAAACATGGTCCCATTGGACAAAGCAGTAGATACTGGTACGAAACGGGGACTGTTCACTGCCATTTCAAGTAAATTTTGTGCAAAGCAAGATCGATGAGAGCAGGCGGAGAATTTTCTAACATAGGAAAAGCCTGGACATAGGGCAGATCGAAAACGTGCCATATTCTATTGCCTAGTCATCGTTTACTTGTGTTATTTCCTTGCATCTGTGGTAAGATTGATTTTCTTAACATTTTATTTAAAATAAAATTTGAATGTGAGATACTAACATACGACTGTAAGTAAGTGAGTCTATGGCAGACTCAAAACAGAGTCTAGAGATTGATCCAGCATATGAAAGACTATCAGAGAGGTGTAGACCAACTAAATTATATAGGATTATCATCAGGAGCATAATACCTATCCTATTGTATGGACAACAGATTATTGCTGGAATTGCAGAGGCGTTGTAACTATTAGGGGAGAGGAATACTGGTATACCTGGTCACATCAAAAGAAACTGGTGAAAGGGAATGTCGTAAAGAGCTGATCTTACATGTTTGTTTGTAATGTGCCTGTACTGGTTGTTGAATATTGGTGTAGGCTGTTGATTACGAAGGAGGCATATCCTTCTGATTTCAGAGGGTTTTGGTTGCTGTCAATAACTGGTGCCAGACTACAGTGGGCCGATATAGTCATGCCACAGTCTTGCTTTTTTCGGGGACAACTGTAAACCACCATCATTCTTGAAGAAGTGGGAGCTGAAGGTTGTCGTTCAGCGAAGTGCAGGAAGAGTCCTACATCATATTACAAAGATAGGTGCATGTTTCGGCACCTGATCGCTCAACTAACATTATATTAGAAAAGAGACTGGGAATAGTGATATAAATATTCCATCAGTGTCCATAAAAACTTACAAACAACATGCAGAGATGATGATAATAAACAATCAACCAGTGTATACTAGAAGTCACCTCAGTTAAACAATACAACTACACCCTTATATAATAATATGTGTATTATGGTCAGAAGACCCATTGTGTACATTGATTGATGTAATTAATTTCTATGATTTCACTTTGATTGTCAGTCCTGATTCCAAATAAATCAGATTCAGGACAATAAATTGAAAACATTAACTTTACCAAACTTTCAACCACTGACTTACTAAAGATAGTCTTTTAAAGTGTAGTTTGTATGTGATTGTCGTGGTACTGTTGTGTTGTATTAGATAATAAAATAATTTGTGTAATTGTTTATATGTTTAGTTGGTTAATGCAACCTTACACTAACATTTCATAATCCTAGACACCAAACGTAGTCATCTTACATTCTATCTAGAATAAGTCTGAATGAGATCATAGTGGTGGTAGTAGAAAGGTGCCCTGGAAATTTACTCTAATATTTATTATATTCAGGGACCTTCACAGCTGACCTCATTCAGTACACTAAGATTTCTTAACAACAAACTGTATTAACATCAAACCCACCACATACACATAAAGAGGCTGATGAACAACAGTTATTGAAAAAGACATACTGTATATATATACACCAGCAGACATTTTAAAAAAGATAAGGAAGTTGGCCACAGATAGACACATAGTACAGTTCTACATTCGCAACCAGTTTTTCATGGACTTCTCTGCATTTTTAACAGTTAGGTCCGGTATAATTTAACCGGAATGAGATAAGTCCCGGTTTCTAGCTTTCATCGGAGGAACCAATGAGGCATTATGTCCTCTATCAGTTATGGAAGTCATCAAATGCCCCATTCTTCATGAAGAACAACTAACCGAATCTATTGAGATAAGAACTTGTGTACGACAGCTGTGCCTCTTGTCGCTATTTCTCTTCTAACTGATTACAGATTCATCATCTCAACCCATAACCCGTCATGGGTCGTAGGGGTGCCATGGTGGAAGCATCAGCAGACAGGGTCCTCCACTGCTCTCTATTCTCAGCAATGCGTACAAGTGTGGAAAAACCGTGTCCTGCCCATTCTTTGATGTTATCAGCCCAGGATTTTCTTTGCCTTCCTCTTCTCCGTTTACCTTCGACTGTTCCCTGGAGGATCGTTTTCGAAAGGGAGTCATGACGAGTTACATGCCCAAACCAGGCAAGCTTTCAATGTTTCACTATTGACAAAAGTGGTTCTTGGTGGCCTGCATAGGTGTTTATCTTCTCTCTAACATAGACATTTGTTTTGTGCTCTTTATAGCAAATGCGCAAAATTCTTCTATAACATTTATGCTCGAAAGCCTGAATCCTTCGCTCCGTATCTGCAGTGAGTGTCCAGCCCTCACACCCATACAAGAGAATAGATAAATATAAGTGATTTGTATAATTTGATTACAGACTAGATTGTGACAAAAAGACATCAACCAACATAAGTGTACTTTAGCGCCTTAATTGAAACAGCTCGACGATCTAGATTTTGCCGATGACTTGGTTTTTCTGTCTCATAATCGTAACTAGATGAAAGACAAATTGAGAACACTTTTGGTGATAAGTTTGAAAATGCACATGAAAAAAAATAAGGATTACTAGAGTAAATACGGCAAGCGGTAGCCAGACTGACCTTGAAGAAACATCCCGTTAAGATGTGGACGGATACATACAGGAGCATAGACATAGGAGGAGGAACAGATAGTGACATCAAAACAAAAATATAGAAGGCACGATGAGCTTTCATGTCACTAGGAAATATGTCAAAGTTTTTTTAATTTTTGTAATGCAGTCAAACACAAAAATAAGAATCATAAATTCAGATTTTTTTTCAGTTTTTTTTTTCAATAAAGTTTTGCCTCGTTTTGGCGAGGCGCGTCCCGTTCAACCTAGTCGGTTATATTAGGGCGCATGTCCAAATATAAAAGACCCGAAGGTCTGAGATTTCTGGTTCTTTAAATTCAGATGCCAAAACTGACCTGTTGCATAGTTCTGAAAGAAGGAGAACTGATATATATATATATATATATATATATATATATATATATATATATATATATATATATATATATATATATATATATATATATATATATATATATATATATATATATATATATATATATATATATATATATATATATATATATATATATGCGAACACGTATACACGTCAAAACAAAGAATTCAAGCCGACACCTAAAACTTTCAGCATCTGCAGCATTTACAATTACAAGACTGAAAAGTTAGAATAAGCAAATACGGTGTAATTTGACTAATTACATAAAAACTCTTTAACTACAACTATTTATTAAATAAATAAAATTTACCTTTAAATGTTTTGCCGTGACAGCCTGGGTCATAAGATTGTCTGGGTTACTGCCAAGCGTTAGCGCTATATAAAGTTAACGCTGAGAAAAGACTGCTGCAGGCAGGTATTCACCTACATGATCAAATGATGGTCCCTGTGCTTATGTGTATTATCAAGGCCAAAGCTAATGTCAAAGGAAACTGGCGATATCTTAAGATGACATGAAGGCTGGTACAGCTTGTCTCTAAACTGGAGCAAGGAATGAAAACTCGTCTACCTTAATTACAGCATGTGAGGTTTTTTTAAAATATTTTATTTAAAAACAAAAAAAAATGTTGGTCATCTGTCTTTAGTTTTAACAGAATGTTACAGTTTAAAAAAAAAACACAAGAAAACATGTTGAGTGGCTGTTGTATTATAAAACTGAAATTATTGAACTTGTGACGAGATCTGTGAGATACTAATAAAGCAGACTACTGGCCTCTATATGGGATGATTATAACGAGTACTGACAATAACGTTGACTAACAACACAGGAAAATGTGCGCCGTGTCCGTGTGTTCTTTAACTTGCTGGTGTGAATATGTTTGACACACCGAATAATGCACCATCAAAAGCATGTTCTTTTCCTTAATGTTTAATTTACCTTTCCGTAAATCTCCGAAAATATGACTAGATTGTGTTATTGTTGGTTACAAACGTTTGCTCACGCGCGCGTGTGTATGTGTGTGTGGAAGCCGTGCCACAGAGACAAGAAATCTTGGGAGAGATCTGGTTGAAAACAAATGTCGTCAGGTGGCTCAATGAAGAAAACGAAAAAAATTAAAAGTAGCATTAAATTTGCTCTAAAAATTATACAGTCAGGACGAAACTGCTTAACCAAGAAGGTTCACAGAGTGCTTGATGATGAAATGGCTGCGACGGAGGTTAGCTGCGAATAGTAGACCAAAACAGATGGTGCTTATAAATATCGAGGAGATGAAATTGTTAGGTTGTGGGAGGATGGCAACTGTCTGTGCAAAAAAAATTCCAAAGCCCAAAAAAAAAAAAAAAGTCTGAACTCACAAAGCATTATGGAAGACAAAGTCTTGCAAGCAGTCACTACATGCAAGACTTTTTCTTCCATAATGCTTTGTGAGTGCAGACTTTTTTTTTTTTGAGTTAACAGAATGTAATTAATGCAAACTAACGGACGGCAAGGGAAATCACTCTGTATTTTCCTAAGCAATTGTGGTATCCATGAAAGTAACTTCTGTAGAAAAATAAATACAAACGATGTTTATGAGAGTTCCGAAGAAACAGCCATGTCCAGGAGGGAACATCCACACAATGGTTGACTGGTGATACTCGATCGTCATCAAGCGAATGGAAGAGCAATTAAAACATGAAATGACAAGACACCAATGGGCTTCTGCTTCTTCAAGTACAGGCATACCTCACTCTTTCGACAGGTTAGGGACCAGAGCACTGACTGACGAAAGTCGAAAATCGACGAAAGTCGAAGCATAGCCTTTATTTACCTTGCAAATACATTATGGTCGCCAAAAAAAAAAACGTAAATAACTAACTATATAACACTTGCGAATGCGTGTAACACTTAAATAAACAGAAATAAACATAAGAATAAAGAAAATACAGTAATAAATAAAAATTACGTAAATAACATCTTACCGTAAAATCATTCTTGAGCAAGTAGACGGTGAATATATACAGTATGTACAGTTTTGAATGTTGGTGGTTTAGGGGGACTCTAGACTTAGAAAATCAGATGGACAAAATTGAGGAGGCTCAACTTCAGAACTGGAGGAACTCTATCTAATTCTTTTAGGAGAAGGGGACTTTGAAGGAGATCTAACAGGGGTTGGGGCTGATGTTGATGGCTCGGAATCGGAAGGGTTAGATAGAGGGGTGACTGAAGTTGGTTGTGGCGGTTGCGTCTTGAAAAAGGAGAGCAAAGACGTTTGCCTCATTGATGTCTTGTTCCTTTCCATAAGAAGTTCTCTGTAACAGGCTATTTGGCGTAGTATTTTCAATTTCCTCTAACACTTTAGCTTTGTTCTTTACAAGTGTGCTAACTGTAGTGCGGGGTACACATAGCCTGCGGCGTATTTCAGCATTTGAGATGCCTTGTTCATTAAGTTTGATTAGCTCAAGCTTTTCTTGCAAATTGAGAACCTTGTAGGTTCTTTTAACTTTGTCACTACACTTAGGACCCATTATGAGTACATTAAAGCACACAAATAAGTAGTATAAGGCCTAATCACACAAACAGTACAGTATGGATAGTGTACACGTGTCTTATAATCATGATATGAACACTATCATTATATTGTTATCACAAACATAGCTATGAACTGTTTACAGTATAAACACAAAAATAATATAGTATGAATAGTTTGGTTATTTTAATCACAAAAATAAGTAGTATTAATATGTTTAATCACAAATATAAGAGATTCAATGCGGACAACTTAAAAAAACAGTGCGCACCGAACGACTTCTGTTCAAAGACTGAATGACGACAGAAACAAGATGACGCGCAGTGTGACGAAATGCGACGAAAGAGCGAAGCGAGCGACGAAATTCGGAAACGTGGTTATAATTGAAAACCGACGAAAGAGCGAAGCGACGAAACTCGAAGCGACGAAAGTTGAGGTATGCCTGTACCATACCTGGTGCCATGAGTGATCATACCTCCATAACTTCCGGTCGCCAGTACCGTTTGTCAGTCCTGTTGCTGACTTCGTTCTATGCCATTATATCAAACTGCCCAATATCTTCTCTCTTTTTTCGTCCTTTTTTCTTCAATCTATCCTCATATTTTGATATACTCCAGCTTTCTTCTTCTCCTGAAGTGACTGAAGAAAGTGAATTACTCCCTTGTAATGTGAGTAATAAACTTCCTTCGGCTTTGAACTCTAGTGACATTCTCGGTACTCTGTTTAGCTGACCATAGTTTATTTACCTTCTTCTGTAAAACCACATATCCGTGACCCCTAGTGCCTTTCCAACATCTTTACTAATTGTCCATGACTCACATTCATACGTCAGGATTGGTTCTATATAACACTAAATAACTCCCTTTCTTACTTTCACTGACAAAGAGAAATCTAATACAGGAATGAAAACTGGAAAATATCAGCAAGAAAATAGAAAACATGAGTATCATTTCATCAGTCTTCTTCTTTGCTCCTTGGCCACTGACTGACAAAGCAATCAGTAGTGACCTTCACGATTGGTGGTGCCTTGTATGTCAGCAGCAAATTGTCTCCACTTTGCTCGGTCGACAGCCATCCTTCGTGTGGTGCCCCAGCTCTGGTTCATGCTTAGAATCTCTGCCTCCACAGTTCTCCGCCAGGTGGCTTTTGGCTGTCCTTGCTTTCGCTTTCCTTCTGAAGTCCATAGCATGTCAGTTCTGGTGGTGGTGTCAAGGTATCTTCTGTGGCAAACCCAATTCCAGCGTCTACCTTCTATGATGGAGCGCATGTCTTCTTGGTCGCGCCGAGTTAGCTATTCTTGGTTGGTGTTCGGCCAAAACATTCGAAGAATTTTCCTTAGGCAGGTTGTGTGGAAAGAAGACAATTTGGATATTTCTTTTTCTGTTACTGTCCAGCATTTTGCACCGTACAGAAGTACAGAATTTACGCAGCTGTCATACGTTTTTTAATTTAGTATTTGTATTGTTCTGGGAGCATTCCCAGATGTTGTTTAGGTTGGCAAAAGTAATTATAGCTTTATTCATTCGGCTAATGACGTCTTTGCTTGTTCCGCCACCTGGTGTTAATACGCTTCCTAAGTGTCTAAATACGCTTGAATTTTCCAGCGCTTGGTCCCTTATTTTTATGGCTGTAAGATTTCTTACATTTAGTGTCATGACTTCTGTCTTCTTGAGATTAATGTTTAGTCTCACCTGTTGGCTATGTTTATTCAGTCTGTCTGTTTTTTTCTTGGATGTGAGTGTGCGAATAATGCAATGTCATTTGCGTATTCTAGATGCTTCAGTGTAGAGAATGCTATCCATCTTATTCCTCTAGGGGTATTCGCTGTTGTGTGACGCATCACCCAGTCTATGACAGTTACAAACAGAGAAGTTGAAAACGGGCACCCTTGCCGCACTCCTGTTTTCACCTCAAAAGTTAGGTATCTGTGCCCAGACACTGCATGTGAAATTAGCATACAGGCTTTTAATGATGGAAACCATGCCCTGGTATTCGATAAGCCTTCAATATTTTCCATAGGCTGTCCCTGTTTATGCTGTCAAATACCTTTTCAAAATCAACAAAATTTATATACAGCTGTCTCTGCCATTGTGAACACTGCTCTATTATGTTGCTGATGGTGAATAAATGATCTGCACTTTGTCTGTTTCTTCTGCATTTTACTTGTTTATTCTTCAGTTTATGGTTTGGTGCTCTTGAAATTTTTTGAATAATTATTCTACCCAGTATTTTGCTGGGAACTGATAGGAGAGTAATTCCTCTCCAGCTGTTACAGCTTCAGAGGTCACCTTTCTTTGGCAGTTGAACAACTATTCCTTTGTTCAACTGCACTGGTGTTGTCTCTGTGTGCCAGATTTGTGCAAATAGTGGTTCTAATATCTCTGCCGCTAATACAGGATCTGTTTTAAGTAGCTCTGCATTTAGTTTGTCATGGCCTGGAGCTTTTTCGTTCTTCAACCCTTTGATAGCTATTATGGTTTCTTCCCTACTTGGAATATCTGCATTTATATCAAGATCATTTTCAGCCTCTGGAATGTTCAATTGTGACTCTGAAGGAGCTTTATTTTGTGTTTTTCTGAAGTGTTCTGCCTATCTTGCTTCTTGCCCTTGTTCTGTGGTGCTGAGATTACCGTTCTTGTCTCTAACTAGTCTATTGTTATTTGCGCCCAGTTTCCAACTGTTGTCGCTTTTGTTACTTTTTACACCGTGCTTTGTTCACTCCTCGGTACTGCCTCTTCTGCCTGACTTGCAAGATCACTCCTCGGTACTGCCTCTTCTGCCTGACTTGCAAGATCACTCCTCGGTACTGCCTCTTCTGCCTGACTTGCAAGATCACTCCTCGGTACTGCCTCTTCTGCCTGACTTGCAAGATCACTCCTCGGTACTGCCTCTTCTGCCTGACTTGCAAGATCACTACTCGGTACTGCCTCTTCTGCCTGACTTGCAAGATATCTTTGAATTTCCTTTTGTCAGCTCAGGTTTGACGTTTTATTTCTTTGCTCAGCTGATTGTGCTATTCACTATATATTTCCTTCAGCCTAGGGGACTTTGCTTCTATTTTCTTTCTTTTAATTTCTTTTCTCATCCCAACGGTTTTCATTGTTTCATGTATTATCCAATCTTGTATCTATCTTTCCTGGAAACTGTTGTTTTTTTCCTGGCTCTTGGCAGTTTGGTAGCAATTTCTTAATATTAGGTACTGATGCTTTTCTTGTGACGGGGTCCTTCAATTTACTGATGACAAATCGTTTCTGTCTTGTTATTTTTGGCCGAGTAGTCTTGATCTTCATCTTTATTCTTGCTAATACCAGGTGGTGATCACTGTCACGGCCATTTAGTGACAACCACGTTAATGTGTGGATTTCCTTTTGTGGAAAAAAGTGTTCCTCCAAAGACAAGATTGTTAATGCCACAATAGCCTACTGATTTATCATCAATTTCCTTTGCTATTCCGCTGCCATATTTGCCCATTACTCGTTGCATGTTTTATGTGTTCCAGCCATAGCATTGAGATCCCCCATTACTGTGATAAGATCATACATTGGTGTATATTCCATTAGTTTTTTTGTAATTGTTCGTAAAACGCATCCTTGTTCTCTTTGTCACTATCATGTGTTTGGTGCATAGCGATGTATTATGGGTGTCGTCGATGGTGTATTATGCTTGTCGTCGGTGGTGTATTATGGTTGTCGTCGGTGGTATATTATGGTTGTCGTCGGTGGTGTATTATGGTTGTCGTCGGTGGTGTATTATGGTTGTCGTCGGTGGTGTATTATGGTGATGTTATTGAATCTCCTTCTCAGTCTCGCTCCACTTCATTAGTATTATAATTATGTGACGTGAGTTAGCTCAGAGTTGTAGAGAATGTTTTCTGGCAACATGCAGATCATTCATTCATTATCTTTCAGTGTCCCTAGGAGTATAAGCAGCAAAGTCATGCAAAGTCCTTCCGTCCCCTGCACAATCTGATCAAGATTTTTCCATGACTTCTTTATCTCTTTCATTTGGGCCGAAGGGCGAGAGCCCAAGTGCCGCTGGATCAATAACAACATCTCTTTCATTTTCATCCTCAAGTTCTCTTCTCTGTGCGTGTTACAGTCTCCCTCCACCTCTCTAACCCTGGACATTCCAGAACAAGGAATGCCGGGTGATGCTATTAACATGTTTTTCTCAGTGTATCATATCTATCGCCAGATATTTTTAAACATTCAAATATAGCTATCCCCACCTCCTTCCCCCTCCCGCCTAGAGCTGTTAATTCGTTCCTGAAAAATCGAGCTCTAACCGAAAAAACGAAAATTTGAGTTCCACTAAAACGAAATAGAAAAAAAATTAATTCTGTCCCAGGGTCCAGACAGCTGTATACAAATTAAGTAAAAAGTGATACAGAACAAAGACTAGTTATGAACATTTAATAAATATAAATAATTATCAAACATATTGAACACAAACAAAATATTATGTATGTACAGTAATTACAAATAATATTTTTTTTATATTATAGGGCTTTAATCGCTGCTACTTCCGTCCCTTGCTGCTCCAGATGTCAAGGCGGATCTCTCTTCATCATCAGACAACTGGTTAGCAAAAGGTTTTAAGAAAGTATTTTTAAAAGTTTTTCTGCCTCTAAATGTTGAAGGCCAATGGTCTTGGTCAATGAGGCCAGAAGATATTGGAGGAGAATTTACAAACAAAAAAGAATCGAGCTTATTTGCCAATTTTTTCTCATCAAGAAGCATCTCTAACAATTAAGACCTTGTTCTATGTTACAGATTAACATAAAACTGCATTCCGTTTTTTGGGTCATGCTTCATTATGCTACAAGGTAGCAATGAAAATGCTTCTTGGCCATCCCACCATCCTGAATGAACTTGAAAGCAATATTCCTACCTTCTACCGAATTTTGTGCATAGACTAAGATCGAATTTTTAAGCAAATGACATGAAATCTAAACAGCGTTATATACTACTCGTCAAAAGTCAAGGGCCACCGTATTTTTTTCAATACACTTTTATATAAGCGCATAGAATGATTAAATGAAGGAAGTTTTTAGTAAAAATGGGTGCAATATCTTCCTCTGACAGTCCTCTATGCACGTTAAGCATAAAAACAACTCACCGACAACCATGGTGATCACGTGCAATTTGGTTTGCTGACCATAAATTCACATCTTTAATCTGTTTTTTTTTTCAAACTTCCGTACAACCAAACAGGTGAAGTAATCGTACTGATTGACATTCCTCGTGCAATGGCGACTTTTCGTGAACAGAGTTCACTCTTAATTTGTTTTACAATCAGCAGACTTAGGGTAGTTTTATCACTTGCAAAAACCATGACACCGAGAAGAAGTCTTGACACCTTACAAAGAATGAGGGCTATAGCGTGGGTTGAAAGTTGTTTATCTGTCCGTGAGGTTGCTAGACGGCTTGCAGTGTCACACTCTACTATCCAAAGAATTTTGGAGAGATTTCAGGCCACAAGAAGTGTGGAGGATCGCCACCGGCCAGGTCGCCCTAGATGCACCAATAGACATGATGACCGGTACCTCTTGTTGTCAGCCCTGCGCCATCGAACAGTGACTTGTTCCACTCTAAGATGTCAGCTGAGACAAACTGTAAACGTTAATGTCAGACAAAGCACCATTCGCAGACGTTTACATGAATTTGGACTGGCAGCTCGACGTTGCTTGGTGTCGCGAGCACATCCGATGGACAAGGCAACAATGGAGTCAAGTTCTCTTCACTGATGAATCTCGCTTCACTGTGTCCTTCAATGATGGCAGGATTCGAGTTTGGAGACGACCAGGAGAGCGATTTACTGATGACACAATTCGAGAGGTGGATCGTTATGGTAGGGGTTCTGTCATGGTTTGGGGAGGCTTCTACAGACACGGCAGGACCCCACTCTACATCATCCAAGGCAACTTGACCGGCCCAAGATACCAGAACGAAATCTTGAGACCAATTTTTCAGCCTGCTCTGGAGGCCATATGTGGTAATGCCATCCTCCAAGATGATAATGCTCGACCCCATCGAGCTCGTGTGGTGAATGAGTTATTCAGCAACATGGGATCATCAGGATGGCGTGGCCAGCTCATTCACCTGACCTTTCTCCGATTGAGCACCTCTGGGATGTCCTTGGTCGAAGATTGTCAGCAAATCACCCCCTGCCAATGGATATTGCACAGCTGACTGCATTTCTGCTTCAGGAATGGCAAGCTGTTCCTCTGGATACTCTTCGGACCCTTGTGAACTCGATGCGTCTACGCTGTTTTGAATGCCTTGCTGCAAACGGTGGTCATACCCTATTTTGAAATGTCTATTTGTCCAATATCTATTGTGTGACTTTTGAAAAGGTGGGTGACACACTTCACAGCTTCATTGCGTTTGAATGTGTGTTTCCATTTCTTTACGTGACATGTCAATTTGATATTCAATAAATGCCGTTTTGACTTATATCAATTACGTTTATATCAGATTTGTTTTATGGTTTCAACCAAGGTTTTTCTAAGTGGCCCTTGACTTTTGACGAGTAGTATACCAAAAAAGCGCTAATCGCACAGCGTAAGACGGGAGGATTTCAGTGTCACGGGTTGCCTCCCCTTGCTCTGCAGTAGTGGTCCAACAATGGCCAAAACCTAGAGTATCTAATGTGGGTCATCAAATGTGTCTACGTTTGCACAAGATTACTCTTGGCAGAGTTGTAAATAGAAGGATAATGATGCTTCTACCTGTAGTGATTTCTAAATACAATATCTAAATTAATATATAACAGTATCACAACGGGCTGATCACCCGTTGCCAGTCACTTCGATTACGGAAACAACAGCAAATGGGTTGATTTGCCGTTGCCCTAAAGACGCCACTAGGCGTGATGGGAAACAATGGCAAAGAAAACCTATCTGCTGTTGCCCTAAGACGCCACTAGGCGTAATGGCCACTGACTGCTTTGACGGTCTGTGGCTAAGGACAGAAGAAGAAGAAGAAGAAGAAGAATATAACAGTATAGGGCATAAAGGCAAAGATAAGAAAGTACAAAAGAATTTTCTGCTAGAACGGTCGGTGTCGCCTACGCCTTCAGATTATTATTTGCTAACGAATAGCCGAACAAAACGGTACCCAAAATTTTCAAATTCGGCCTTGACATAAACACCCACTTTTCCTAGTTCTAAGAAAATATTTGCCTAAAATGCATTGTGGAACGAGGAGGGGCAAGGATAGATGAAATGCTAATTCGTTTCGCATTGATTTCAAACTAAAAGCCAACACTAGCACAGGGGCAAGCCTTGCCTTAGGGGTTTCCCCAAATACAATGAAAAAGTTAGAATTGTGGACACTACGGTCATGTAAACATGTTAAGCTCTTATTGTGAATGACCTAAGCTCTCGTATTTAGCTTGATATTACATGGAAAAAGAGTGAACGAGAGGTAGTTTAAAAATAAACAACTAACATAGAAAAAAAGATAGAATTTTGAACCAAACCACATAGCCCCTTAAAAATCGTAGATTCGTGTACCTGAAGACTTGCTGACCAAGAATATGGTGTTAGTTGTATAAATAGTCCCTTAACTAATCAACTATTGATAAAACAATACATAGAGATCAGAGATACTGTCAGGTCAAGTCATATCTGCTTAGATTGGATCGCATATTTTTTGGGAAAAAAGTAGGTGACAGATAGGCTCAGATAGTACAGTGAATCCGATTGGGTGGCATTTGAAGTGAGACGAAATATTATTGGCTGACCTTTGAATAAACATAAATAGCCTAGTAACGTAGGAAAAGTTTGAATGATATTTTTTGAAAGACTGTTTACCCTTGTAAAATTAAAAGTGATTGGCCACCTGAATCGATATTGTTAGAATAAGCGTTAGGGGAGGACGCCATTACTAGAAAAGTTTCAACAGTGATAGATGAGATCAGGCTGTGCTTTTAAATACATTTCTGGACAGCCTGGACAACAAAACAAATCGAAACTGTGTCAGTCATCGTCTCTGTGTATTTCATTGAACATTGTGGTAAGATTGACATTTATTAATCTGTATTTTATATAAAAATTGAATGTGAAATAATAATATATGTCTGGACATGAGTGGGTCTATAGCGAACATGAGGCAAAGCCTAAAGATTGATCCACCATGTGATAGACTGTCAGAGAGATGTAAAAATACAAGAATATGTATGATTGTCATAAAGGAGCATAACACCTATCCTATTATATGGAAGAGATTACAGCTGAAATTGCAGTGGCGTTGTAACTATTAGGGGAGAGGAATACTGGTGTACATTGTCACATCAAAAGAAAATGGTGGCATAGGTTTGTATAAGGATATGATCCTTTTTGTTTGTTTGTAATGTACATGTCCTTAACTGTGGACTATTGGTGTATGCTAGATATTACGAAGGATGCATATCTTCACATTTCAGAGGTCCTGGGTACTGACGTTAATGTGGTACCAAACGCTTGAAAACTGATTGATTCAGGACTCTGCCTGTTTACTGCGAGCCCATGCTAGTGGCCATTGCCTATCAAACAGGGAACAGATTGTCAAGCGAGCAGAGGAAAGGTTCAACCTATATTCTACTGCAAAGATAAGTTCTCGGTCGGCACCTGAAAGCTCAACTACAGAACTTTATAAGAAGAAATATAAAAAGTGACAGTGAATAAAATTGGGACAAATATTAATAGTTCCACAAGTGACAAAATAGAAACAAACATTACTAAAAGGATATGATTTCAAACAACAACCTAGTGGTACTACCAGTATTTCTTTAAAGTAGGAGAACACTACAGACGTATATGAGAATAATATTTTATGTATGGACAGAGGATCTATTGTGCTATTTGACTGATGTAATTGATTATTTTGATTTCACTTTTAAATTGTCAATCCTGATTCCAAATAAATTAGAATCTGGATAATAAAATTGTAAAAATTATCTTTACACAAAATTCAACCACAGTCTTAAATAAGATAGCCTTTTAGAGTGTCGTTTGTATGTTATTGTGGTAGTACTGTGTGCTGTTGTGAATAATAAACTATTTGTTTGTATGTTTGTTGATTTGTGTACATTACACTCTACATTCATAACCCTAGACACAACACGAAGTCATTTAATAATAATAATATAAATACATTTTGATTGAGATAAAACAGGTGGTAGCTGAAAGGTACCCTGAAAAGTTCACAATACTATTGGGTAAATTCAGGGACCTTCATAGCTAATCTCATTTATTAACATATTAATACCTAACAACAAATTCATAACATCAAACCCACCACACTACCTCGAGGGAATGTTCACAAGATATTTCAGAAGTCAAAAACAATGCTGAAACGTCTTTAGGCTTGATGACTTTAGTAAAATAAAGCTCGGCTGTTTTTGGCAGTTAAAATTGGCACTTGCCAAAATGCTGAAGTGCCGGTGCTGCTTTTCCGTAGATTCGTCTCTGTGGTGAGGGGCACGTTACCAGATCAGTTCAGGAAGTTTCCGCTCCAGGTTAAGGCAAGAATCTTCAAGTGTCGACCTCAAGCTTAAAACCACAGTCTAATAGTACAGCAAATGGTCTCTCCGGGTCGTACCACAATTAGACGGGTCGCCTCATACTGGTACCACAAACTCAATAATTGAGAAATCTTAGACTTTTTGCTCAGTAGAATAGTCTTGGCAACTTAACACAGATGAGTCGAACACACGTCCAGGGTATTATTTCTATTTCAGAATCCCTCTGTGACTTGTGAGAGGTCCTGTAGAATTCCGGGTTCCGTATTAATATTGGCTAGTTTTCTGCTGATGTATAGAGATGCTCTTAATACTTTTTGTTCGGTCCTATAAACACAGAATCCAACTCTATTCTTTTCTGTGGCAAGGTCCAAGCTGTCTACGTTGACGATTTCTGGAATGCAGTCCCGTTTGTCAAACTATTTCTACGTTATATCGTAGGTTCCTGGCCCACGCTTCTATTTGGCGTTTTTGGACAAACTCCCAATCAGCGCGGTTCTTTATTGGCGCCTCAAATGCCAGCCACTACATTCAAAGTACATGTTATGAAAACTTTTTCTCATTTAGTATTTTCCATGACTCATGCGTTTGCAAATTTAAACAGTCATCGTCCATATATGGAGTTGTGATATCCGTAAAAGGTTGTCAAAGTTAACTTATATCACACTTTCTGCTCACTCTTCCAAATGTCGTCCAAGATTGCGTTTATCTATAATCACCTGTCCAAAACAGTCGAGCCAGAAGTGATTATGCAATTTTAAGCAAACACTTCATGCTCGCATCTACCTGGAGTGAATGGGGTATTAACACGTTTTAGTGTTTCAATTAATCTCTCACGGATTTGCGATACACTTGTCTGGCACAGTCATGCATCGAAGCGTGAAACGTGAAAAATGACAATAGGGAAAAGGAATGTGCTAACAACTGAATAATGCACATCATTCAGTACGCATGTGGTTCAATACTGCCAGAGAGGAGAAGAGAGCGCACAAATTATGTCACATTCAGTACATGTAATCTTAATAAAATACAAATGAAACAGAAGTTGTAAACAACGCGATGCAGGTTGAACAAAATCTATTGTGTTTTGTTAAATTTCGGAGACATTTCTATTAATTAGCTCTGAAAGGTAGCCCAGTGACTGTTAAATATTATTTTTTTACAAGTATACTGTAGCGTAACGGACAGATCACTCTGGAAATCGCTCCGTAAATTGGAAATCTTTAGGATTTATTGTAAAGATATTTCTATATCTGCGATTCACAAATGGGGAATCACCTAATTATTCTTAGACGAAAATAAAGCAACCACTCAGAAGTGCTAATAATAAGTGCCAATCAAACGCAGATGACAGAAATGGAAACTCATCGAAATGAAACAAAGGAGATTCAACTCGAGACAGATTAAACCAATCAGAAGGGAGATCCAATCAAACACAGGCTCAATCTAATTCATACGGACTGGTAAACTGTTTATAAGCCAGCTCAGATTCAATTCTGGACTCTCAAAATTTCACTTCAAGATCTCATAGCTAAGAAGACGCCATGCGGACTGACCTACACTTTTAGACGCCACATAAGCCACAGCCCATAGCTTAGAAAAGCCAAGCTGGCCTGCCTTGTGAGCCAAATTGCAAAGTGATTGCTCAGATCCGTAATATTGTGTCTGAAGGGTACGTTAAACTTGTATTGATCGAGAGGTTACAAAATATCTTGGTGTAATGTAAACTGATATAATATTTAATATTGATGTTATGACTGACTTTAATTTACATGCTTGTGACTTATCTTCGCACTCCTAAAAAACTACGATGACAACTTAAGTTGGTCTCCAGCTGAATATAACCTGAACCAATCCTGAACAGCATTGACGCAGCAAGAGTCCTTGTCAGTGTGGCTCAATACTAGCTATAAGAGCTTAAGTCCTTGTCAGAGCTTTTAAATGCTGTGTACAGGAGTTCCTCTTCTTTTTTTTTTTCTTTTTTTTTTTCTTCGTCTTCTTTTTCTCACTTCTTCATTTAAATTTTCATTCCATGTAGTTTCTTAAACTGAGTAATGGGAAACCACTTTGGCAAAACTAAAGAACAAAGGGAATTAATTAAGACAGAATTCGAAAGAAAAAATGTAATTTTGATGTGTATTGATTATATGACGTACTTCTTTAATCGACATGACCACGGCCTCAGGACAATGTTGTCTAAATGAGGATTGTTATTGTTATTGTTGAACAGAATCGACATCACTGCACTCAAGGCAAACCCATAGGTGCTCAGTCTCCCTCAGTATATGGCGAAGAGTGTGAATACTAACTGTTCCTGTAGCTCGCTGGTTGTATACACGACGGACGCATCCTCTCATACGTCCATCTCTACTAGCCTTACGTTTGATACCATATTGCAACAGTCTTAACTTTGATGATTCATCTATTGCAGTGTCATTCTCTAACAGTCGATCATTAATTGTTCTCAGTATCTCTCCCTTATCCATATCCAGTGTCTCCACTGTGGGTGCTCTTGATGCTAGTCTGTCAGCTCCCTCATTACCACATACCCCTGCATGACCAGGACAGTAGATCCACACCAGCTGTTGTAGACTCGAAGCTTCTATGATTGTTTTCCATTCATGCTGCAACCAACCACTTTGAACCTTTCGAAGCATGGACTGAGAGACCGACACAATGACTGCCCTTGTTAATGAAGATTCAGATATCCACCTGCAGGCTGCAGGGACTTCCTCGACCTCCATTCTCATGCTGAAAGTTGTTATCTTTTAAGCCCCGCTATGTTCCGCGGCGATTCTGCCCTTTATCCTAGCAGAGAAGCCCCAGCCTGATTTCTCAACACGGATCACAGACTCATCTGTATACACAATGGCATCATTATCCCGGGCATGATCATGTATCAGTTTATTAATTTCCAGTTCTGCTTTTCCATTGCCCCAAGTTGTACACTCTCTGCCAAGGCTGATGATGACTTGCTGGTAATTAATCCAGTTCTCATATGACATACTCCACTCTTCCCCTTTGAATATGTTTTCAACTTTTGCCACTTGCTTGGTGTGGTGAAGTGGGATGTTATAAATATTTATAGGGGACTTAGTGTACTGACTGAGATCAGCTGTGAAGGTATATATATCTAATAAGAGTAGTGTATTATATATAACCTTACTTGCTGCCACATATGTATACCTCAGTCAGAATTATTTTGGAATAGTGTGATGACTACGTTATATGTCTAGGGTATGTGTATGATGAAGTGTAAGTCAAAACAACAACAGACAGATAAACAATTTAATTTATTCCACTACACTTGACAACACTGTGACACTCACATACATATAACACTCTAAAGGATATCTTAAAGGAGTCACTGATAACTTTTCAAATAACAATATGTATTCATTGCTGTCATGAATGAATATGTGTCCTGATTCAAATACAAAGGGAACCAGGAATCACAATCAATTTTAATTACAAGTTATATGTACAGAATTTATCAATATGAATATTGTAGTGACCTATATTATTAAAAGTATCCTATGTGTGTCAGTTGTGTAGTAGTAATATGAGGTAATACTGGTTTTGTTTTGTTCAAGCTCTGTTGGTATTTGTCATCATGACTTCAATAGTTTGTCTTTATTGGAACTAGTATTGGAGATGTTCTCAGTTCCTGATATTAAAACAATTTACTTCCCCTCTTAAGTTTATGTTACAATGTTATTTTAAGATGGGGGTACATAATTTTGAGCTCAGCTGGCCACATCAGCTTATCTTGCGTGATGGCGGCAGGAAAAGACTCCTCTGCTCGATTTCTCCCCTGTGCTCTGGAGACACCTCACTGATAGCTAAATGGACCAAGGAGTATGCTGTCCGACTCTGGATTCAGCAAAGCTCTGACCAGGTGCTGCTCAATACCATCAAGACCACGGTCCCTGAAAACAAGAAGGATGTACCTTCTACTTCACAACTAATTGATACTCTAGTTCTACACTGAGCACAATATATCACAAACATTGAGTTCAGAGCATTAGGCCAACTGTCAGCGTCATCTGAAATACTTTATACCAGTATTAACCTCCTTAATGGTTACTACGCCTCTGCAATTCCAGCATTATTTCTTTCTAGTCAATCATCTAGGTGTCAGTGTACTGTTTGGTCATTCCATGCCGTTTTACTTTCCTCCGACACCTTCTGTTCAGGCTGGAGCATTATAGGCTTTACATCATGTTTGCTACTGAACTACACATATATACAGGCATAAATTAACAATTCACATTCAATTTTCATTAAAAAGATACTGAATGTTTCAAGCTTACCACAATTCATAGAATAAACACAGATACGTTGACTAGCAATGAATTCTGGCACAAATTCCCATCTGCTTATGTTCCAGGCTTTTATTTAGCAAAAATATGAGCTGGCTTCAACGCACTGTTGCTTTATCAAGCTTATTTGAACTAGTGGTATCGAACTAACGCTCCTAAGTGATTATATCAGCGAGTCTGGCCAATGGAGCCACGTTTCGACAAGTGTTTGAAAAAATTTTACCTTCCTACGTCTCCCCTAACAACCAAAGATAGTATTTATAGTCCGACCAATCGTGTTTAGTCTTATATTTGTTGCGCTCCAATCAATTTGGAGTTTACATGGTAGGCTATTTCCGTACGTAAGGTTTTTTCAAACACGTTATAAAAAAAATTTTATGAGCAGAAATGATTTCATGCTGTCAGGCATCCCCACTATTTTATTTTGGTTATAACTTGTTAATTCCTAGACTATTTGCGTAACGTTTTACATATTCTTTGTCAGCAAGCCCTAAGGAACCCAAATATACAAATTTAAAAGAGCTAAGTGGCTGCGTTCAAAATATGCAATTTCTTCTACCTCCTGTTTCGAAGATGTGCTGTCTGGGTACTGTAATGTTTTCAACCGTAAACCCATCTAATGTTATCTTTTCTAATAAGCGTTTTTCGTGATTTTAAAACCTAACTCTGGGAAGGTTAGTGTTTTTATCACTGTCCGTCTGAAAAAAAGTTAGTGCATGTGGCCTTACACGCGTGATAGTAGTAATTGTGTATCGCGTTACGCTTGTTGGGGTGGCATTAATAGTGAGACGCGTGTTTAATTTTGCATGCGTTCCTGATTTTCATTCGCCCCTCTCTCTTTCTATTTGAGTCCATCTGTTCGTTCGTTTTGGTAACGTAATATAATTAATGTTAGGATTAATTTAGGTCATTACGCAGTGTGCCTCTCAATGTTTTTCTTAGAAATGCAATACCCGTTTTAATGTGTTGTGGAAACGCTTGTATTTATGCAGTGGCTTATATTTAACGTGGAAACGTTACAATTTGCAGACGAAGCATAAAACAAAGGGGGATTTCGAGTACATTCTTTGTGACAGCACTGTTATTTTACCATTGCTCTTTTCTTTATTAGAATTTATTTGTTAGGCTTTATATTTACCTGATAATTTATATATGTGGATTAGAATATTTCACGACACCTCCCCTCTTAAAACAGACATCCATGTCAGTCCTTTATTCTATATACACATAGATAAATGTAAGTCAACTTGACTTTACTCTGCTGTGGTGCTATCATGGTTTTATGTAGTTGGGTCCATTCAGAGTAGGCACTACTCATGAAATCTGCCTCAGACTTCTACAACCAATAATATATTTCGGTTATGTTACTGAACAGCCGCAAGTGTGAGTGCTTGTCTTAATGCTGCTTCGCAACCCGTATTCACCATTTCTCTTCTCTGAGTCTGCATGTCCAGAGAACATTATATTTCCCTCAAAATGTACTTTATGAGGAGATAACATATACCTGGTGATAGCAGAGATTTTTTCGTAGTGCCCCCCCCCCCCCCCCCCCCCCCCCCCCCCCCCCCCCCCCCCCCCCCCCCCCCCACCCACAACCATCTACCCCCCCCCCCCCCCCCCCCCCACCCCCCCCCCCCCCCCCCCCCCAACCCCATACCCCCCCCCCCCCCCCCCACCCAAACAAAACCCCACCCACCCCAATCCAACCACCCCAACCTAAACAACCCCCCCCCCCCCCCCCCCCCCCCAACCCCCCCCCCCCCCCCCCCAATCAAAACCCCCCCCCAACACCCACCAAAACCCCCCCCCACCCCACCCCCCCCCCCCCCCCACAAAAAACCCCCCCCCCACCTAACCCCCCCCCCCCCCCCCCCCCCACCCCCCCCCCCCCCCCCCCCCCCCCCCCCTCCCCCCCCCCCCCCCCAACCTTTATACCCCCCCCCCCCCCCCCCCCCCAATACACCCACCCCCCCCCCCCCCCCCCCCCCCCCCCCCCCCCCCCCCCCCATAAAAACCCACCCCACCCCCCCCCCCCACCCAAACCCCCCACCCGCCCCCCCCCCCCCCCCATCACCCCAAAACCCCCCCCATCCTCCCCCCTACCCCCCCCCCCCCCCCCCCCCCCCAAACCCCCAAAATATCCCCCCCCCCCCCCCCAACCCCCCCCCCCAACCCCCCACCCCACCCCCCATCCCAAACCCACCCCAACAACACCCCCCCCCCCCCCCCAAAAATTTACCAACCACACCCCCCCCACCCCCCACCCCCCCCCACCCAAACATCAATTCCACCCCCCCCACAACCCCCCCCCCCCCCCAAACCCCCCTAACCCAACCCCCCCCCCCCACCCCACAAACCCCCCCCCCAAACTCCCAATAACCCCAAACCCCAACAACCCCCCAACCCACCCAACCCCCAAATTAAATACCATACCCTCCACCCCCCCCCCCCCACCCAAACCCCCTCACCCCCCCCCCCCCCCACCCCAACCAATAAAACCCCCCCCCCCCCCCCCCCCCCCCCCCCCAAAAACCCCCCCAAAAAAAACAATACCACCTCCCCCCAAACCCACTAAACCCCCCCCAACCCCCCCCAAACACAATAAAACCAAAACCCCCCAAAACCCCCCCCCCACACCCATACCCCCCCCCCCCCCACCCCCCCCCCACCAAAAACCCCCACAAAAAAACAAAAAACTACCACACACCAACTAAATCCCAACCCCCCAACCCCCAAAATCCCCCACAAACCCCCCCAAATCCAATAACCAACCCAACAACACCTACCACAACCTCCACCAACTTCCCCCCCCCCCCTTTCCCCCCTAACCCCCCCCCCCCCAAAAATCCAAAACCCCACCAAAACACCCATCCCACAACACCTACACCAAAACCCCCCCAAAAAACTCACTAATCAATCCCCATCTACAATAAAACATCCCATACCATCCAAAACCAAAATCCAATACCAACAATTCAAAAAACCCTACCAATTTCCCCAAAAACATAACCAACATCCCTTAACTCATAACTTTCCAACCCCCCTTACCCTTAAACCACTTAACCCCCCCCCCCCACCCCCCTAAAACCCCCCTATTCAAAACAATTTCCCCCCTTAAACCCCCCCCCCCCACCTCAAAAAAATCCCCCCCCCCCAATAATCGTGATTAATCCAACCAAACCAAAATCCATTTCACCCCAAACACCCTATCAAAAACCCCCCCCAACCAAAAAATCCAACCCCAATCCACCCCCCCCAAAACCAATAAAAATAAAAAAATACAAATCCCCAATCCCATACATTCCCAAAAATTCCCCCTTCCATTACAACAAACCCCCCAACCCCAATAAACATAAACCCAATCAACACCCCCACCCCCCCACAACTCAAAAAAACACTAAACATACCCCCATTCTCAAATATAACCACTTCACATAACCCCCCCCCCCCCCCCTTCACCCACTTCACCCCAAAACCCCCATATCCCTACACTCTTACCAAAACAAAACCCCCAAACCCACACTACATCTAATACCCCTAAAAACATTCCCCAATTTAAAACAAACCTCCACCCCCCACCCAATATCTACAAACCACCCAAATTCACAAAACATAACCCCCCCTAAAACAAATAACTTACCCCAAATACTCCCCCCCAAACCCCCCAATACCCCCCCCCCCAAAATACCCCCCCCAAACATCCCCCACCAATCCTAACCAAACCACCCCCAACCTAATAACACCTAACCCCCCCCATAACAAACCTCCCCACACAAAACAAACATCCCCACACCCCCCCCCCCCCAAACCATATAAAAAACATTCCAAAACCAACCTAAATACCACCCCCACCAAAAAAAAACAAAATCCCCTAATAAAATGTTACCTATCAACATACCTAACAAACCACCTTTACCCACCCCCATAACCCTCACCCAAACCTCCCCCCTCCCCCCCAACAATCTACTAAATCCCCCCCCCCTTCCCATTTACCCTTCACCCCCAACAATTAATTCCCACCCCAATCCCCCCCCATGTGAATCCTCCCTAAAATACACACCCCCACCCCACCCCCTACAACACCACCCCCCCCCCCCCCAATCAACCACATAAAACACAAAACCCCACTTCAAAAAAAACCCCCTAAAAACCCCCACAAATCCACCAACCTATACCAATTAACCCCCTACCCCCAATCCATTATCCACAAAACTCCCCAAAACTCCTCAAACCCCCAATCAAACCCCACCCATAACAAACCCACATACCTAACCCCAAATAAAAAACCCATCCCAAAAACACCAAATTCCAACCATTCCACCTAAAATACTACACTTATTTATCCCCAAATCCCTTCCCCCCCCCCCAAAGTTACCACCCAATTTAACAACATACCCTACCACACCCCCCCAACCCCAAAAATTAAAAAACACCCCCCACATAAACCCCCCCCCCCAACAAAACCATTATCCCCCCTTTTTCCCCAAAAGTACCAACCCTAACTAAACCCCCATAAATTCCCCCCCCCCCCCACGAACCAATATCAAACCCACCCCAAAAACCAATTAACCAACCACACCCCACACCCCCCCCAATCAAAAAAAACTAACCACAACCCCCACCCCCACCACACCCCCCAACCAACAACAAATCACAACCAATGACCTACAAAAACAACTTTAAACAATCCCACCTACACCCCAACTAACATAATAAAAAAACCCAATACCCCAACCTTCCCAAAAACCCCCTACCCCAACCCCCCCCCACATACACACTAAATCAAAAATATTACAATAAAACCCACCAAATAAACCCCCCCACAAATTACACCCCATAACTAAAAACCCAAAATTTTTAAAAACAAAAAACAAACCACCAAAAAACGGAAAATCCAACCAACCCCCCCAAATTAACCCCAACCATTACATTATAAACCACCACCCAAATAAACAAAATCATAAAATACCAAATAAAAACCCCCTCCCCCCCTAAATCACAATACCCCCCCACACAACCAACCAAAAAAAACCACAACACCCACCCAAACCCATCCCCCCCTCCCTACCAATATAAAATACTAATTAAAATCCAAATAATAAATCCCACATCACCAAAAACCACTAAAATCCCCAACAAACAACTTTACCACACAAAAATCCCTAAAACCCCCCTTATCACCCCAACCCACCCCCCCAATCATATATACAATAAAAAAACCCCATCTAAACAATAAAAAAAATCTCCCCCCATCAACCAAAATATTCCAAAAATCAAAAACCAACAGAAAATGGCCCAAACCATAAAAACCCAATCCCCATAACAAAACAACCCCTATCTAATAATATCACCCAACAAAATAAAAAATCCAAACAAAACACAAAAACAATTTTTCCACCCTCAAAAACCCACAAAACCACACTAAAAATACAACTACTCATCCCATAAAAATCTCCCCCTTTAAAAAATACCAGCCTCACCCAAACCAAAAACAATAAAATCACCCTTCACAATAACAACCATAATCACTCCCATCCAATAACCCAAAAAAAACACCACCAAATCACATCAAACCCAACCCCATTTAACACAAAACCATTACCAACCCTAATATTCAAAAATCAAACCCACTCACCAAATCAACCCCAACCACCCCTAATACTCACATAAAAAATCAAATCCCCAAACCAAAATTTCAAAAAAACACTACCCCCAACCAAATCAATACCTAAAAAAACCCCCCACAACAAAATCCCACACAAACTAACACCTTTCCCCAATAAACAAAATACCCTCAAAATAACTCCAAATTCAATTCCCACCACACTACCAAAACCACATCCCCACCTACCAACCAAAACTTCAAACTTACTAAATCATCAAACCAATTAAAACCCCAAACTTAAAATAATAAAACACCCCAAAACTCACCCACATCTAATAGGGAACTCCACTAAACCTATCAATACAACCATTCCAATAAATTACCTACCAAATAAACCCACATCAAAAACACCCAAAACCCATTAACCAACACTAAAATCCAATTTTAAAAATCCACCACATCTTCACTAAATCAATTACCCTCAAAAATCACTAAACAAAATCTCCCAGTTATCAACTACCATATACAACCCAAAAATCCTCACCCCAACCAAAAAATAAAACAAACACCCCCCTCAACTTTAACAACAAAATCCAACAAACTAAATAACCCCAAATACCAAAATCACCAAAAACCACCAACACCCCTACAAAAAAAAATTCACACAAAAACTACCCCATCCCAAAATCTCCAAAACTATACCCCCAAATCCAGTTCCAACTCAAACCATACCTAACTCATACCCCACTTCATCCAACCCTCCCCCCAACCCCCAACCAAAAAAACTCAATAACCCATTACCAAAAATATCTTACCCCAAAACCTAATCAACTAACCCCACCCCCCCCACTACCTTCCCAAAACAATACCCTTCCACCCATAACAAAAAAAAAACAACATCATAAAACCCAAAAACACCCCAACTACTTATACCCCCCCAACAACCCCATCCAACAACTAAATAAAAATCCCTTCACAACCAAATCTCTTTAACCTCCAACACCTCACCTAAAAATAATCCACAATCTATCCAAAAAACTCCAAAATTAACCCATACCCCCTCCCTTAAAAAACCATCCAAACATCCACTCAATTAACACACAACAAAAACTAAAAACCCCCCCCTAACTCATAAACAACAATCAATCATTACAATACTCATCACAAACCATCAACTACCCAAACAAAAATACCAAAAACCATAAAATACATTCAAAAAATAACACCACAATCAAACATACCTTAACCACAACCCAAACCCACTCAAAACAACACCTTCTGCTTCCCACATAACCACAAAATCTAAAATCACATACTTACCCACTACTCACTCCTAAACCATCAAAAAAACAAACCAAAACAAAATACCCCTATACTATCCAAAACTTAATACAAATAACAAAAAATTCACCAACTTACCTCTATCCACCCCCTCCCCAACACCCAATAAAACCCCTTAAAACCCCCATTAACATCATAAACCCACAATAACCTACCAACATCCAACAAACTTCATCCCCCCACTAAACTACCCTTCACCACAATACCATACAATTTAAACAAATACCCCCAAAACCACCAAACACACCAACACCCAAACCATAACCACTACCCTAATCAAAACAAAAATTCAAACCAAACAATCATAAATCCAAAACCCACTAATCTACAAAATATAACACCTCTGGGAAAAACCAACCAAAACACCCTCACTATCTTACCAAACCTCCACAAACAAAACACGCACAAAAATAAAACCCCCATATAACCCCCAACCAACAACTACCAACCTTATACTCAATTACCCCCACTCCAAAAAACCTACAAACCCCAACATCCCTAAACCCCAAACCCAACCCTAAACTCCACAAAAAAAAAAACTCAAAAAACAAACCACCAACCCACCCACCCACCCCCCACCCCAAAAATAAAACACCCCTACCACACCACCCCCCAACCCCCACCCCAATCCCACCCCCCCAAACACTCCAAAATCCCAACATCATCATCCAATTAACATCCCAATAAAAACACAAAACCAAAAAAAACCACCCTACAACACCCAAACCATAACAAATTACAAAAACCCCACCAAAACACCCCAACCACAAAACCAACGCCAAAATCTCCCAACAACATACCCAAAACACACCTTTACCCCCAACCAAAAAAAACAACCTCCACAAACCAAAACCCTACACCAATCAAAATCACTAACCACCCAACTTACAAAATACCCCATAAAAAATCAAAACACTATATTTCCAAAAATCTATCAAACCCTAACAAACACTAAACAAAACCTACACTCAACTCCCCCCATCAATACATCCCAAAATCTCTTCCCACCACACCATACGCCCAAAATATCCCTAACTACTATAATAAAAACCCATCCCCAAATACCAAACTACCCATAACAAAAAAAAATTACTCAACACCTCACCATCATACATCAAAATATAAACCCTTCCTCCAATAACTACCAAAAAACCACTTCACATACCCATATTCCCATACCTACTTCCAAACATATAAAACTACCAAAATAACTAAAATAAATAAAAAAAAACCCTCCTTTTCCCCCCTCAAACAAACTCACCAATACCCACCTCCAACCATCCCCCACAAAAAATCTTAACCAAAAAAAACCACTAATCCTCTCTATTCCTATTAAAAAAAACAACTTCACAAATATACTAAAAAAAAAACCATCCACTCCTTCCTTACAAAAACCATCAAACCAAAACCCAAAATACAAAAAACCTCCTACCTAAAATAAAAAGAAAACCCGTCAAACTCCCCAGCTTAACAACCCAAGATCTAGATCAAAAAATCAAGTTCCACAATACAAAACCCCTTCACCCTAAAAAACGAAATCTCCTCCCTCAAACATCCTCCCTTAATAAAAAAATCAATCATACCACCCTCCAAAAAACTTGAATTACCACCGGACTATCAAAATACACCAAACCAATCTCACACCAAATTAAACCATATTTCACATCACTCAAACCAAACTTAAAAACATCAAACTACATCATGAATCAAACCACAACCCTAACACCAAATCAATCACACTCACATTAAAACCCTCATAACAAAATATCCCTATTCCGAATCAAGCATCAAATCAATGACTTTACAAAAATACATTAAATTACCCTTTCCTCAACCCAAAAATCTAAACCACATCCCCTCAAACCCCCCTCAAAAATAAACAACTAACACAAACACCCTGTCAAATAACACAAAAAAAATAATACCCAAAAAATCAAATCAACTGCTTTAAATATAACTTACTAACCAACCCTCCTATCAATGAAAACCAAACATTGAAAAAAACTCAAATATAAAAAAAATAAGTGACATCACCCAGAAAATAATAATCCATATACCGTAAACAATACAAAAAACTAAACCACGCATCTCTATCTTAACACTCATCCTAAATTAATCCTACATATGAAAAAACAAACTATCAACCCAACATAGAACCCAAAATTCCAACCTTTATTAAAAACCCCCAAAAAAAAAACAACAAAAAAAATTCAACAAAAAAAAAAAACTTTATCAAATACAGAGGACCCAAATCAAAATGATTAAACAGCTTAACCTTACCTCACATCAAAACAACACACTAAAATCTTTCAAAAATAAATCCCCATGCCTTTACATAACAAATCCCCAAATAAAATTTCAACCAAATCACCCAATTCAACAGAATAATCAACACTCAATCTAAAAACCAATAATATTCATCTTAATTTTTCAACCCTAATCCAAAAAATTCCCTATACAACAATTCCTCAATAACCAAACATTACAAATAACAAATTCCCATTTAATCCTCACCCCAACTTAAAAAATACCCAAACTTAAGAACCAAACTCTTAAAAAAAAATACCAACAACATTAAAATCCCTCGAAAATTCCTTCACCACTCACAACCACAAAATCACTAATCTAAACCAAAAAAAACAAAAACTAAATAAAATTATCCATTAAATAACTTAAACATAATAAAAAAAAAATACAAAAAAAAAATTATAAGAAAAAAAATAAAAACTCATAACCAACACCCTACATTTTTGTATTCTTCCATTCCCCAACCCCGTGTTTAATTCACAACTTCTACTAGTAAAAATCACCCCCCTCATCCCAATACCACTCAATTCCCCTTCAATCACTCCCAACGCAAAGTGCTACCATCCTCCCTCGCCACCTCTTCTCCTCCTCCCATTTAAAAAATCCCACCGTGTCAGGCATTCCTAAAATAATCCTTAAAATGTGTCGTCTAAAATAACCAACCCAATCTAATCCAACTACCACTTCCACCCCCTAATCCCCTACATGTCCCTTCCCATATTTCCTAAAATTCCCCCACCTTTATCTCCTCTACCACAATATCCCCACCCCACCTCCATCTTAAAATTAAACAACAAAATAAATCCCCCTCCCCCCTCCCTCAGCCACTTTCCACTCTTCTCAAACACATCCCTAAAACTAAGCCATCCCCCTCAAGAATCTCCTACAAAAAACCACTACACCCTGTATCACACTTTCAAATTCTGAACCAAAAACATTACAAATAACCCTCACACAACCAAAATCCATCCTCCCCCCCCTCAAAATAAAACACACATAATCCTATAAATAAAAAAAAATACTCTAACAAATCGATGCCAAAAAATACTCGACTGTATAACTACACAATAAAAACTCTCTCCTCTAATACCAAAATCTCGCCCCCACCAATTTTCAAATGTTCCCATAAACTATCAAAAATCTATAACTCCAAAAATATCCAAAAAATCCCCCATAATACCTCAACAAATCAATAAGAACCCAAACATATCAACACTCCCCCAAACCCCCTCTACTAAAATAACGACCAACCCTAAAACACAATAACCAATTCTAACTTATCAACCCTTACCACACAACATTTTCAGAAAAAACCTCATAATTATTTAACACTCTCCCCTATCATCTTACCAATTTATAAACACCCATCCAGTGCTACACCCCCGACACTTCTTAAAAATCCTAATCACCCAAAACCCGTAATGATTATACAAACCCAAAATCACTACATCTTGTTCTATGCCCACCCATAATAAAACTATATCAACTATCAAAAAAACTAAGATTAACTCTTACACTTACATAAAACAATAAACATATCTCAAACTTTAACAAATGTCTCCGTTAATCCCCCTTACCCAAATTATACCCATAACACTCGAAAATCTCTACTAAACCCGACCCCCCATAATACAAACTCCAATCCACAATATGCGAAATACTCCATCAAATAAATACAAACCCAACTTCAACCCCCAACGCATCGGAACTTCAGTAATAACTCCCCAAAACGCTACTTCCATAACAAATGAACTTCTCAAACTGTTCCCACCTCTAATCATAAACCACGAGACAACACAAAATTCAAACAACCTAATGTCAATCCTAAATACCTAATCCACTTAACACCCCCCCTCATAATAATCATACCAACCTTTTTTCTTCCACTTCAAAATCTCCCCACCCATCCAATAGAACTTGCCCTAACAAACCCTACATTTCAAATGAAACTAAAAATAAGTCCTACCTCCAAAAATCACCTACAAAAACCGTCCGATCACAACCCAATCCCATGTTTCACTAAATAATCCTTCAACAAAAATTTCTCTGTCTCCACCCATAAAAACACAGTCTATCAATGCCGTATTCAATACCACCTCTAAACTGTACTTGCCTACCTATTAATCCAACCCCTACCTCCAGCTATCGTTAAAAAATGTGTCTTCTCATATCCAATCCACTAATAAAACAAACAAAATATAAGTCCTGGTTAAATCTCAAACCCTCACCAATTCAATATCACCACCCAACATTATAACCTACTCATCTATAATCAACTGCTAACATTGTAAGTCGGCGTCTACACTTTTTAATGCGAAAAACAAAATCCTTGTATGTCCAAAAACACACCTTCATAACCTCCAACATCTCCACTGAAAAACCATATTAACTGAGGCCTGAGTATTGTGAATACCACAATCACTGTGAGCTCCAAGTTTTAAATTATAAACAAAACTGTGTCAATACCACAACACACTAGCGGTAAAAACCTCATCTGTAATAATTACACCATAAAACGTACACAACTCACTGCAACCACAATACCATACCCCCAACATTCTGAAACCAAAACCTAACTAAAAACGTTAACTTGGCATCAATACAAAACCCAAACACACCAACCCAAAAATTCCCCATCCCCCTAAGCACCCGTGACCTAATAAAACAAAAATCCCTAACCAAAGACCACATTCGACAAAACCCAAAATCATTCCCAAAATTATACAACCATAAAAAACAAAAACTATAAAAACACTCAACCCCAACCCAAATACAAAAAAAACCCCCCTTTACGCAAAACAAATAACCCAGAAAAATCATCACCCCAAATAAATATAATAAACCAACATCTCCCCCCAAACAACTAACTAAAAAATTACAAACTAACTCCTTCGATAAAAAAACACAAACTAAGAGTAATAAATCTAAACAAAAAGTCCCCAATTAGAAAACAATATCTCCACTTAAACCCACATAACAATACTAAAAAAAATCCCCAACTCCATCAACTTTTATAAAACTTAATCCCCCCAGTCCCCTTATCATTCAAACAATCATCAAACTAACATCCACCCCCCGCCACTATTCTCATTCAAACTCTCAATAACACTTCACCCCCCATTAATCCTAACCCCCAAAGTATACAATCTACCTTAAACCTTCTAAAACCTCACTCCCCACCCACTTGATTAAATACCCATACTCCCTCTCCTAAATCAAACCACAAACCTAAACCCCATTCCTCAAAACTCCCCCACCCGTCCCTAAAAAAATCCAAACCATCACCCACCCTCCATCACTAAACCCCCAAAAAATCCCAAAAAAAATTCACCTAAAAATCCTTATATCACTAAAACATATCCAAACCCTTTTATCCCCCACCTCAAAACCCAACTAGTCAAATACCAATACCCCAACCCATTCCCATTATAATCCAACCCCTCTCAAATCCAAACCCTCCTTTCCAATCATCTATAACCCACCCCCCAACCATTTACTAAAAAACCTCTCCATAACACAATATCCTACCTCCACTTATACCTACAAAAAACCCCCTAACCACAAAATCACCCTCCCTCAATACAAAAAACTAAACTAACCTTTACCCAAAACCCAAACCCACATAAAAACAACACACAACAAAAAACAATTTATCCCAAAACTAAAAAAAACATAAAAAAACCAATAAAAATAAACAACAAAAAAAAACAAAAAAAAAACAAAAAAAAAAAAACTAAACTAACTTCCACCAACCATATTCTTAAATCAAAAATCCTTTAAAGTCCTTAAGACATTCCCACATCACATACTCATCCCTCTAATAATTGCCATTAACTCCCTCATACAGTTCTCTGTTACTAACCTGAACCTACTGTTATGTTTTATTTACCACTTATAATTCCACACAACCCCAAAAATTCTCACACCACTCACTCATCTAAATTATTACATATACCGAATATCAACAATATATGTTGTTATGCAAATCAATAAAAATTATATATATTTAATTATGTCAGAATTACATAATACACAATAATTAAATTTACAATATGTACAGGTTTTCAATTCAGAGAATGACCTTTCTTTTGTTGCAAATCTTAAAGTTGATGAACATATTAACAAAATAACTCTTTCACCTCAATCATTAACATACCATCCAGGAGGCATATTTTAAATTAAACTATTTTACTAACTCTGGTTAATATAAAGTTCGCTGAAAACCCATAAGTTTTAAAAATCAGTAACTTCATCTGAAATTTACACTACAGTTTTCCCTATTAACAAACAAATAATAACTCCTAAATCAACAATCTTACCTTTCTATTCCCTACCTTCAAATAACTGTCACGGACTTCCCTCATATCCATTCATCCATGTCTAAACTCCATTTACTAAATCATAATCCTCCATCGGAAATCTCCCCAATTCAGAACCGCCGACCCTTACTACCTAAAAACCTCACTACTAATGGCACCAATTACAAATCCAAACTTGACCAACCTCTCAGAAACTATATCTTACTAAACAGCAACATTTGTTTTACGGACCTACTCTAGGGAAAAACCAAAAAACCATATACCAATTAACAATTGGAGAAAAACACTCTGAATCCCTCATCAATAATCCCTCTCAACACATAACTCAGGACTCAAACTACACGTCGCAACAGTCACCAAGCAACACTCAGTTAATATAAACACATACCAGCCCACACGCAACATCTGAGAATGCCGAACAACTGTGCGAACTAACTCCTTTGTTATGTTGTTTGTTCATTTCCATCACGAGAATATGAAGAGTCTACAACTCTGTATAAATCCATCAATTTCATTCGAAGGCGTAGGAGTTATAGTTAAAGTTTCGAAGGTGACTGATGAACATCAACGATGCAGAATGGGGCCTGGAACAAAATCTCGGACAGGTAAACTGGAGATTAAACAAATAATTTAAGTCGTAAGGTGTCCCCTTCATGGTGAGCAAGTATACGGTCACGATCCTACTGTAAGGTGAGCTAATGTCTCCGCTGTTAACGCTTATAGCAGAGACCTCTGTGAGAGATTAACATGCCACTGCACCTTTACGAACAAAGGATGTGGCAAAGTAGCACATAATGCGGTCTAACACACAGCAACAACCTGAAACAAATGTCTGGGTTTATGTCAGACAGGTCATATGAATGACCCTTAAGCATACTCAATTGATTAGCGAAATCTATCCATGGACAAAAAATCCAATGTAGCCAAACGCCTAGCTCGCGGAGTTTACTCACGAATACCACCAAGCGCACCGTCATGCTTTGGCAGTCGATGGGCGATAGATTGCTATACTACTAAGGCCAATGCACTAGAGAATCTGTGGACTGATTCACGTCAATGAGTATCGATGATAGGGACAACCATAGACTGTCGAAAACCCCTCGACGGCCGGTATCAAGGTATCGGTAGTCTAAAGTGCCATTCTGATGTACATTTTTTCCTGTATTAGAAGGATGTACCTCGTAAGTGGTTGGTTGCGCTTTTTTTCTTTTAAGTGGCAACTGTCATACAAAAGTCCATGCTTTCCACTTTCATAATTTCAGCACTGGAGAAGACCGCAAAGACTGTATACCTTCAGCTTTGACAACTGTAATACTTCTTTCCAATCGTAATGCAAAAACGTTGGTCGTATCAGTTGTCAGCGGGCGTAACTCGTGGTTTTAACAGGTACAGTAAGACTATATTAATGCCCCGATATGGACAAAATAAACGCGTACATTAGAAACAAACTCAAAGATACTCACCTATCCCAAATCTGGACAATCCGGCAATTGTTTGAATTAGGCTAGTTTGAGCTACGCATTCCAAACAAGCTTTAAATAGGTTAACGCGCTGATATGCATACGCCAACCATTTGGTCAAAAGTGATTAAACGATAAACCATTGGTTAGGCTAAATGTCTTATTCCCGGCAAGCAGAAATAGTATGCAAAAATTAAGCACGCATAACGTTATCTGAGCGACTTCTCCTCTATAACTCTTCGAATCTAACAGACGTTAGTCTAGTGCTGGAACCATTTGTTGAAAAAAGATAATTCCAGGATGTATAGTCCGTCAATGTGAAACAAACCACTAGTAGCCATCTGACAATACCTGTGAAAACATAAAACTATATCAATCATATCTTTTTTATCAGTCCATTCATTACGTGGATCACAGCTATGATTACCGTCAGAAATTTGGGTTATCGAGAATATTTACCTATGAAAGCTTACATGATAATTCAATTTTCCAGTAGGAGAAGAACTAGGGACATGGAAGACGACCATAATAGATAAATGTTATTTTATTGATAACCATTATGGATTCAACCTGGGAATACTCTGTGCATAAACGGAGATGTTCATGCGCCCAGTATGCAGTATACACATACCACATGATTAACCTAAATGGCACAATGTAAGGAAGATTAATGCACGAAACTGACTACATTTATAGGAGCTAATGCAGATAGGATTTTCGCCAGTCTATTCCCGACCAATAAGATTTTTTGCTTCTCAAGGAAACCACCGCATATGTCGTACTACTAATTGTATTATCACTGATTGTATATATCACTGTAAATCAACCCAATAATGTATCTTCACCAACCACGTAATATTTAACAAACAACTCAACTGACACACCAGAAACAGTATCAATTGGCAGTCCATTTCATAATCAATACTAACCCTAACAACTGCACCTGGATCAGAATCTTATCTTTCAGTTGGCTATCAGAAGCCGTTTATGCTACTTCAGTTTAAATGCTAGTCTACTCACCTACCCCAATACTCATACGAAACAAACAAAACTCCGGGATCTAAACCTCAATATAAATAGAAAAATTAGATGCTTCATATCTCCTGAGGGCCTAAACAATTCTGTATGAATGTTACAACAGCAATCCCAAACTTTCATTCCTGTATAGCAGTCCATGTTCACTACGCCATATAACTACTAAAAGCAACACACTCGTCCACCAACTACCTTCCCTGTACCACTATTGCCACTTCGATGCCAAAATTGATACCAGTCTGCCAAATGTGCTGCAGGCTTTTGGAATCCTGGTGTATTGCTACCTACACTCATCATCCCATGAACGACGTTTCTGCCATAGTGTACTACCAAGGTCATGTTGGAACCTGTTTTCACAACATTCAGTTTTTCTACACCATTTACCTTGATGGACTGGCTCAGTGAGTCTTAAATTGTGACCAGGAGCTCGTTGGTACATGATTTCTGTTTTCCCCGTTGTGAGGGTAACCCCAAAGCTGAAGCAGGCTTCGTAGAGTCTATCAACGCTACTCTGCGGATCACCCTCTGAGCCAGCACTGAGGGCACAATCGTCAGCAAACAGAAGATCCCTGATGGTGTGTGATTTGACCTTGGTTTTTGCTTGAAGCCTCCTAAGGTTAAACAATTTTCCATCAATACGATATCTGATGTCGATTCCTGTGTCCCCGTCTCTGAACAAGCATCAGTCAGCATAGCAGAAAACTGATACTGAAAAGAGTCGGTGCAAGTACACACCCTTGTTTAAACTCCATTTGAGACTGGGAAGGCCTCACGATAGCTCACCGTTTTCCTGAACTCTAGCCTGCATTCATCATGCAGCTGCTTGCACTAGTTGAGATAAATTTCTCTTTGGGCCTTATCTTGCCATGATCTTCCATAGACCCTCTCTACTGACCGTGTCGAACGCCTTTGTCAAGTCGATGAAAGCTGTGTACAGGTCACAGTGCTGTTCTTGGCATTTTTCTTGAAGCTGTCTTGCAGCGAACACCATATCGGTGGTTCCACGTTCTTTCCGGAATCCACACTGACTTTCAGGTAGAAGACCTTTGTCAAGATGAGCCGTAAGGCTATTAAGAAGGATTCTGGCAAATATCTTCCCAGCGATTGATAGTAGTGAGATGCCTCGATGATTGTTACAGTCTTGGCGATTACCTTTACGTTTATAAAGATGTATAATTGACGCATCCTTGAGATTGTGTGGGATGGTTTCACTCTGCCACATTTGCTGGAAGATCATGTGAAGTTTCTCTATCAGAACTGTACCGCCATCTTTATAGACCTCAACAGGAATTGAATCGGAGCCGGGAGCCTTTCCACTAGAAAGTTGACGAATCGCTTTTTTAGTCTCCTCCAAAGTCGGTATATCATCTAAAGTTTCATTTATAGGAATTTGGGGCAGTCGGTTGATGGCTTCATCGTTAATAGATGATGGCTGGTTCAGAATATTATTAAAGTGTTCGACCCAGCATTGGAGAATTTTTTCCTTGTCTGTAATTAGTGTTTTTCCATCTGCATTAAGGAGGAGAAATGATCCTGATGATGTTGGACCATAGACCGCTTTGAGTGCATGGTAAAAATTTTTCAAGTCATGGCTGTCAGCAAAGCCTTGGAGCTCATCTGCTTTATTACTCAGCCATGAATCCCGCATCTGGCGTAGTTTATGTTGGACGATTCTACGCATGTTGTTGAAAGCGTCTTTCTTGGATGTAGATTTTGGATCATTTAAATATCCTTTATGGAGATGGTGTTTCTCAGCCAACATCTTCTTTATATCATCTGAGTTCTCATCAAACCAGTCATTTTGTTTCTTGATGGTGGGACCCAGGACCTCTGTAGCAGTGTTGTAGATCTGCTCGCTTAGGGCTGTCCAATTTGTTTCCGCACTTTGGCCGTCTAACGAGATAGATTTGAGACGGTCTTCTAGGGTGTCAGTGAATGACTGTTTAATTTTTGTCTTCTTTAGTTTGGTAATATCCAGCCTTTTTTGAGTTTTCTTTCCCTGAGGGCGCCTGGCAGGTTGGATACGAATTTTAAGTTTAGACACAATGAGGCGATGATCAGTCCAGCATTCGGCACCACACATGGACTTGGTCACCCGGACATCTTGCCTGTCCTTCTTCCTAACAATTACATAGTCAATTAGGTGCCAATGCTTCGAGCGAGGGTGCATCCAGGAGGTCCTGTTGCGGATAGGAAGTCGAAAAATGGTGTTGGTGACAAGGAGGTTATGTTCTGCGCAAGTCTGGAGGAGAAGAAGTCCATTGCTGTTACAGCGACCCACGCCGTACTTTCCGATAATGCCATTCCAGGAGATGTTATCTGAGCCTACTCTTGCATTAAAGTCACCAAGAATAATAAGCTTATCTGCTTTAGGAACTGATGCAATGACTGCATGTAGTTCTTCGTAAAACTTATCCTTGACGTCATCCTGGTTTGTCATAGTTGGTGCATACGCGCTAATGATGGTGGCATGTTTCCTTCCATAAAGCAGCGGGATCTTGACCGTCATGAGTCGGTCATTTATTCCCTTTGGGGGCTCTGCAAGCTTGCCAATAATTGCTGTTTTGATTGCAAATCCAACCCCTGCTTCTCGTCTTTCTTCAGTTCCTCTTCCGCTCCAATAGAATGTATAACCTGCACCCTTTTCGCAAAGTTGGCCCTCGCCTGCAAATCGAGTTTCACTCAGTGCTGCTCTGTCAATGTTGTATCTGGCCAGTTCTCTCCCTATCAGGGCAGTTCGCCTCTCGGGTCTGTTTGTGTTAAAGTCTTATTCGAGTAGAGTGCGCACATTCCATGCGCCTAGAATGAGGGGGAAAAATCTGTCCTTTCTTTTTCTTATGTGTCGCCCGCTGAAGTAGGGTACCCACCAACCGCGGTAAGCTGGTTAGGTAATGGTGGAGCAGGCAATGTTTAGGGCACCTTTTCTAGCCCCTTCCTCATGCCATGGAGGTGAGCAGTGCTTTCCTAAAGAGGGCTGCTCAGTCACTCAGGGGGCTGCCGAATCCCACTGCTGCTCCGATCAGTGGAAGACGACCATATGGCCTGAGCCGCCTGTGTGTAGGTCTGCGACTACGACTGCCAGCGCACCCACGCCTGCCGCTTCGCCGCTCGCCCATCGCCACAGGACTTGTTGTGAGTGGATGGATGAGTGGATGAGTGGATGAAAGAGTGACTTGCGCAGTGATTTGGTTTAAAGTGAGGAAGAGTTGCGCAATTCGTCGACCTCACTCTCTCGCCTGGGTCCATCTTAATCCAGTGGCAAGACAAGTCAAGACGACTGGAGATGAAGTCAGGTGCAGTGGATGACCATGGCTTTCTACGTGCCTCGCCATGCTCCTTACGCTCCACAGCGCGTTGCATGCGAAGACTGGATTCGGTAGACTGCGCGGAAGAAACCACCTGTTGGTTCAACGGGCATGACGGCGATTACCAAAACACGAGATACGCACATAGGAACACACAAGAAAACTCTGACATGATTATAGGAAAAACATCGTTCAGACTTAGCAGACACCACTTGACATGAGAGGTCCAGGAAATAATTTTGACAATCATATTGACTACATACTGGAATGAAGGTAATTTTGAAACACGTTGATTTATTGGACGACTTGGCCCGGAGCAAAATGCAAAGTTGACCATGTGAAAATAATCGATAAGAATACAAACGAAGACAGTAAAGAATGCTTCAAACATTTCAAGCTACATTTACCCAAGGGAATGAGTTACAAATGTGATAGTAATAACCCATATAGGATAGATATAACACAATCAAAATTGCTGACATTAAAGACGACCAACAAGAAATGCTACAGGAACTTATATTTCAAACTGACACAGAAACACTATATTAAACAATAAGTGTAATAATAAATTGATGAAAAATTAAATTCTACGATTGATGAATCAAGAAGACAAAACAAGCTTGAAAAGTACAATTACGACAGGCATTTTAAGGAGAACAATCAAACAAATGTAAACTTAGCAAAAGAACAATGGCTTAGTCAGAGTAGCTGGGAGCTCGAAATGCAGCACAAACTAAAATAAGAAAATATTTTCTTTTTATAAATCTGTATACAAGAAAAAGATTGAGTCAACACACGACCACTGGATGATTGAAATCAAAAGAAAGACTGACGCTAGCGAAAAATTAAAATTAAAACATCGAAGACGTCATAAAAGACAACCGATACTTCTTCACGTGACATTGTTCTCTTAAACATATGAGAAAAACCGAAGGCGGCCGGACCATATCAAATAGCAAAAAACGAAATTATAGTTTGGGAAGACTTTTTAAACCACAAGTTATAACAGAATTGTGATTCAACAAAGGATACAAAACTTTGTTGTCTAATAAAGAACACAATCATAGCTGAGCTAGAGAAAGCGGGCATTGTTAAAGAATAGCGCCCAAATAGCTTTACAGGCCCAACGATTAACATACATGTATTGTTTAAAAATACTATGACGTGAAGAGCGTTAAGTAAACTATAACAAGGTGGCGATTTGTCGAAAGCAAAGGCCCAGACAATGGCATATATAATGTGCCTTGCAAGAGCTTTAACCGAGAGACACCAGAATAATTATGAGGACACCTGGCAAGATACAACAACAACAACTGTAATAACTGGTACCCAAATTCCAACTATTTTAATATGCTGATGACATTGTCTTATGTTGTTAACGACAAGTGAATTAAGGATGCATGAACTATTAGATATGAAAGAGGCAGAGGTAAATATAAAGACAATCGCCTAAATACCAAAAAAGACACAAGTAACTGTCATCTCTAAGAAAAAAAGGATTCTTCAGAATGCACAATAAAGAAACGGATCAATTTTGAAACAATCGCATATATTCAAACTTCTGGGCACACTAACGTCACATGGGTAATGCAACTCGCAAATAAAGAATTGAAAGCAAAACGACCCTTTCAAAAAAGACAAAAAACATTTTTTTTAAATTAATCGATAAAAATATTAGGTTCAACGGGTTATAATTAAGATATGTGGAGTCTATAATTTTACTTGTGAAATCAATTTCTACAGCCGATAGGATTGTATGGCGCTCTCTCTTCCAAACCTCTACACCTTACGGTAGAAGAGGAACGACTAAGTAAGTAAGGGATCAATTTCTACCTTTTGCTTACTGGCAACATCCTTCACAATCATGTCTTCCAAATTGTACGCTGGTCAATTAAAAATTTTAATTGAGTTTAATTGATCATTATTGTAAAAAAAAATGAAATATAATTTTTAATGACAAGATTCTGAGAGAGAGAGAGAGAGAGAGAGAGAGAGAGAGAGAGAGAGAGAGAGAGAGAGAGAGAGAGAGAGAGAGAGAGAGAGAGAGAGAGAGAGAGAGAGAGAGAGAGAGAGAGAGAGAGGGGGGGGGGGGGGGGGGGGGGGGGGGGGGGGGGGGGGGGGGGGGGGGGGGGGGGGGGGGGGGGGGGGGGGGGGGGGGGGGGGGGGGGGGGGGGGGGGGGGGGGGGGGGGGGGGGGGGGGGGGGGGGGGGGGGGGGGGGGGGGGGGGGGGGGGGGGGGGGGGGGGGGGGGGGGGGGGGGGGGGGGGGGGGGGGGGGGGGGGGGGGGGGGGGGGGGGGGGGGGGGGGGGGGGGGGGGGGGGGGGGGGGGGGGGGGGGGGGGGGGGGGGGGGGGGGGGGGGGGGGGGGGGGGGGGGGGGGGGGGGGGGGGGGGGGGGGGGGGGGGGGGGGGGGGGGGGGGGGGGGGGGGGGGGGGGGGGGGGGGGGGGGGGGGGGGGGGGGGGGGGGGGGGGGGGGGGGGGGGGGGGGGGGGGGGGGGGGGGGGGGGGGGGGGGGGGGGGGGGGGGGGGGGGGGGGGGGGGGGGGGGGGGGGGGGGGGGGGGGGGGGGGGGGGGGGGGGGGGAACGAACTTTATTTTCAAAGAGTTAAGAATTGGGCACGCAGGCCCGTCTGACATTCTGCCCTTCCTCTCTCTCTCTCTCTCATCATGTGTATACTATTTCCTTTCATCCTCACATTTACTTTAAGCATTATTAAGGCATTTATCATTATAAAAGTAATATTACATTTGCAATAATCATCATAATTAAAGTATGTATATAAAATAAAGAAAACAAAAATAAAAAATAAAGAATTACAACAACAACAACAACATCAACAACAACAAAATTAACGAAAATGAAAAAAAAAAGTGAGAGAGAGAGATCATAACAATTAGACTTCCTGAATGACGTCAATGGATCATCCCACAATTCTTAGAAGCTAATGTAAATCTAAGGAGCAGAAGAAAAATAAAACAATCCCCTGTCAGAGTGTGCTAACAAGCGAGGCCGTAAGCAATTTTTAATACTCACAGAAACGACAGCCCCTGAAAGCAAACATAATTTCAATATCCGCAATCTTGGATTTGTTCAAGAAAATACGGAGTTTTACTACAATCTTTTCTGGCAGATTGTACTATCTATCTTGTTTTAAAGCTGCATTTGAGCGAAGGATCAATATGGCGGTGATGTTTAGCTGTCTTACTCTGACAGTTATAATGAGGACGTGAGGAGTAAGTGTTCAGATGAGAGTGGTAAAAGGGAGGGAGAGTTGAAAATGAAAGAGAAAAGATAAATGGAGTGGTGTGTGTGGAAGTTTTAGAGATTAGTTCGGAGGAATAGCTGACCTAGGTGTTGAGGTAAAGAGGTGAATAATTAACTGTTTGAATGACGAAGTTGGTGAATATGAGAGTCTGAGTATGAAGGTTTCTGTGAGGAGTTGGATAGTTTGTGTGCATGTGTCTGAATAAAATTGTGAAGGGGTAATTGACAGACAAAATTATGAAAGTATCTCTTAGACAGTAAAATTTTCACACATATAGATATATAAAAAAAATTAAAGAGGGACTGTGAAGCGAATAATAAATCGACACACTAAAATAGCAAAAACAGAGAGATCCGCAAATACACAATAAGATATCAGATAAATAGGGCGATATTATAACAGACAAGCCGGCAACTCGATTTTTGAAAAGAACGATAAGATAACACATGAACAGCCAATATGATAACAGATGAACAGGGTGATAACATGCCATACAGACAACAAGACACAAGACCAGCAGGGCGATAACATGCCATACAGACAACAAGACACAAGACCAGCAGGGCGGTAACAATGCTTACAGACAACAAGACACAAGACCAACAGAGCGATAACATGCCATACAGACAACAAGACACAAGACCAGCAGGGCGCTAACATGCCATACAGACAACAAGACACAAGACCAGCAGGGCGATAACATGCCATACAGACAACAAGACACAAGACCAACAGGGCGATAACATGCCATACAGACAACAAGACACAAGACCAGCAGGGCGATAACATGCCATACAGACAACAAGACACAAGACCAGCAGGGCGATAACATGCCATACAGACAACAAGACACAATACCAACAGGCGATAAAATAAAAAAATAAGATAAAGACAAAGAAAGCAATAAGAAAACAGTCGACAAGACAACAAAATAGCAAATAAACAGGCGATACGTTGACAGACAAACATGCAATTATACAACAGACAAATGGGGCGATAAGAAAACAGACACTTAGAAAGGTGACATAACAGATTAACAGGCAATAAGATTAACAGACAAGGTGGACGATACGACAAAAGACAAACAGGACGATGTGATAACCAACGAAAAGGCAATAAGACAACAGACAATCAAGCGATTACATAATATACACCGAGGACAATAAGATAACAGAGAAACAGACAATAAGATAACAGACAAACAAACAATAAGATGAAAGATAAATAAGTTATATCAAACAAAAAGGGCGTTAAGATAAAAGACAAACAGGCAATACGGTGAGTACACATAATCAAGATTGTATTGATTTAACCAACAAGTAAAGACCTCTTTGTAAAGTGATACAGTTATGAGACTGTGTATGTGTAGGTAAAACATTCATTAACTGGTTATTAGTGGTTGTTATGTTATTAGTGATGGTTTGACAATAGTGATGCTTGAATATACCTTTATACTAGGTCAGATGGCCGACTGTTTAATCTCGTAATGCTGAAGGCAAAATCAAAAATAAGAAGGGTCACTATAAGAGACTTGCTATTTGCTGATGACGCTTGAAGAATCGCTTCACCCAAGCATGCAAGGACTTTGGCCTCACAATAAGTCTAAAGAAAACAAATGTTCTGAGTCAGGATATGGATGTTGCCCCAGTTATCACTATCAATAAATATGAATTGGCAGTGGGACCTCAAGATGCAGCAATAGTGAATGCAGTCAGCGACTCATAGCTTGACTGCCTGCGTCAGGACCAGCGAACCAGAGCTGGTCAAGACCGCGCTCCACCTCCACGTGGTGGTCCTGGAAACAGTCTGCAGCAGTTCAGGCTGGCTGAGCGAGCACGGATCGAAATGGGAAGGCAAACCCGGTCCTTAAAAAATGCCGTGCAGAAGTCGGATGTGTCGACCGAAAGGTACAGATATCACAGCTTAGGCGCAAACAGACACAAAGCAACCACCGTCCTTTTCAGGACGAACGAGGAAGAAGAAGAAGAAGAATTGGCAGTGGTGCACCACTTCAACTACCTGGGATCTACCATCAACGACAAACTCTCTCTGGACACAGAAATTGACAACTGCATTGGCAAAGCTGCATCTACCTTTGCCCGCCTCACAATGCATGTTTAGGGAAACTCCAAGCTCTCAATGAAGACCAAAGCTGCGGTATATAACGCCTGCGTCACCAGCACACTTCTATATGGCAGCGAGACATGGACAACCTATGCTAAGCAAAAAAGAATGCCCAAAACCTTCCATCTACGGTGTCTACGCCCCATCCTCGGTATTTCGTGAGAAGACAAAGCGACAAATGTCGAGGTGTTGTCACGCTCTGGCCTTCAAAGCGTGTATACACTGCTTAGACAGCGCAGACTACGCTGGGTTGGCCATGTCTGCCACATGGAAGATGGTCGCATCCTGACAGAAATCTTCTACGGACAACTGGCAGGTGGCAAAAGAACAGATTAGCGACCGCAGCTGAGATTCAAAGATGTGTGCAAGAGAGATATAAGGGCATTGAACATAAATCCAGCAACCTGGGAGGATGAAGCTGTCGATTGCACCAAGTGTCGATGCTATCTACGAGGCCACCTCATATTGGGCGATAAGAAAATCTCACAGCAAGCAGAAGAAAGGAGAAAGGATCACCAGGAAAATAAGCAGCTGAGGGCAGTCACATGAGGGGCGCATTCCCATAGTCAGTTATATGACTATAGTCAGTTATATGACTATAGTCAGTTATATGACTTTAAGTTATATGACTATAGACAGTTATATGACTATAGTCAGTTATATGACTATAGTCAGTTATGACTGAAGGGGCTATTATTATTATTATGCTGATGATGATGAAAGAGGTTTTCGTGCTGCTGGATGTTATTTGTGTTTACAGAGCTACTGGTTATGATGATGTTGACTATGATCATTGTTATTAAATTATGATAATGTAATGAATGTAATAATGATCACCATGGTATTCTTGTTGGCGGCAATAAGGTAATGATTGAATTAATGCTTTTGTTTTCCGATGAAGACGGCAAGGTTTGGACATCAAGGTGGACCTGAAGATTTATAGAAGCCCTGAAAATTAAAAATGTTCATTCTCATAACAGCCACACTTTGTCTACACTTGGAGCTATATTTCCACAAATCACTGACAACAGCTCAATGTTAACAACTCATAATGAAAACCTGCATCTATATTATAAGCGTAATTTCCTAGGATAAAAATTCTCCAACGTCAGGTTCCGTCATTGATCACGGTCTAGCAGGAAATTGGATCTCTATGAGATGTGCGGTCGGGTTTTGCCATAGTTTATTGATACTTGTAATCTCGAATAGAATCACAATTTTTATCCACGAACATAAAAGTGTAGATAATTTTCAAATAAATGAGAAGGGACACTGGAATAATGAATACAATGCAGATTCACTTTAACCCCCTTAATTAACAAAACCAAAAAAATCAAATTTATAATTTTAACTCATACCATTTACAGGGCTTTATTTTTGTCTTCTTTATATTGATTCTAGATTCCTTTATATTTCGTTTGGGCCGAAGAACGAAACCTAAATGCCGCTGGATCAATAGCAACATATATTTCGTCATTAATGGTTGCACCCCATGACTGCCAACACTGTGCTCCAAGGTGTTTTAATATTTCATCTGTGGTTCCATCCTTTCCTGGAAATTTCTTGTTTTTCAGTTGCCTTGGCGTGTCTTCTAATCTTGTTAACCATTTTCATCATATGCTCCTCTGCCACAGTTAGCATGTTTGTACAGCTTCTAAAACTTTTCTTTCTTGCTGGTACTTTTTCTTTGATGTTGTATTTTCCGATGACAACCTTTGCTATACTCTATCTTATTGGCAGTTTTCAATTGTTATTTACGGTGGTGTTTGAGGTTCATATCATCCTTGTTTTGTGATTTTTCAAGTTTCTATAGCGTTATTCCGTTTCTTTTTTTATTAATGTCTAGGCGACGTTTTTCAGTTCTTTCTTTACAATTTCGCTGTTGGTTCCCAACGGTGTTTTGGACTGTGCTTCTTGTCAATAGTCAAAAATTGTAGCAGCAGCACGTCTCTTGCACAAGGCCGAGGAAACTGCTTCCTTTGTCACGTCAAGCGTCTTCAAGAACCGTCTGATGAGGTGTCTAGCGCCGACTGCTGGCAACTTGTACCACAGAGTTGACGTTGAGTTCCGTCACTGCTGGTAACTTGAACCACAGACTGAAATGAGACAAATGTCGGTGCTAGGTACTGGGATTTCTTACGTGAGCATCAGGTGACTTTGATTCTGGCTAGGGGAAGTGTCATGGTGGCTGTTCCTTTTAATGCCCCTTGTATCTCCACTTTTCCTGTGGTATACTGATCAGGGTTCACCAAGGAGGCACTCACAACTGAGTCATATTCCAATCCTGAGTCATAAAGGCACATAATCTTATTGCCATTACAAGTTACTTCTTCACAGATGGGAGGATGATGGAGATCTACCTGACTTGCTGTCGGTTCCTTCCTGCCCTTTCCCACTGTTATCATACATGCAGCGTGATATGGAGGGACTTTCTACCACATTCAATTGTATTGTGGTTATTCATTTTGCAAATTTTATACCACTTATTTCCCTGTCTGAAGGGTTTATTATCTTGTACCTGAGGGTTCCTGTCTCTTTGGTCATATTTAGGCCTGTCATAACCTAGTTTGTATTTGTGTTGGTATCTATTATCAAACTCATCTTGGTTTGGGGTTGGCCTACTATTTTCTCCTTGCTTCTTCCTAATTCTTGCTATCTCTTTCTGGGCTGCTTGATATCTTTCAGCAACTGTTAAGATCTCCCCCAATCTCTCTGCACCTTGTTCCATAAGAAATTTTCTCATTTCTGGAGGCATAGACTCTCTTACTTGCTCCATCATGACCATTTCTTTCAGGTCTTGACATTTTCCAATTAAGGCTCCACTTCTCTTTCTCTAGGCCATAGTTAGTAGCTAATCTCTCGTACCTACTTAAAAAAGACTCATTATCATCTTCTTTCTCCACAAATGGATCCAAGTGAAAATTCATAGCTCCATTAGATGTACCATGACTTGCACTAGTATCAGATGTAGTTAGGCTACTTCCATTTATTGGAACGTTTCCTTGAAGTTCAAGCTCTTTCAGTCTCAACTCATGTTCCCTTTCCAATCTCTTTTCCTCTTTCTCAGCCTCCCTTTCAGCAACTAGTCTTCTTTTTTCAGCCTCCCTTTCAGCAACTTGTGTTCTCTCTTCCCTATCAGTTTCTATTTGCCTAGCCTCAGATTCTATTTGTAATCTTTTAGCCTCAGATTCTATTTGTAATCTTTTAGCCTCAGATTCTATTTGTAATCTTTTAGCCTCAGATTCTATTTGTAGCTTCCCTATCAGCTTGTATCAGTAATTGCTAAGCTTCCTTATCAGCTTCTTTCTGTAATCTTCTTTCTGTTTCCAACTTCTTATATACTCTTTCAATAAACTTGTCACATTCAGTGGTGACATATTTAATAAGGTCCTCCCCACTTAATCCAAATTCTTTTGCTGACTGCACTGTAGCAAATCTAAATTTTGCTAAGTCTGCCATTCTCTTGCAATCTTATCAATATACAAATTATAAACTTAATTAATATACCAACCTAATTAATATACAAACTTAATTAATCAACAACCACTGTCAGCTCATCCAGTCACCAAAACGTGGTTATGTATTCACTACTATTTCAATGAGTTATATTTATGTCTTACTTTCTTTTATTTTATTTATCTTTATATTTATCTTTACTTTTCTTTTACTTTTAATCTTACAACTAACTGTCTTAAAGTAAAGACCCTATTAAGTGAAATCCCGGAAGGAGACACCAGATGTCGCGAGAGGTTCAGATATTATTAGAATTAAAGATATCCTGGACAAAAAGATGTATCAGATGATACCAGGATAGTGCCAGATAAGAGACTGGTCTTATACGAAATACACCCTTCTCTGAAAAGAGCAAGGGTGTATCGACAATCAAAGGTAGGGTCAAGCTGTATAAACCTTCAAGTATGATGATAGAGTTTGTTACTGAATATCTAAGAGCTACCTCTCAAGATCCTCCCTTGAATAATGGTTATTATATTTATATTGACTCCGCTAGGGGATTAATTAATTAATTAAATATGTTATATATATATATATATATATATATATATATATATATTTATATATTTATATATATATTTATATATATATTTATATATATATTTATATATATTTATATATATATATATATATATATATATATATATATATATATATATATATATATATATATATATATATATATATATATATATATATATATATATATATATATATATATCAAACAGAACTTTAACTCAATTTAAATAATTAAGCAAGACTGATTATATATATATATTTACAATTTATTGATCCTATACCGTTTCTCTCTTCGGTTAGGATAATATTAAAGAATTTAAATGTTTTTACAAAATAAAATAAATAAACATGGAATATTCATTTCCACAATATTTCAATATGATGAAGTTATATTTCCAATATCAATTATTTATTTCACATATATATCTATCACTTTCACTGGACTGTAAAGTTGGTATTTTAGTTTAATAAAGTCCTTCATAAGTCATCACTCAAACTGTTTTTGTATTTTATTTGCGCTAGAATGTTTCTGGGTAAGCTGATCAGTGGAATTGTGTTTCCACTTATCTTGTAAAATGAGAAGCATCCAACTATAGCCAGCATCACACAATGTCTGGATCTCCAGGCCGGGGAAAACAGGGTGTCTAGTTCTAGGTAACTTTGAGAACGTTTGCACCACAGAGTCCCACAGAAGTGAATGTCTCGTACACTCTTGGTAGTACAGGATAAAACCTGTAATACAAATAATCACAACCCTTGTATGGTCCAGCACTATTCTATCCACACACACAATGGGCGTAACAAACAGTTTTAGACATGGTGCTAACAGTTGCACAGGACAATTTACCTCAGTACCACTCACAGCCAGTTCAATGTGATTACACTTTCCTTATAAATCCTACGTTAGATCCCTTTGTCCATGATCTGCTTCCATACAATGATTTGATTTAATATAAATTACTAAGTGACACCTTGATTAATACATGTTAACAAATCCTGTCATCCTTTCTATGTTCCTGATCAGTGTGTCGTTCCTTTGTGAAATACTCCTTCAAATACATTATTAAACTTACAGTCGTCTTTTTGCCATAATTCTCAAATATTCTACACATTTCCCAATGCTGGCTGTCGTCTCTAAAAGTCAACACATGCTTGAATTCAGATGGCCGTACACTCGTCCTGTAATTTTTTTCTTTACATATTCAACACGCTTCATAACACACAAGTGGATTAATCACAGGAAAATTACATAATTATATATATACCTCTCGGATGGCATGGGGTAAAAACGGCGTTAGGAATCTAAAATTGAAATGATTTCTGCCTTTTTGTTCAATGTGCAAAATTTTTAATATTTATTATCTCTCTTAATTCTGGGCCGATTTTGATCATTTAAAGTTAGAATTATACTGTGAACTTATCTCTACCTTTCTATGTAATAATTGTTTAGTTAGCAAAATGCATTTAAATCTATGCAGACTTTAACTAACTAAATTGGGGACTACCCTGATGGATAGATGTCAATTTAAACGATTTTTCTCTATAATTGAACTACTATTCGAGGAAGTCTTTGCACCTACCTCTCAAGTAACATTCCCGCTGTTAAAATATCTATACCTTTCCGTTTAAACATTTTTAGTCCTTAAGAAATTAAATAACTTCTTACTAGCATTTACACAAAATGGGCCTCTATGTTGAACCTAAAAGGTTTCCTTATACACACCAGAAAAAGGAG